>CM049313.1:4405007-5005007 GCA_026874595.1 Sipunculus nudus | reverse complement strand
GCAGAACTGTGGCTGTTTAACAGATGACGTTATCCCTGATATGTCATTACAGATTCTCTCATTAATCACCTTGTCAATGCAGTATAGACATGAAACATCAGAATCTCATGAGTATAAGTAATAACATGTAAATGTCCAATGTTAACATGAAAATCAATGAATCTTGAACAAATTCTATACATATGCATAAAAAATACATAAACTGTGGTGAAAATATACCATGTCAAGATATAGTAACCTGAGAAAACAAATAAACAAACAGCTAATATTGAGTATCATACCATTCATAGAAGTTCTATAGAGATGAGTATAGGTGTAAACTGATTTAGTAAAATGTGCTGGTACTATACATATACAATATTGTACTGGCAGATGCACATGTACCAGAACAATTATTGATGGCTCTGGCAATAGTCCATCCATAAAAAAAGTCACAACCAGCATTTTATAAATAATACAGAATAGTTTAACTTACTTAAATTTACATTGCATTAAATATTTGCAATGAAGACATTGAGCCAAGGTTTTGCAAGGAACACTAAATATACTGATGTTTTCCCCTCAGAGAGTAGAGTCAGAGTGGCACAAATTTAAATAATGAAATTTACACTGAAAATCACAACATGAAAAAAAATATTTTTAAAAGTTTTGACAATGAAGCTTCAAGCCTTACAAGTACATCGTCACTTTAAATAAACAAGACCAACAATTAACTAGAATACGGGTAGTCGACAAGCGACTACTTGTATCCGCCTAAATCAGAGTGGAACGGGTGAAGTGTTGCATATTAGCATGGATGTCTGCAGCCAAATTGTGTATGTAGGTTGCGCTACCTACGAAAAAATCCAGAAAGCTCTATACACATGCAAAACTTTGGCCCAATCGGTCAAACGGTTCCCAAGATATGAGCTTGGATATCTGCTGCATAAACTAGAATGCAGGTGGCGCCACCTGTCATAAAATCAAGAGAGCTGTCGGGGATGTATAAACTTGCAAAATTTTAGGCAGATATGTCAAACCACTGCCGAGATATGAGTGATTTTATCCCATGGCAGACAAACAGATGGGAGCTGTGCAAACATGGCTGCAGGTGGCGCCACCAGTTTTGCATATGATAAAGAGCTATGTGAGATTTATACACATGCAAAATTTTGGCCCGATCGGTCAAACGGTTCCCTAGATATGAGCTTGGATGTCTGCAGCGTAAACTTGATTGTAGGTGGCGCCACCTGTCATAAAATCAGAAAAGCTATCCAGGATGTATAAGCATGCCGAATTTCAGGTGAATTAGTCAAACCACTGCAGAGATATGAGTGATTTTAACCCAAGGCAGACGAACAGATGGACACTGTGCAAACATGGTTGCAGGTGGTGCCACCATTTTCGGTGTATGTTATAAAGCTCTCCAAGGGCTACATTTGTGCAAAAAAATTTTCCTGATCGGTCAAACGGTTCCTGAGATATGAGCTTGGATGTCTGCAGCGTAAACGTGAATGTAGGTGGCGCCACCTGTCATAAAATCAGAAAAGCTATCCAGGATGTTTAAGCATGCCCAATTTCAGGTGAATTAGTCAAGTCACTGCAGAGATATGAGTGATTTTAACCCAAGGCAGACAAACAGATGGACACTGTGCAAACATGGTTGCAGGTAGCGCCACCATTTTTGGTGTATGTTATAAAGCTCTCCAAGGGCTACATTTGTGCAAAAGAATTTTCCTGATCGGTCAAACGGTTCCCGAGATATGAGCTTGGATGTCTGCAGCGTAAACGTGAATGTAGGTGGCGCCACCTGTCATAAAATCAGAAAAGCTATCCAGGATGTATACACATGCCCAATTTCAGGTGAATTAGTCAAGTCACTGCAGAGATATGAGTGATTTTAACCCAAGGCAGACGAACAGATGGACACTGTGCAAACATGGTTGCAGGTGGCGCCACCATTTTTGGTGTATGTTATAAAGCTCTCCAAGGGCTACATTTGTGCAAAAGAATTTTCCTGATCGGTCAAACGGTTCTCGAGATATGAGCTTGGATGTCTGCAGCGTAAACGTGAATGTAGGTGGCGCCACCTGTCATAAAATCAGAAAAGCTATCCAGGATGTTTACGCATGCCCAATTTCAGGTGAATTAGTCAAGTCACTGCAGAGATATGAGTGATTTTAACCCAAGGCAGACGAACAGATGGACACTGTGCAAACATGGTTGCAGGTGGCGCCACCATTTTTGGTGTATGTTATAAAGCTCTCCGAGGGCTACATTTGTGCAAAAAAATTTTCCTGATCGGTCAAACGGTTCCTGAGATATGTGGGTTTATGTGTGGAAACAGACGCACAAACGGACGCAGAGCGCAAAGGAAAGGTCAGAGGTCAAAACAAAATCGGGGCGCAGCAGTTCACATGTGACCCGAACATAATCCCGGGTTTCGGAAAATTCCGCCCAACGGTTACGGAGGAGTTCTCCGGACACCTACGCGGCGGCGGCGGCGGCGTGCAGCTGAAAACATAGTATCCGCAAAACTCTGTTTTGGCGGATACAACTATGTTTGTATTATATAAAAGTATAACATGTCTGATTGGCAGAAGATTATTTCATTACACAATACTCCCTATAGCCACGTTATATTTCATCACTTAGCCATACCCATTTGTTATATGAACAGTGTCATCACAAAACTTCCCAAACATTCACACTATTTTGAAAGCTTGCCAAATTTTTAACAAAGGTGTACAAAAAGAGTTACACTATGTCATGAATTTGACTATTCCTATACTGGAGCTCAGGTTTATTATATTTTTTCATAACATTATAGGCTTAATTGGTTCTAAACTGAAGCTCAGTTTTACAACACTTTTACACTGTCACCAGCATAACTGGTTTCACTTCTGAGTTTGAGTTCCTTACACATTTACACTAAGGTACGTGTAATTTGTTTAGAAGTGAAATGGTTGTAACTTACACTGAAGCTTAAGTTTCTTAGGCATTTACAGTATGTTACAAGCTTGATTGGTTATTAAATGGAGCTTAGATTTACTTTATCATGACTGTCTCCTGCAATGAAAGGGGGAGCTGTGTGTCCTTGACTGGTTGTACAGTGGCGCTCAGGTTTATTACACATTTACAGTATGCTAAAGGCATAACTGGTTGTACCTTGAACTCAAGTTTGATACACATTTAGAGTATGTTACAAGCTGTACTGGTTGTTCGTTGAAGCTCTGGTTTATTAGATGATAAATCACGCACAGCCTGGAGCTGGCTGTCCTTGCGAGACATCCTTCCATCCCTCCTCTGAGCATATGGTGGTTTAGGTGAAGAAATAAGTCCACCAGATGGTGCTGAAGCAGATTCTGCTGACTGTGGAGATGGGGATTTGACAAGGTCATTATGATTATCCTTGCTTTTCTTAGCTTCAGTACTAGAGAGTTTCTTTTCACTTTTTCTGATGTAGGTTTTCATCTCTGAAATGAGATATGACAACATTAGACTTTACAATTGGAATTTACATTGCAGTTTATTTATCTTATTAATTTTAAACTATTACCACATAATAATTTTAGAGTGGCAGCTTCACTGAAGAAAAACATCCTAGAAAATGGCACCCATATAGTGATATAAATAAAATTCAAAGCCATATAAACGGCTATGCAAATTACTGCAGTAAAATTTAGTATATTTGTACAAAAGAAACCTTTGATTTTTATAACTCTTTCAACCAAGACTAGTCATAAAGCTTATAATATAGGAGGGTCAAATGTGAACTGGATAGAAAATAACTCTAGACCGAATTCTTGATATGGAGCAAATACCAATATTATAAGATGATTGTGTACAGCAGGAGCCATGCAGCATATGGAACCTATAGTATGTGCTATGTTTTGCACATGTTTCAATTAATGATAGTAAAATGACTCTTTAGTTTTTGTTAAATGTCTAAAAGTGGAGGCAAACATGACTAACCCAGTTTGATTCTGAAGTTGAGTAATACATTAGATCAACACAATAAGTAATTAAAACAGTTTTTTTTGTAGACCAAGGATAAAAACGACTGGCTGGTGTTGTCAGAAATTTGTTTATGCAGGCATGTGTGTTCCAGGTGGACAATTGTTAGGACAGAGGACACTGAACATCCCCACTTTAATAGTTTGCATGTACTGTGAAGTCTATTTTGTTAACGCGATTATTACTCAATACATGGACTGATATTCTGTTGTTTGCATCACATTTGCAGAGTTAAATTTTGTTATTTTCACTTTTCCGAAGTTTTGTTAGGTTTCCATGTTGAAATAATGTCCATTATCATTATTCTATTTTAACCATACCTTCAGCTAACTGTTTAGGTTCTGGCCACTTTTGTATGTATGCCAGTGCCCTCTTCTGGTTGTTGATGTCACTAACAGCTGATAAGAAGGCATTCTCTTGGCCTTCCTCAGTAGCTGTGTGTGACGATGTCATGACTTCATCAGTTACCAAGGTAACCCGAGACATCTTCTGGTGCTTTGGACATAGCCATATTGTCTTTCCACTTGGTAAATGACATCTGCAACAAAAACATTAAAACTATCGACTTAAAAGTCATGTAGCATACTCAGTATGAGTTTACTAACTTATGGTTTAGCAACTGTTTATGTGCGGTTGAATATCCCCAGGTCCAACTGATATTGGAAGAAGCTGATCAGCCATTAATAATAATGATATTTTTAATAATAATTTTTAATAATAATAATTACAACAACATACATTTCCTCCATCCGAACAGACTACAAAATGCCACCATCTGACCCATGAAGAGTGGCTTTAGCTATTGTAAATATTTGTACAGTCTATGTTAAATAACGATAGCTCAAAATATACACCATTATAATACACAACTTTCCTGGGAATTCAATGATTTGACTTGTTCTACTGAGCTAAGTGCCAAAATCTTCGATGGGGTAGGGGGGTGCTTTGATTTTTACATCTATTGTATATTCCAAAAATAAATCTAACAGTACTGATTAGGTATATTTTAATCTTCAGCTTTTCATAGACTCAGTAATTTTCAAAGGTAAAGATAAGTAATTCCGTCCTAAAAAGACCTGCCTTTATTGAAGCAGCTATGTCATCATTTATTTGCTAAGTGCAGCTGACTATTGCTACACTTAGGCCAGGGACAGCATTGAGGTGTGGCTTTAAGGGAGTTTGAGTAGTTGGACCTGAGTGGGAGCTCATTAATGGGACCCTGCAAACTGCTATAAATACATGTGATGTTATAAGAAGGGAACCATGGTATTTCAAGTCATACCAAGTTCTTTTTTGAGTGCACACTATTTGTACATGTGGCCCTGTGATTACTGTAAGAAATATGGATTCTGCTCTTGTTAGGACAAGAAGCAAAGTGACACAAGAAACCCAACTGATGATTAGATGGTTTCAAAATAGAAAAGTCAAACTATTCACCTGGCCAGATCTCCTTTGGTTCTGTTGGTGTCAGCTTTCATCACTTGTTTCTGAAACTCCTGGTAGATGGCACTGTAGTCAGGTGAGGTGGCCTGTGGAAGCTGTAAAACAATCCATGGATACCTTTATCATCAAGCAAGAGTTGGCGTCAATTTGAGTTGGGACAATTTTATCATATTAATGATATAAAATTCATTATAGTATATCACGGGTGATTTTATTTCAGTTTTTTAGTGTTTGGCTATAGTTCCAGTCTCATGATTTCACAAGAACAAAAGACCAAACAGTCACAGAGTATTAACCATTATTACCTTAATTAATTAAATCAAATATAATGTGCACATAATCTTATTAACAAAAATAGTTTGTTAATGGCAGACAATTTTAAAGATCTGATATTTTTAAAAATATCAATCATTGAACATACACAATCTATTTTTATTCATAATGTCAGCCTTTTATTTTTCAATGATGGGACCTCTTATTTACGAAGGTTTTATTTTCATGATAAATCCATTTTGCAAATATCGCAAATTTGAAATCCTAACAAACAAAAAGGCAACAGTATTTTAATATAAATATCTGGTGTGCAAACTCTTGCCACCGTCATCATATCACACTCCACATTAATTCCCATATGCCAGCAAATCCCCAGATAGTTTTCAAAGAACCTTATTTTACCGATTTATTGAATTGTCACATTTGAGGATACTGATGCCAATTATTTCCAATATTATAGTTATCAGTAATTTATAGAATTTCATACTATTTATTAGAATAAGTTTCATCTTTGAAACTAATTATTTTTTCTGCACACAGAAAGACTCTGGTAAAGCCATTATCTTCAGAAAATAATCCTAAAATGTATCTTTGTGTACCAAAACCATGGACAAAACAGCATACCATGATATTACAATTACACGGAAGTAAATGATATATTGATCACAGCACTCAGATATTGTGATGATCCAATACACTGGTAATCGCCCCAACCTTAGCATCAGTCATGCATTATTTGATAACATATGATTACATTAACTCTTTCCTAGTAGGATAATATTAAGTCATTCCCCCTTCCAAAAGAGGTCATTTCTACTTAAAACACACCTCTTTGTTTCCATCTGACTAAATAAAATCTAAATAATTTTTTTCCCCTATAGCTAACAGAATATAGGTCACTTAATAGTGACCTAATTTTCAAGTATGCAAGGAAATTTACACAGGACCTCCCAGAAGGTCACCTTAGAAGATTCAAGGCCAAATGGATACTATATGTTCCCAATCTGACTTTCTTGCTGCTCAAAATCATGGTTTTGGTCAGTAGTTCACAGAATATAGGTTATCATGATCCAATTTCAGGTTTCCAAGGAGATTTGCCTAGGACCTCTCTGGATGTACAATTAGAATTTTCTAAGTCTAACATTTATGGTTTGTGCACTGTGAACAGCTAGACTGGTTGATTTTAAAGTCTCGAAAATAGAGAAAAAATGCATAGTAAAAATACAGGTGGTGCCACAAATCATTAGTTATTCAGATACTGGAGCTTTTGTATCTAATTTTCAGTTACTCTGGGGTAAACAAACAAGCCAGATAGCTAGGAGAATATAAGATGCAGTGACATTATTTCAGGTGTCTAAGAAAATTTGTGATGGACCACCCTGGATATCAAGTAAGAAGATTCAAGGTCCCATGGTTACAATTTGTACCTTGTTTACAGATGACCAGAAAGATGAATGGCATGCTGAAAGGATGGCCTGACAACATACAAAGTGTGATCGCTATAGCTCAGTGGAGCTAAAATCCTACAAAATGTGCTGCAATTCCTTTATGACCAATAAGCAGTTTGGGTGTATATATATATATATATACATGGCCAAAACATATTTACTTAATAACAGGAAGTACATTTTTCTCACATGTTTCTTGAATAAGTGTTGTGAACTATAGATCAAAAATTAATTTGTAACCTAACCTCTTGAAGCCACTTGATAAAGTTCATTCCGTCGAGGCCAGCGATACATCGCAGGTCCATACTACTGCTGTGCTTCAGTAACGTCATGATGCGGGCGAGATATGGGGAGAAGTGAGCAAGCATGCTCTCTGAGAACACCTCCGAGGCTTCATATGGCTCAGAGTAACTGTGCCATCCCTGAAATAACAAGCCAAAGAGTTTGTTCATAAAATTAAATGAGGCAAGACAGATGGACAGCTAGACCGTGGGTATATCATTATTAGTCCCATCTAAGAAAGCCTATAAAAATAAGGAGCAGTGAGAATTCTGTAGATCAATTAAATCTTTGGTGTGTACAAATTAATCTATAACTTGCTCTCAAAGGTGACCAGAGAGCTGAAACCTATTTGTTTTTTATAACATACTGTGGTTGTTTTCTTATTTGTGGTATTAAATTTTCATGAACCTTACATTTCACTGTTTCACCAGGGTTCCATTTTCTCGATCTCACTATAATGTTGCCTACACTGAGTATGTCCATTATGATATGAATAATTTATATCAAAGCATCAAACAAGTGGACTTTTAGTGGTGTTGGATAATATAAAAGACCTGTTGACTGTTAATGTAACAGACAGTACCAGGCATGAATAAAGTACATGAGCTGCTGACGATGCTACAAAATAAATGGCCTGCTTATATTGATGAAGGTTTGAATTTCACACAATTTCCCTTCCATGAATATTACAAATTTGATACCCTCACAAACAAAAAGCCATCTACAGTAGCTACCGGTATTTCCACATACTCACTTCGTCATGTTCACACAGTAGCCTGAAGCAGTAATCGTGTCCCCAGACTCCATGGTTCAGCTCCCTACTGGTAGCCTTTCTTTTTAATTTCCTCCTTGGTGTCGATTCAGGTGGATTCTCTGAAAAAAAAAAGAATTATTGAGAATTATTTTCAGAACAAAATAAGACCTTACATACACAAAATATAAATTTAAGGAAGCATCCCTGGCAAAACCCCTAAATTTAAAATCAATAAAAAAATTATTCAAATGCATTTTAGACCCCATAAAGTATATATACTTTTAAATTTGGTACAGAGCTCTTTCTAATGGTATATGTATTTATTAAATGCACATTCATTTTCACATGAATTTTTGACATTTTTGAAAATTTTAAATCTTTTTATTTTGGTACGCAATTTAATGCAACCAGTAACAGCAAATCACTTGTTAATGGGCTAATATAAAACTACCTGATATTAGCTCAATATCATTTTTTTTATTTTTCCTGTATCCTGTTTCTTCCTGATATAAAACTAAATTTGGAAAAATTTGGATTCAATAAGAAAGTTTAATCTCATTTTTAAACATGAAAAAAACATGTTAAAGGAAAAAAAAATTGAGATATTTTCATGTGGTGATATTGGATCTTATATTAATTGTAAATGACTTTTGGGCTTTTTTGCCTAGGATCAACTTAGGCAAGATATTACATCAGTTAATGCCTCTGTTGAGTTTCATCAAAACCGATCATGTCCCTATTAAGTTATCAAAATGACAGCACAAAGTAGCATGGTGACCCCTGACCTCATTAAATATGTCAAGAATCGAACTCAGATGAGATAATAACCTATTATTTAGTAGTCTGAATTAGTTTTATGAAAATTCAACAAATCCCTGGTATTTCAGTTACAGTGCCAAAACTATAAGTTAACAAACAAACACTGCCTATACCATAATATGACCCATCTTATCTAAAACAACTAAAAAGTAAGGTTTACAGAAAGCACATGCCAAATTTTTATTAATGTTAAATGGTAATAAAAACCCTCAAAGATGACTATGAAACAAAATGGATTCAACAAAAAGGCCTAATTTATTTCTAAAGCATTCAAACTGAACTGACAACGGTCAAATTTACTTAGCACTGACAACATACCAATACCAATGCATTTCATAATGCTCTTAATGCTTGACTGTAATGGAAAGTTCCAAACAGAATAATTGTGGCAGGGGGCATGCTTGTAATCAACTGATAAATATCTGTTTACTTTTTACAGAATAAAAAATTCAAGCCATCACTTAACAAAATAATTTCCATTATTGGTCAATATGATCTTAATAAATTTTTCAATATTTGTTTGCTTGTGCAGTAGTATATGATTTTATTATGAAACAAGAATATTGATGAAAGAATTATGTAACAGTCAAAAAATAACTTCATACTTCATGACTTCATACACATTTATTAAAATTCCCAGGCCCTTAAAGTACTTCAATTCACACTTCAAAAGTGTTAACAGGAGTTTTAAGGAGGAATAACCCCTGATTCACAATTGCAAATCTGAGAAAGGAATAATTTGATTATGTTTGGGTTTACCTTGTTCTTTGTTCATCCTTTCTGAATCAGCAAAGTCCAGCACCAGTAACCGTGGATACGATTCCTCAGTCTGGTCTGCGTACTGCGTGATCTGTCGCAGAAACTTCCTCTGGGCCAACTCATACAGCTCCTGAAACCAAAGTTAAGTATTAATTTGTTGTGTAAAAATTAATCATTAAACCAGAGGCCTGGACACTTCAGGGGAAAAACACTCAGCTCTCTCCGCTGGCGACCTGAGTTCGGCTATGAGAGTGGGTTGTAGTGGCCAATCCAATGTCCATGGCTTTCTCTGGTTTCCTCAAACGCGGCTACAGACTACTGAACACCATCATCCATACCATGCACAATGCTGCAGTTACTTATGATAAATATTTGTACAATCCATGTCAAATAATAATAATAATAATATTATATCAATGATTGGTCGTTTTCTTTTATAATTAATTAAATAGGTTTCAATTTTGCATAATCAATCACAAACCATTATGTATCCACTTGCAAAGAAGTCTTATTATCCAAAACAAATATTATATTCCTGTGAGAAATATGAGAAAGAGAAGATGCAATGTAGGGAACAACATGAAAACTGAACATTGTGAAGGAATCAATTGTCAGCATCCCAGCCATTATCTTGACTTTTTCATGAATTTTCTTTTATTTTCATGAAATTTTCTATGTTCAGGAGCTGTCATACCGTCAAAAAAAAGTCAATAGCGATGAAACGCAAACTCCATCTGAAACTGGTTATGATTCAGCTGCACACCAAAAATCAGGCCAATATCTGCAGGCATTGCAAAAAAAGTATGTACATGTGCATTTATCATGAAAATTTATATTTTTCATGAAATTTTTTATGTTCAGGAGCAGTTGTGCGATAAAAAGAAGGTGAACCAGGACAAAATGCAAACTCAATCTGTAAGTGGCTGTTATATATGCCTGAACACAAACAATCAGGTCAATATCCAACGGCAAAGCGAAAAAAAAGTTTGTACATGGTCATTTATCATGAAAAATTTCTATTTTCCATGAAATTTTCTATTTTTAGGAGCCGTCACACAGTCAAAAATAGGTCAACTCTATTTGTTAGTGGTCATTATGTGCCCACACACTAAAAATAGGACAGTATCTGCAAGCATTGTGAAAAAAAAGGCCGCACATGTGCATTCTTCATGAAATGTTATATTTTTTATGAAATTTTCTATGGTCAAGAGTAGTCATACAGTCAAAAGTTGGTCAACCAGGACAAATTTTAACTCAAACTAGATCTGTAAGAAGTCATTATGCGCTTACATACCAAAAATTAGACCAGTATCTGCGAGCATGCATTGCAAAAAAAGGCTGTACATGTGCTATTTGTCATGAAAATTTATATTTTTTTCATGAAATTTTCTATGTTCAGGAACTGTTATACTGTCAAAAGTAGGTCAACAGGGATGACACGCAAACTGAAGAACTGGTCATTATCTGCACACACCTAAAATCAGGCCAATATCTGCAGGCATAGCAAAAAAAAAATTTGTACAACTGTTTGATTTCCTAATGAAG
This sequence comes from Sipunculus nudus, assembly GCA_026874595.1. Lineage (NCBI taxonomy): Eukaryota > Metazoa > Annelida > Sipuncula > Golfingiida > Sipunculidae > Sipunculus > Sipunculus nudus. The sequence goes on along the minus strand of CM049313.1, from coordinate 4,993,688 downwards.
GACATGGGTTAAACTATGCCTTGGCCACTTTGTGACAGGTGCATAAAAATATTATCTAGCAAAATACTTTTCTTGTCAACCAAGCAGATTGAAAAGCCCAAGTGTCAGTCACTGCAGAGAGCTATCACTAGTGTGATGGAAAAGTTGTTTAAATTAATCTTAAACCAAGAGGATACTACTATGAAAACACAAAATCACAAGCACTTGTTAAGAATATTCACTGGTTCCTATAGTTTTTATTTTATCCTAATTCTTGCTGACATAAACAATATACAATAGGATCATATCATCAAATACCAAAATATATCTACCTGGAATGAGGCGGTCTGTTGCTGCTGATTTGCTGCCTCTTTTTCAGACTTTCTCTTGATTGGCTGGTCCTTCTTTTGATTGACAGCTGGCAAGTTAGCCTTGACAAGCTGGAGTAATTTTTCATGAGCAGTATCAGTCTTGTCTTGAAAATTCACCTCAGGAAAGTTCAGTGACAGCATACCAACCTAAAAAAACAGAGAATAAACTTCTGCATCAACATTTATGTAAACATTAGTATTAAGTCATTCAGTTGTTTTCTTTTAAACCTCAAGTTGATGAACAAGAGATGCAAGTTATGGAAAAAAGCCAAAACATGAGCTTCTTTTATGTCTCTTTAGACATTTTTCAAGCATCTCCCTGTATTTCACAGGGAAACTTTTTAAGTGTCGACATGGCTCCAATTTATTCCTTATTCACAACAACGACACACATGAGAGGGACAGAAAAAAGAACTAAATATTAATAAACCTCAGAAAGCTGAGCTTACAACTGCCCAATATTTAACCTTTACATGTGGTTTTGTTCACATGACTAGATTGAAACAATATTCTAACATATGCTGCATGTAATTTCATGTAGCTGTTACACATGATAGTGCTATTGGAGACTTTAAAACATTAGCGTCTCACCTCTGATGAGCGCCAGGTGTTGCCTGTGCCAACTAATGCCATAATAGTTGGTACTTTTAAAATACTAGATGCAAATCTGAACTCCATGCGGCAGTTGTCTGATGACGCATACTGGTCTGACATGCAGGCAACAAATGTCCTGGCATGAGTCAAGCCATCAGCAATATCTTCAAACAGCCCTCTCTGAAAAAAACAAAAGAAACAACTAAAATACTTAATTAGGTTAACATTTCATTACTTTTACATGACCTTTCATGGATCCTTTAAAATTAAATTGGCAGCTTCTGATTCAGTAAATGTCAAGATAACAACAGAATGGCATCATACATGGTAATTACCCATGCAAATAACTTCTAAATTATATTAAATTGGGGTAGGATCTAGCAGTGGTTATGACCAATGACTTATAATATGTTTTTTTTTGCAGGATATAATGGGTGTAAGAACACTTCAGGTTCCTAGAAAAATGTTATTCAGGAAAAATTTAGACCAATTATGGATTATGTGACCTGAAATTCTGGAAAGAACAAAGGTTAGTATGAGCACAGTGAGGACCAATGCTTGAGACACATGAAATCACTGCAACTTTGAGAATTTTATGTTGTTCCTTATTCCAGGGCTTTCAAAAAGAAATATACTGGAGAGTCAAGGACTAAGCTTAGGCCAAAATTTCTGAAAATCACATGGGATTTTTGAGCATCCAACAAGGAAGGGATCTGTATCAGATTTTGAAGGGCTATATAAAACCTAAACCATCTTTTTTACTATTTAACATCATTATAGTAACATATATGATTATATGATTCCAGGAAAATGTCAAGGTCAGTGGTCAACATAGTTTTTTCTTCAAAAATTTCTATTTTGTTTAAAGCAGTCTGCAATAGTCAGTGTGTTCTACAAGAGCAAGCTTTGATTCTCTTGGTCATACAGCCTGAAAACTGTGCATATGTTTGGACAGCCAGAACCAAGTGTCCAAAAGATATTTTGAGCATCACAGATGCTTATCCCCATGTTCATACCTTGCCCACTTGTTCCATGTCTATCCAGCAGGGGATTCCTTCCTTCTCTAAATATTCTTTTATTTGTCTCGGATCACCAAAGCCAAGAGCACCATCAACTTTTCTGAAACGAGATAATTTATTAAATATAAACCACAAACAAATAACTCTTGGGACATGGATGAGCCCAACTTAAGTTCTCAATGAAGAGAGATAGGAGCAATAGAGGGACAATGTCATGCAGAAAAATGTGATTTAACAAAGATTGTAAATGTGTAAATGTAAGTATTAATAGATCTCAATGGTGCACACCGCAAATTTATACACACAAAAAATCCTGAAAGAAATAACGAAAATCACCATACTTTGTTCCCTTGGCAACAGCTTGGTGTGAGTTTTGCCAGCAGTAGCTGATAAAACAGGGTGGGTACTTTTTGTCCTCCAATCCTCGAGATGTTTTCTCCTTCACCATCTTTAGTAGATCTTGGATCTTTGTTTTATATTGGTCTACTTTTTGTAGGTTCACAAAAACCTGAAATTAAGAAAAATTATCTCATATGAAAATTTAATCATTAAAAAATAAGTTTTAATTTGCTATGATGTTACAGCATGTGTAAGAAAAGAGATTTATATGACTGACTGTTGAAAATTGAAAAAAATAGTGGTCAGGAAAAGTAAAATTACTTTAATAAATTATAGATAAAAACCATTCAGTATCAGGAGCATGGAGTATTCAAAATGCAGACTCCAAGATCGGCTTATTTACAGCTCATGTCTATGACTGACTCCAAAAACCTCAAGTTCACTTTCTTATTTATTTTTTACTCTCAAAAACTTAATGCGGTCTGAGAACATGCCATAAAGGAGTCATGTATAAAATGTCATCCCTGATACTCCCTTGCCCTCACAGACATACACACATGTATCCTAAAACATTATAATTTAAACCTTCTGATTTTTAATTCTAAATATATATTAACAAGAGTACAGCGAGGTTGCATGAAACACCTGTTATATGTCTTGTGACCTCATTAAATGACCTCATTAAATGTGTGAATTTAGCCAAGACCTCAATTAAGGGGAGAAACTCTGTTGATTAATATTCATAATGAATTTCATGAAAATCTATCTTATTCCTGGTAAGTTATCGCTGCAACACCAAAGTAGCTTGGTGCACTCTGACCTTAAATATGCATGGATTTTGCCAATAATTGACCCAGTAGATAATTTATTGATAAGTAGTTATGGTGAGTTTCATGAAAATCTGTCAAATCCTTAGTAATTTATCATGGCAACACTAAAGTTAACAGATGGACAACAGACGGACGGATGGACTGTGGGTATATAGACTGGTGTATAACAAAAAATGACCTCGTCTGTGATGAGCATGCCCAACTTGCTCTTCCTCCAGTCTGTTCCTGATCCAACGACTGCCAAGATGAGGGGCTTCTTCAATGTCTGTCTGGCATAGAGGAAAATATCACAACAACGGGAATCATTCACGAAGGAGCTGGATATGACGGCCAGATAAACCTTAGCGTCTCTCAGGGCAACCACCGTCTGCTCAAGGCCATCACCTTGACCTCCATCACTGAACCAGCTGCAAGGTCAAACAGAGGACAAACTAGTAAGTACACAAGATCGCTACCCTTCAAATGACTACCATCACTTCTGTAAATTGGGTTTATATACTTCTAAAGATGACCATTTTAGATTTGCTTTAAGAATGATAGACATCACTTAATTAAATTTAATGCAAACAAAAATGTAGTAGATTTTTAAAAGAAAAAAATAAATAAATCATGCCCTTACAATTATGATGGTAGACAATATAATACAGCTGGGGTTATATATCAACAATGTTTGTTTCAGAAACTGCAGTGTAATAGATGACACAACTGTTAACTAGAGGAAATTAACCTAAAAAATTATAAACACAAAAATCACATGACTCCATAAAAGCCTTTATTAAGTATAACAAATCTTACTGCTATCAGCACTTACCATTTGACTCCAGCACTGACAAGTTCATCCTTGATGACCTTTGGCCCCACATGGGTCTTCTTGGTTTCTTCTGCATTTAAGTCTTGTTCACAGAATGAGACGAACACATCTGTAAAGAGATATACTCAGTCACTAATGATCCCAGTTCAACAGCCTGTACAGGGACCCCATGACAGAGACGGTCCATGCTCTAGCCCTAACAGACTTGGGCGATTGCCTCAATTAAATGAACGGACCATTTTAGTTGATTCCACAGATCTTGGACTTGGTATACCGTTAATGTGCAAATGCTATGCTAATCGCTCCTTGGTGGTCAAGTCAACAGTGGTTTCAGAAGTTAATGAGTGTAGACTTTCCTATCAAGCTGCAGACCAAACAAACTTCAATTCTAACAACCGGTATCCCACCAGAACCGCTAAATAAAGCCAGATGGTGCCTGTATTCCTGGTACATATCTGGAAAGATAAATCTAAATTACAGAAGGTGGTCACAGAGAGCAGCCCTCCAGCAACCTTTATAATTGGCTGAATCAACTCTAAGACTTTATAATTGGCTTTTGAATAAATTTTGTGGATTTCTGCAAGGTTCAAGGTGTGCCATATCCCCCCTCGGATCCTGCAGTAATGGCGGACTTCTTGTGCATGTTATCTGATCAATCAAGTAGACCTAAATCAACCTTGCTGTCAGCCCTATCTGCTATGTCACACCTGTATCCTGCATGTCACCTACCAGACGTCACACATGATGCCGACAATAAGACGCTTGTGACAGCATAAGTCAACTGGTACCACAACTGCAATACTGCGCCGGCACCAAAATAATTCCCATTGAACCTTTCGTCAAACTATTTGGTCCGTTGCCAAGTAATGATGTCCTTTCTATCAAACAGCTGTGTATTAAATTAATAACTTAGTTGGCTTTGACTTTCATGCTTAGGCCGTTAGATGTGGGGCCAAAAGCAGTGACATATGACCCCACCTCTGGTGAGGTTAGCCGCATGTGTTTTACTGTGGACCAACTACAGTTTCATGACAATGGTTCTCTCAATATTGCATTCCACAGAATATAAAATGACACAACTAGTCCAGATATGCTGTTACAGTCCCTGTAAGTGACCAAGAGGCTACTGGTCCTGTGCAGTGCTTAAGAACCTACATATACATTTGACGCCCTCCAGCATTCCAACCAGAGGGTGGGCTTGTTTTCAATTTTCTTAGGAAACCATATACAGCAATAAACTGCCTCCACTGTAAGCCAAATTCTGCAACACGCTATTACACAAACTGATCTATCAGGTCAGGGATATACAGCCACTTCTTTTAGGCCAACTGCTGCCACAAGAGCAATAAACAACTAGAATACGGGTAGTCGACAAGCGACTACGTGTATCCGCCAAAATCAGAGAAGGACGGGTGAAGTGAGGCATTGATTGAGTGGCAAGGGGATATAGAGCTACATGTGTTAAATATTAGAATGGATCTCTGCCACATAAACATGATTGTAGGTGGCGCCACCTGTTATTTGAACGAGAAACTATCCAAGATATATACACATGCAAAATTTCATGTGGAAAAGTCAAACCACTGCAGAGATATGAGTAATTTTATCCCACAGCAGACAAACAGATGGACGCTGTGCAAAAATGGCTGCAGGTGGCGCCACCATTTTTGTTCATGTTATAAAGCTATCCAAGAGCTACATTTGTGTAAAGTTTTTTTTCCTGATTGGTCAAACGGTTCCCGAGATATGAGCTTGGATGTCTGCAGCATAAACGTGAATGTAGGTGGCGCCACCTGTCATAAAATCAAGAAAGCTATCTAGGATGTATACACATGCCAAATTTTAGGTGAATTAGTCAAACCACTGCAGAGATATGAGTGATTTTAACCCCAGGCAGATTAACAAATGGACACTGTGCAAACATGGTTGCAGGTGGCGCCACCTTTTGTTGTGTATGTTATAAAGCTATCCCAGGGCTACATTTGTGTAAAAAATTTTTCCGGATCGGTCAAACGGTTCCTGAGATATATGGATTTATGTGTGGAGTGTTAACGTGAATGTAGGTGGCGCCACCTGTCACAAAATCAAGAAAGCTATCTAGGATGTATACACATGCCGAATTTTAGGTGAATTATTCAAACCACTGCAGAGATATGAGTGATTTTAACCCCAGGCAGATGAACAAATGGACATTGTGCAAACATGGTAGCAGGTGGCGCCACCTTTTGTTGTGTATGTAATAAAGCTATCCCAGGGCTACATTTGTGTAAAATTTTTTTCCGGATCGGTCAAACGGTTCCCGAGATATATGGGATTATGTGTGGAGCGTTAACGTGAATGTAGGTGGCGCCACCTGTCACAAAATCGAGAAAGCTATCTAGGATGTATATGCATGCCGAATTTTAGGTGAATTAGTCAAACCACTGCAGAGATATGAGTGATTTTAACCCCAGGCATATGAACAGGTGGACACTGTGCAAACATGGTTGCAGGTGGCGCCACCTTTTGTTGTGTATGTTATAAAGCTATCCCAGGGCTACATTTGTGTAAAAATTTTTTCCGGATCGGTCAAACGGTTCCCGAGATATATGGGATTATGTGTGGAGCGTTAACGTGAATGTAGGTGGCGCCACCTGTCACAAAATCGAGAAAGCTATCTAGGATGTATATGCATGCCGAATTTTAGGTGAATTAGTCAAACCACTGCAGAGATATGAGTGATTTTAACCCCAGGCAGATGAACAGATGGACACTGTGCAAACATGGTTGCAGGTGGCGCCACCTTTTGTTGTGTATGTTATAAAGCTATCCCAGGGCTACATTTGTGTAAAATTTTTTTCCGGATCGGTCAAACGGTTCCCGAGATATATGGGATTATGTGTGGAGGGTTAACGTGAATGTAGGTGGCGCCACCTGTCACAAAATCGAGAAAGCTATCTAGGATGTATATGCATGCCGAATTTTAGGTGAATTAGTCAAATCACTGCAGAGATATGAGTGATTTTAACCCCAGGCAGATGAACAGATGGACACTGTGCAAACATGGTTGCAGGTGGCGCCACCTTTTGTTGTGTATGTTATAAAGCTTTCCCAGGGCTACATTTGTGTAAAAATTTTTTCCGGATCCGTCAAACGGTTCCCGAGATATATGGGTTTATGTGTGGAAACAGACGCACAAACGGACGCTGGGCAGAGACAAAAGGTCAGAGGTCAAGGTCACTTGGTTAGGCACCAGTTCACATGTGACCCGATAATTTGTGTAAGTTTCGGAAAAATCTGTCCAGTAGTCTCAGAGGAGTTCTCCGGAAAGGAACGCGGCGGCGGCGGCGGTGGCGGCGGCACAGGCGGCGGCGGCGGCGAAACCTGGTCAAAAACATAGTATCCACAAAACTTCGTTTTGGCGGATACAATGACTGTGATCCTCACATGGCCATGCATAGTCAGCTTGAAATGTATAGATCCTTGTTCTTTGATCACTATGTGTCTTGTTGGGCACCTGATGCAACACGAGTTTGATGTTGGCTAGTTAGCATTGTAGTTCTCTTGTGTGCTATTTTCATGTTGCTGTGTTTTATTCCTGATATCTGTTTACAGTTTTCATTTGCTATATATTTGTTTGCGGTTTTGTTATTACCGCTTTATTGCTCTAGGTTCTCTGATGTACGGCATTTTGATTTATTTGTATTTTTCTTATTAATCTTTTGTGTGCTGATTGTGGTGACGTAGATTTGATAAAATCTCATTCTTATGATGAACAATTTTAATATTTGGAGTAAGATATACCTGAGAATGTAAGTGTCATACGGAGAAGAGTGCTAATCTGAGTCTCTAATGACTAGTGACTGAAGGGAATATCTAAATATGTTGCCATGGTGATAGCTTCAGTCTGACTATCACAAAATTATTAAATGTTAGAGCTGAAGTTTCTCTGAGATCAGTTCTGCTGAGTAATTTAAATATTTCTCTATGCAGAAAAAATGTAAAATTTGACAAGTACTGTGCTTACCACAAAACATGTTTTTCCTGATATCGCTGAGTCCTCGCACAGCATTTGCTAGGTGCATGTCATAATCCTGGTTAGAGCTGGGGGGCATGATGCCTGGAGTACAAAAATTAAAATAACAAATAAATTGATATGAACTGTTTTAATATGTAATATGCATAAAATCACTATGCATAATATATAGATAAACACTTATTTATACAAAAATTTATTTTTTCATTATCAGTTCCTTGTTTAATTCAATCAATGTTTGAAGAAGATACAATATTCTGGCATTTTTGACCTATGAAAGACTAAGTACTGATTACATTAACGTACTCACCATGCATGTCTGGTAAAGTCACCACATGGAAATATTTGGTACACTGTAAAAATGGTGCCTTAAGCTTTGTCGCTCTTTTCACAGTAGAGGCATGAAACATATATGGATCCTTAGCTGCCTACAAATCAAAGGATTTTGTCCAGTTATATCCTCAGCATAAGACAAATAAGAACTCAAATACAGGGACCTGTTCACATACCAAGTATATTAAATAGACATAAAATATAATCATTCTCCTTAAAATATTATAATACCTGTCAATATTATGCGCTAAAACCCTTTGCTTACTCCTGTACACAAGAGGGGGAAAAAAGCTTCCATTGGGCACTATCAGTGGTACAAAACATAAACACAGTGCACATGCCATCTGGTGGCTATATAGTGCAATGTCACAATTAAGATTTTTCAAGCTTCCGACCAAAGTTTTTTTCTGTGTTTCTGCTTCCATGTTTCTTTTCCTTGTTTGGGAACTGTTGTATATGACATGTGCAAGATAGACCTCTGGTCACACAGTCATATCATGGTAAACACAAATGCAAGGACTGCAGTGTTTACTAACATACAGAACCATAACCACATATAAACCAGGTGAATTGGAGTCAGCTGTTTTGCCAGGAAACATTCGTATTTAGGCAAAATGAACTGATAACGTGAGATAATATACATATAATTGCAAATGATTATGAAACTTTAAACAATAACCATTAAAAATATGCATGCACAGACAGGGCTTACACTCAGGCATCTGCTTGATTTTGTAATAACCATAAAGATTTTAACAGAACCAGAGATAGGCTAACAAAGAACAGTTTGATTTTAAAATATGCCAGTTACCTTCAAACAAAAAAATAAAGCAATCTATCCAGAAAGAAACATACAGCTCATTACCAACATTACAATCTGCATTCTCTCTCTCCCTCTCTCTCTCTTTTTCTACCTATCTTCTCTCTATGTCTCTCTCTGTCTCTCTTGATCTCTCTCTCATTCTCTCTCTCTCTCTCTGTCTCTTTCTCTGTCTCTCTCTCTCTCTCTCTGCCTCTGTCTCTCTCTCTCTCTTTCTCTGTCTGTCTCTCTCTCACTGTCTCCGTCTCTCTCTCTCTTTCTCGCTCTCTGTCTCTCTCATTTTTTTCATTCTCTCTTCCTTACCTGCTTCATACAGTCTGGACACGGCAGCTGGTAGTCGTATGTCACTCCTTGGAATGATTCATTGATCAAAGCTTCAAATACTTCATGTACAACAAACAGGATGTTTTCTGGTCTTGGACCCTGCACTGTCACGGTCAGCTCACAGTCACTGCAAGCAAACAATTAACACAGAACTGTACAATTCTTCACCAGATGTCAAAATCATCAGCTGTTCCTTCCAAGAAGACAGATGTACAAACATTCCAAGCATCAAAGGGCACCTATCCACACAGATATGGAGGAAATATAATCTCTTTGCTGGTAAAAAAAGTTTGTATGAATCAGTGATGTAATCAAGTCACATCTCCCTGAGGCAAATTTTAAGACCAAGTCAGAGTCACAGCTCTTCGAGGCAAAGGCTGAGTCACAGACCACTGAGGCCAACTGAGACTGAGTCACCCCCATCAGAGTCAGAGTTGATTTAACCTTAGGATTCAATGTCTGAGCTCTAGTCTGATTGGCCACATTAATGACCTTAATTTTCCAAACCATAGTTTCAAAATTCTCCTATAACCAGTCAAATATAGGACATAGATATGTGAACAAATGAAAACAAATAAATAAAATAGGTCAAGTCACTGAGGCTGGAAGGCTTGAGCCAAAATCCAAGTCATTAATTAATTGCCTTCTACAGCTGAGACAAAGGCCGGCGCCAAGACTGACCGTGATACCTCCATCACTGCTTTGCATATTGATAAAACTTACATGCACCCTTCTGCCAGAGATCATTCCTACTCAAAATGAACCTCTTCTAGTTAGGAAATGTGGGACTGCCATTACTACTTGTCTTAACTGTGGAACTTAAAAAATCAAAATTTGTGACAGTTTCAGGAAACATGCACCTTCTGTTTACATATTAAATGCAGATGCATACAAAATATAACTTATTCCATGATGAACTCACCACAAAGCATCCATGGTCATGTATTTTGCCTTTAAATGATTTATATCAAACATATCTTAATGGACTAAATTACCTTCTACACTACATTTATTTACACATATGCAGCTGGTGTATGTAGACACCCCAGTGCATTGTGGGGAAAGGATTTCTATACCCACAATCCTTTATTAGCAGAGTTAAACTCTTGAAAGTATGATTCTAAACAGTGTGGCTCACAGATTATTTAAGAACTGCAGGCTAGGTTTTTCATACACCACCTTCCCATCTGTTTTGTTTCATTTTGTATTTTTTTATCACAGTAAATTACTATTCTGAACCTGGTTTGTCCATTTTTCATCACTGATCTCACCTTTTCTGCAGTATAAGGGCCAGGTGCCCATTCTTGTGAAGTAAAGAACCTTTCTTCCAGATGACTGAGCTGTCAGAGTACTGGTACAACCGCACCTACAGCAAATGAGTCTGAATTTTATGGACATTATAATTTATTTCAGAGGAGGTTATGACCTAAATGTTTATTAAATTAACTGACACTTAACCTGGTTCTTTTTTGCATGGTTGCATGTGATCTAGAGTTTGGGAGGTTTGACTTGAAACTTCCCTTTTAATTTTGTGTCCCAGGTGTCACCCTTGGCCAGCCTACCCTGTTTCTTTTATGTCTACGAAATGAAATTTAAAATGTTTTATCTAATCAAAATTTAAAAGCAATTCTAAGTTAGAAAGAAAACATGATACAGAAAAAAAACAGTTTTGAGATACTGTCATGTATTTTGATATTAGCCCATTAAAAGTGGTTTGCTATTACTGGTTGCTAAAAATTGTATTATTAAAAATTGAAAATATGATCAAAAATGTTAAAATATCATATGAAAATGAATTTCATAAATACATATACCATTAGAAAGAGCTCTGTACCAGGTTCGATATTATGTATACTTTTGAAACAGCCTTTGATTGGTTTTAAATTTAGTGCATCTTGCCAGCGATGTTACTTTACATACATCGCTCCACCACTGGTTCTCCCAGGAGAGACCAGCCATGCTTGTCAACTCCAGTCTCCCATGAAAGTAACCTCCCATATCTTAGATTTTAACCTGGGCAAACCTGGGGCTATAAGATGATATATACTGTAGTCAGTTTTACACATCAACTCAGATTCAGAAACTTAATAACTCATAAATATTTTCAATACATTATCAAATATATCCTGTAGTATTTGAATTCAGGAGTTTGTGTGTCCATAATATATAATATAAATACAGCAATACAAAAATTGTATTAAACATATAAATTTGAAGATTACCAGATTTTTCTATGTAATAAATAGAAGAATTAATAGCTCCTTAATATATCTGCAATTAATCATTTTGGCTCCAGCCAAGTACCCAAACCAGCAGTTTGTGAACCAGCTATCGATGGAAGACATGTCCTGTGACATTTTATCATGTTTAACATAATTTAGAGTGTCCCCGTACCTGACCCCTGTTGAAGAGTCCGGCCGGTAAATACGTGAAGAGGTAGATCATCTTCATCTCCTTGGTATCTGGCTTGCTCCCAGCATCCGGCCACTCAAACTGTAAATATTCACTCAGAATCAAATCTAGGTAACATAGAGAGTTAATCTTCAGTGTGTAAAACTCACTTAAATGGAATACATGCTTATGTTAAACCGTTATACCCCCCCCCCCCCGAGATGTTTATTAACACTATGCAAAGAGAGGGTTATTGTTTTCACTCAATTCTGTGCATGTGTGTTCACATGATATATGAAGAAATCTATCACGGGTGTTACTGAAATTTATCATATAGGTTGGTATTGTGAAAATGTCTTAAAAGTTTAATTTTTGTGTAAATCCATGCGTAAATACTATCAGAATGAGTGTTTTATGGGTTTTTATAGCACATTTGTTTACACAGCTACATAGCATGTGATGATGTGGCCATCTCTGGAGTTTGAGTCATGGCATCACTGAGGACAATTACGTCACTCCACTTGTACGTCCCTTACCAAAAATTTTTATAAGTGCCATATATGTGAAAGTTATATGGCACATATAAGGCACATATATGTGCCATATATGTCCCTTATATCCAACTTAATAACTCCCATATATGTCACATATATGTCTGGTATATGGATTTTATATGCAAATTAGGTAGGAGCCTTATATGTCACATATACGGGCCTTATATGTCACTTGTAAGGCTTCCACATATAGGTCCCCTATAACTCCCATATATGTCCCATATATGTCCCTTATAACTCACATATATGTCCCATATATGTGCCTTATAACTCACATATATGTGCCTTATAACTCCCACATATGTGACATATAATTGGACTTATAAGTGCCATATATGTCCCTTATAAATGACATATAACTCAAATATAAGTCCAGTGTATGCACCTTCTGTGCTGTCTGTCAATAGCTCAGTTACTGTCTGTTGTATGTTCTGTTTTGAAAGGTGTTTACTCTTTTCTTTATTCCACAAGGAATTACGGTAGATGCTAGAAATTAAGGTTTGTGTATGTGTGGTTAGCTTCCTGCACTTTGCAATTCCTTGAAATCAATGCTGGCCTGCAGTCACACTGGGGGTCATCAACATCACACAGTCATATGAACGCAAACACATGAAACATAAAAGTAAGAAAATACAATAGCCAAAATTAATGTTTATTTACACATTTGTAAACTGAAAATAATATTTTCATAAGATTTTTAAAACTCCCTGGCTCAGTCAGATTTGAGAGTGTTGTCATTTTAGGGAATGAAGGCTGGAAGGAAATATACACCCTTGCCACACTCTAAATCCTTTTCTGTCCCCTCCTGTTTGACCTGCAAAAACAAATGTTACCAGTCTGAAAGTATACACATATAGTCATTATTGCTCACATTAATTATTGTATTGCTTTTCTTAACATTATAACATTAGTTTACCTTATCTCGAGGCAACAAACAAGTCAAAAAAGGAAAAGAATTTATTTCACTGAAAGTACATCTGCTCTCTATACAGGGGTTTTAAATGTTTTGAAAATATGCCTGTTTAACATTTAGGGTTATAAGTAAATACAGTTTGACTTCTCAATTACTAACACAGGAAGAGTATATACAAACATTACAGATTATCAAATATACTGGTCACAGGACAGACACTGTGGCCTAAAGATGCTCATAGGTTCAGAAAGTAGGTTACTCAGTTGAAACAATTTTAACATGTAAGCAGTTGTATTAATATCCCATATGCTCATTAATTTAACCACCAAATTTGCACTTCAAATATGGTAAGTTCCAGCTATTTGATAAAAAAACCTTACAATTCATAACATTTCCCATTTGCTAAAAGATTTAAATGTTACTTTATATGATAAACTGAATATGCTTACTAGACAATTCTTGCATGGGCTGGAGATATCTGGGCTCTCCTTATACTTTCTGCACCATTTCTTCATACTGGTTCTAAGAAAAGTAAAGAAACCATTACAAATCATAGGAACAAAGGTTGTTGGAAATAAATAATTAAGAACATGGAGTCTTGCATATTTTGACATTTAAGTAGACAAATAGACTAAAAAAGGGCTTCACATCAATTATATTACTAAACAGTACATCAGTGATATATTGGTGGTCAGTTAAATGTTCAAAATGACGTCTTGATCTTTTATGGTGAAATGGCCCTACTACATGTACATATAATGAAAAATCAATCAAGGTGGACAAAAAAAATCCACTTTTGATTAACCTGTAATTTGAACCAGATTTGATTTCTCTTTGGGAATCAAAATAGTACCTAATGAAATCATCTGATCCTTAATGAAACAAATTCCCAAATGATTATGCTTTTCTTTTGTAATGAAAGTAAATATGTCAGAAGAAACCTCAAATGAAAAAAAAAGTCAGAGGACCAAGCTCATTAAAGTTAAAGTGCTCATGACCTTTATAAGAGGGTTCTCGACCTTCTGATGTCAAATTCAGATTAAATTCATACATATGATTATGAATGGTTTATGGATTGTTATAAAACATAGTGTGTTATTGTATCAAATTGTTAATTAATTGGTGTTTACAGTTTATTTAAATGACATGTAGTAGGGTATATTACCAAATTAAAGCTCAATTTAGGAGCTTTTGTGTGATAGACTCCAATAGTAAAAAATATTTGATTAGTTGAAATGTTTTGGTTGAGTACAGCAAATCTCTCTTCAATTTTATAAAAAAAAGCATTAACCAAAATTGAGACAGTGGCTGTAAATTCAGCAATGATCAACAGTGTTTAATGTTTACTTTGCCTGAAAGAAAAAATGTATGAACATTGTATAATTAACAATTTTTAACCATATTATAACTTTTGGGCACTCTAGCAAGACAGAAAAATTCAAGTCAATTTGGAAAATGAAAAGGAACATCATATACCTTGTAGCAGCTTTTTTTTTCATGACCCAGGGTCGGCTAAATAATAACATGGTCAATAGCCATAGGTTCAACAAATCAAATGGTAGTATGTGGTACTCATAGCCTTTATATGCTGATTAAACTTTATTTAGGTTAACTGATCATCCCTTCACAGGTAGGGACATTCAGAAATTACATCAATATGTAACTTTGGGGCCTGCTGCTGACTCTTGATTTTTCAACACCCTATTGCAAATAGCACCACTGAAGGGATATGTTCTTAACTTCCTGTTGGTGCATGCATAGAACATGCACATTGTCACTATATAGGGGCAACAGCATCAGCTTTTTATCAAAAATGTGGTATTTTGTAAAAATGGACCACCAAATAGGAAATGTTATCTTGAAACACACAAATTCTGTTTTTGCAGGGCAAACCAAGATAGGTGAAGTCATCTTTATGCAATCACTGGTTTACTATGCAAAACTAAATAATGCAAGATTACTTACCAATGAGACATTTTTCAGCTATACATTCCCCTTCTGCTTGAGCAGCTTGACAAAGAACTTCTCTTCAAAGTGTGTACTCCCTTAATGGTTACTGGATGTTATCATTCAGATGTAAACTGACTCTGCATGCCTTTGTTGTGCACAGCCTGTACAGTATTCCTGTGAAGTCACCACTATTCCAGGGCAGGGTACAGTAAGGTCAAAGGTCCATTGTAGAGAGTGCTTGTACAGCAAGCTTGTCTGCTGGGGGGGGGGGGGGGGGTTACATATACTTGTGAAATTTACTGATTAGAATGCTGGTTATTGTCACAATAAAAATGCAGATACTTATTGTTTTAAGTACCTATGCTTTTATCAATGCTGTTGATTTTCAATGGCAATATTTTACTGCTGGAATGTGTGGGTGTTGAGCTGTTTCTAAAACCAATATGATATTAGGTTAATGCCTATGTATTCCCAAAATTGGTCAGTGGCACACTACATCAATACCCTTTGTTCTGTATTTATGAAGTAGTTATCCATTGCAATTAGGTGCTGAAGTTCTTGTATATACACTACATTCCAAAAGAATTATTTTTTCTTATAATTATATAGGGCACAAATTATAACCAATGTGAAATATAGTCAAATTATTTTTTGTATTGTGTTTGGATTAAATGATGTTTTACTGCATGCATGATTACTATAGTTCACACCTCTTCATGTATAAATCAGATGAAAAAAATATTATTTATTGTATTATTTTTCTAATATACATAAAGTACTGAGGAAGCTGGTTATTTTGATACCCATTTTAACATACTTCTTCTGTTTTTATTTTTCAATTATAATTCATTTTCTTAAAACCATAATGGAGCTCGGACTTAGAAGTTTCTGTGGCATTTGTGTTCCCTTGGAAAATGTCTTAGTCCTATATCTTATATAGAACAGTAAGCTCACAGTATATTAACTTATAACTGACATATAACTGACATATACAGAACCCCTTCACGTTCAACTCCCTTATATCTCCCATACAAGTCACATATAAATGAAATGTACAGAATGGCCTCATGTGCAACTCCCTTATAACTGACAAATAACAAACATACAACTCCCTTATAACTCACATATAGCAATGCCTGACTAAACATATAGCTGCAATATACATATAAGTCACATACATAGCATTTTTATGGGAAATATATGTCCCTTATAAGGGACATATATGGCCCTTATAAGGGTCATATAAGGCACATATATGTGAGTACTTTCCATTTTCGTAAGGGGTGGTTTCCCTGAAAGGGGTCAGTAAATCAACGTACAACATGGGAGCCATGGTTGCTGCTCATTGTGTTTTGCGTCAAAGTCAATACCACAATGTCCAAGGGCATATTTCAATTATTTCAGTTAAAAAGTTCTCAGGAATTATTATGGGTTTAATAAACATTCCAGGTTGCCAACTTTGAACACTATCTCTGGCACAGGGTTTGCGTCCCCATATTGTATGCTTTTTTTATCTTTCCTTTGTTTTTAATTACCCTATTTAAATGTGTACTCGATGTTATGGTTCACAAACCCTGTTCATAAAGCCATCCCCTAATATATATGAATGGCCACATAAGGGAAAAGAATTATTTAAATCAAAAACATATTATGATGATTCAGTTGGTCAAAATTATTTATTTGATCACACACTTTGTGTTACCAAAACCCTCCACAAATTTCATTAAAAATATTGATCAAAATCTATCCGGAGGCTAACTTTCCCTTTTCACTTTTAACAGGAGTTCTGAACTAAAGCCAATAGGACTACATGACCTAGGGTGACCTTGACCTACAAACCTGTGGCTGTTTTTCTGGCAAAAGACATGGCACCAAGTTGACCTCTTGACCTTCAAGGGGAAAGGTCAGATCAAATTCCTCTGTTAAACGCAGTAACCACTTCCTCAAATTTTCGGGGTATTTGGCCCAGACCTTTGATATATCCTTGTGGTAGAATCGTCCATCCTGTAGCAATCATAAAGCAATATACAGGTTCATAGCCTGATGTAATAAAACTGGAGTTGTTATGAGAAAATGAATGAAGAAAAGTCCATAAGATTATATCAACTTATACTGCATAGTGTTCACATACATATTTACAAACATCACGTCCTTTCCCTGAACACTCATATGACTGTGCACCAAAAAAATCAATGTTAAGGGATATCTAATGTGGGATACTTTATTTGCCACATTGATTTGAACAAAATGGAGGGGTTAAATGATTCTCAGGCATACACACCCACTTAAATGGTATATACTTTTTTTTAATTCTTTTTAAGTGCATTGGTGCACTGCTACATGGCAACATCTTTTAACTGTGTAGCCTATGTGTTTAATCATAAAATTTTGCATCCAAATTCCCATGGCAGAATGTTTGTCACAACAATTATTTTGTACATTGGAACAGGATGTGCAAACACACACACAAACAAATACACACACACACCTATGTATACAATAAAACCTAAAAAATTATGACCACCATAAGGAGCTAAACTAGGTGGTGCATTTTCCAGGTTAACAGCATTGAGACCTTGAAAAAGTGTCAGAGGTTGTTAGATGAAATTTTGCAATTTTCACTTTTCAGTGTTTTGCGAAGGTTAAATTTTCATGATCTCTCAATACAAAAGATCTATAGTCAAAAAGATCTAAATCACTTTTGTCAAATTTCATACAAAAAATATTGGTAATTGTAAAGACAATTAGAAAGATATGATAATGATATAATTTAAAATATATCTCTGAACATACATGAACTATTTTTATTTATAAGGTCAGCCTCCTTTGCAACTTTTCCATCAACGATGAAATCTCTTATTCACAAAGGTAATTCCTCTTTCGCAAATATCTCAAATTTAAAATCCTTATGAACAAAAAGACAATAGAAGTATTTATATGTCTCTCAGGGTAACATGACTTTTAAGACATTCTTACAACAATTGTTGATTCCTGGACTGACACCACACACGCCATGACATCGACAATCCACTGTGGATCGATCACCACGCGGTCTCGTAACGCATCATTGTTGAAGTGTTGTAGGGACCCTAGCTCATGCAGAAACTGTACCGACTGGGCCACCTGTAATAAACACACATAGTTCAATGGTAAAATACACATACCAATTTAAAATCAAAGATAAAATAAACATTCATGTGCACGTTAAAATATACAGCCTTTTTAACATTTTCTGCTGGTTTTATATTTCATGATAGTCTTATACCAGAATCTGCGTAAGCATAGCCTTTATTCACATATATATGGGCAGGTTTTTCCCTACGTTTTACATGTTCCTGGATAGTTGAGAGGTAAAATGCTCAGTGCTCTACACTGGCAAACTTGGTTCGATCCCCAGCGTGGCTATGAGAGTTGGTTGTAGTTGCCCGTCCAAGGCCAGGGGTTTTCACCAGGTTCTCCGGTTTCCTTCACCTCCAGAGACTAACGCAAGTTACCAACCAAGCCATGGATGGTGCCTTGTATTAGTAATTATAACTAACAGTTGTACAATCCAGGTAAAATAAAAAGTTTATTATTTAATGTGAATAAAACATGAGAAAATGTATGCTACAGCACCAATTCTTGTGGGTCTTGCACTACCTGCATTCTTGTCTGGCATGTAGAAAAGGGATCATATAATTTTTAATGTCCTGGACCCACATAAGCTGAAAGGTGACAGAATGATGAAATAGGCCTACTCACAAGAGTAAGTAAAGAATGAATTGTGAAATAATGAAAAATCAACATATGATATATATTTGTTTGACATACAGAGATAAATAGATGATTAAAACATAAAAATAATCTAATAAAAATAAAAAAGTTTAATCTGTATAACTTCAGTGGTACAAGGACATACAAAAGTAGGATGTTTCAAACACTGCTGTTTTGGACATGGACTAGGATGTTCCCAGCGGACTAGGATGTTTGATACAGCCTTTTTGCAAGGGAGAACGTTCCGAACAGAACAATATTATTACCTTCAAGACAACTTAAAAATACTATAATGATGCATAAATATTATAGCTTATTTTCTAACATATGGCTGCATTGATACACTCAAAATTATATTTTAAAAGATTATTATATGGTAATAATATTGATCTGTTCAAAACGCCTCCCTTGCAAAATAGCCTGTCCAAAACATCCTAGTCCGGAATGTCCTTGCACAAAACATCTGTGTCTGAAATGTCTGTCTATCACAACATATGCATAAGGATTTGGAAAAATTCTCTGAACATGATATTATACCTTCAAAGGTTTTATTATGCAGCCTCTGAAACTGATTTTTTTCACAGAAGGACTCTCTTTAATGATTAAAAAGTAAGTTACATCAACATATGCATCTGAAACTTTGGAGAAAAAAGACATGATGTATGATGCTGATTTGTTTTGTATTGCTACTTAGGGCCGAGTGCTGAGTAAAACTGACCTCCTTTTCATTGAAGATGCCACAGTTCAGAGCCATCCGTTCTACTTCCCTGTACATCATTACTGGCATGTCGTGTCTCTTGCTGGAAAATAAAATACAGGCCCAGTTATCTCAACATTTTTTAAAATTCAGAATTTAAATTTAAGATGTTTTATTTTCTAAATATCATCTGTATAGCTCATTTATTTGAAGAACAAACTTGCCTGAATGAATTTGTTGTCCCTGAGATTGTTCAGATTGGAGGTTCTACTGTATATATGATAAATATCTGGTGTTTAGTAAATTTAGTGCCCCTGGAATGACACTGTGATTGTTCAGAATACTAAGACTTTACTGTATATATGATAAATATCCAGTGTTTAGTAAATTTAGTGACCGTGGCATAACAGGTGATTGTTCCGATTACTGAGGCTCTACTGTATATTTGATAAACATCTGGTGTTTAGTGAATTTAGTGACCTAGCATGACACTGTGATTGTTCAGATTACTGAGTTTTTACTGTATGTATGATAAACATCCGGTGTTAAGTAAATTTCGTGACCCTGGCATGACATATGAGATTGTTCATATTACTGAGGGTCTACTGTATATATGATAAACACACAGTGTTTAGTAAATTTCGTGACCCTGGCATGAGACGGAAATTGTTCAGATTACTGAGGCTCTACTGTATAGTGACCCTGGCATTATTATGGCAGTCATGTATTGACTGATATTACATAGAGGTTACATCCTTACAGGAGTTCAAAGGAAGCCTTGATTAAATTTGTTTATATTTGCATGCTTGTACATCCGTCTATCTATATGGGAGCTAATATCTTATATTGAAAGCTTTAGGTACTACATTATTGTAAGACATTGATCCAGTGGAAGAATATACTTAAACTTTAACACCATCCATAAATTTAGTATGTAAATTATTTAAATTATTGAATTATTATAAATATTTTGGTGTTGTAGGAGGCAGTGATGGAAATCGGTTGGAATTTCTTGACTGATCATTGGTAAGCTTATTACCTTTACAGCCTGTTAATCAGAGATAACTGGTTATGAAATTAATTGGTTGTTTAGAAGTATGAATTTACTGACAATTTACAGACCTGCATGTACATCATCTAAACTTATTTACAGGCCTACATATTTGTTAATATGCATAATAATTCTACGGCCTATAAATGTGTTTAGTAACCTTGTGTCTGTAGTAACCTTGGTTAAAGGCTTTTCTAGAGTTATACTTGCATAAATTAAATGAAAGTACACATTACCTCAACAAAAAGCCTATGTTATTTGCAAAACATTATATTATGGCACTGCAAGTTAGATCATCATATCAAATTGCACCAACCAACCAATCACTGATTGTATTCAATCATAGCCCCAATACATTTCATTATTGCAACCTGAGTTTGACTACAATCTGGTGGCAGTGGATTCTGAAAGCCACAAGCAAATATTGTGATTTCCATACAGGAAATTTTTTATCTGGTATGTCATGACAAACTACACACTTCAACCACCATATCAAATATTGTATTAGAATATATAATATCATCACTTACTATCATCCTAATGCATCCTAATTATTGTGATTATGACCTGCACAATTTATTAATTGAAAAGATATAACTAAAAGCAAAGGAAACAAAACTGATGTCATAAAAAAAGAAATGCCCAACAAATTTACATAATTTTTTACAAGAGCTGATTTATTACTTGGCCTTACCTCGTGATTGCCTCTTCAAAATTCAGCAGGACTTCCGGGATCTGTTCCCCCATGTATGACTGCTGCAGTGTCACTTTATGTATCTGTTGTTCTAGATCATCAATTCCCTGTTAAGCCCAGGAGTAAAACAGTCAGTAAATAATACACATTTTTTTCCCTTTTTGTTCCTTCTGTTAAACACACACAAATGTCTTGAGGAGAATTGGGGTTGCAGGATCTGACTTTTAACAATTCAATGTACCGTAAATTCTCCATTATAAGCTGCATTCCTATTAAAAATGCATTCCTATCACTGCATAGTTGGTTTGTTCTGACCCAATTATATATATTAAACATGCCCTGCATAGTTATTTTCTTTTTAAAGCTTATAGACCTGAAAATCACAAATGCAAAAAATACGGTTCCTTTTTGTTCGTGACTGGCCAAGGTCAATGGTAAAAGAAGGGTCAGCTGGTGTTTCCATATTAAACTTTTGTATCTTCCTTTCAGAACATATATCAGGATTTACAAATTCACAAGTGAGCTGTTGCCTATAGCTCTGATTAAAAAAGACCAACTTAAATACAGTAAACCCTTTCATTATGGACACCTGGTGGCAAATAGATTACATGATGATAGTCTGGTAGTGGTCCAAGTACAGTACCTGTCCTGTATGACAGCTGATGAAATGGAATCCAACAATCTGTGGATACTTCTTTTTCATCTCATCCATTGGAAGTTCATACTTTGGTACCTGGTGTACAAGTAATATAAACGTGAAGCTGAGAAATATGTCATCCAAAGGACAAAACCCCAGCTGAATAAATTAGTATGTCAATATTTTGTACTTTTGTTTATAACAAATTTTAAGACATTAAGAATTGGTAAGGAATAAGAACTGGGTATGAATAAGGCTTTTGGAATTACAGTGAAACTTTGCCTCATGACAACCTGGCTATCACGCTAGATGACCAGCTTTTTTTGTCCTGGACTAATGTAAATCATCATGAAAAACCTCCTGTTACAGGACTACCCCGCTAACACAACTGCTAGTTGATCCCGCAGGTGGTCATGTTAGCAAGATTTCACTGTATCTATGAAATTAACATATGAAAATGTTACAAGTGACAAATGGACAGATCAGATGACAAGCAGAGCTGAATCTTGATGCCATCAGGGTAGCAGGGGAATCCATGAATTACACCCATGAAATTTGACACAGATGAAGGATTTTTATTAATGTGTCCCATTTAAATGTTAAAACTGAAATTGAAAATTTTGTAAATATTCAAAAAATTTGCCAATAGATGACCAAAACCTTAAAAACAGAAGTGACTTAAATAAAAAATAAAAAAGAAAATTTAAAAAAAAAAAAAATCAAATCAGGAAACCAATGAAAGCGAGACCAAAACTATAAAGTCAAGTAATTATAATATGTACATTTCATATTAACTGGAAGTATATCTTGAATAATGATATGAAATATCAAAAACAAATCAAAAAGGTCTCATTAGTGCTTCCGGCATTCACAGGAACATTTAATTTAATCTGATTTGCATTTTAATAAAGCCTAGTAAAACAAAATAGTAAAATACATTTAATATGTGAAGCAACATGCAGAAACAGATGGTATATGCCACATACTTTTGGAGCATTCACATGGGCAAACACAAAATGGTTTGTTTTCTCCCATTGAGAAAATGTGAGACCCTGTTCAGAAAAATTCGAAACAAGTGGCCCATGGGCCATGACACTCAGCTGAATCTTACACAATACTTAAGGCCACAGCACATAAATGTTGGTCATAAATGAAGAGCTTACCAGATCTTGTTTAAATATAAATAAAGTTTTAACATCCCAGTTCTTATGGTTATACCATATATTCTCTGCTAAGTATCAGACTGATAGCTGAAGCCTGTCATTCTATATAAGACCCACATGGGTCTCACTACTAAACACAACTCTTCACAAACAGGCAACATGATTTAGAGAACACACATCACAATGACCTAATTTCATGTGTCCAAGGAAATTTTGCAAGGACTTCCAAGGATTTACGTTAGAGGATTATACTTCCAAAAGTTAGATTTGTGTCCTGTTGACAAATGACCAGAGATCCAACTGACAAAGAGTAATTGCTATAGCCCAGATGATATTTGGTCAGCTGAGCTAATAAAGAAACTAGATGTGTCGGAACGACACAAATGACCCCCCCTTGGGCAAATTAGAAACATTTGTAAAATTTGTAAAATTTTTTAAGTTCAGGAGGTGTCGTATGGTCAAAAGTAGGTCAACAAGGGCAAAATGCAAACTCGATCTGTAACGGGTCATTATCAAGCAACACACCAAAAATCATGCCAGTATATGCAGGCATTGTGAAAAAAAGTCCATACATGTGCATTTTCCATAAAAATTTCTGTCTTTCATGAAATTTTCTATGTTTAGGATCCGTAAAACAATCAAAAGTAGGTCAACCAGGATGAAACGCAAACTCGATCTGTAACTGTCATTATCTGCCCACACAAAAAAAATCAGGGTGGTATCTGCAGGCAATGAGGAAAAAAAGTCAGTACATATGCATTTGATATGAAAATTTATATTTTTCATGAAACTTTCTATGTTCAGGAGCAGTCAAATGGTCAAAAGTAGGTCAACTGAGACAAAACAAGAACTCGATCTGTAACTGGTCATTATCTGCCTACACACCAAAAATCAGGCCCATATCTGCAGGCACTGCGAAAAAAAGTCCATACATGTGCACCTTTTTTTATGAAATTTTCTATGTTAGAGCACCGTCAAACGTCAAAAATAGGTCAACTGGGACAAAAAGTGAACTCCATCTGTAACTGGTCAATATGTGCCGACACACCAAAAATCAGGCCAATATCTGCAGGCATTGCAAAAAAACGTCTGTACATGTGTATTTGTCATGAAATTTTATATTTTTCATGAAATTTTCTATGTTCAGGAGCCGTAAAACGGTCAAAAGTAAGTCAACCGGGACGAAATGCAAACTTGATCTGTAACTGGTCTATATCTGCCCACACACCAAAAATTAGGCCAATATCTGCAGGCATTGCGAAAAAAAGTCCGTACATGTGTATCTGTCATGAATATTTCTATTTTTCATGAAAATTTCTAAGTTTAGGAGCCGTAAAACGGTCAAAAGTAGGTCAACCAGGACGAAACGCGAATTCAATCTGTAACTGGTCTATATCTGTCCACACCAAAAATCAGGCCAATATCTGCAGGCACTGAGAAAAAAAAGTACATGTGTATTTGCCATGAAATTTCATATTTTTCATGAAATTTTCTAATTTCAGGAGCCGAAAAACGGTCAAAAGTAGGTCAACCAGGACAAAATGCGAACTTGATCTGTAACTGGTCTATATCTGCTCACACCCCAAAAATCAGGCCAATATCTGCAGGCATTGCGAAAAAAAGTCCGTACATGTGTATCTGTCATGAATATTTCTATTTTTCATGAAATTTTTCTAAGTTTAGGAGCCGTAAAATGGTCAAAAGTAGGTCAACCAGGACGAAACGCGAACTCGATCTGTAACTGGTCTATATCTGCTCACACACCAAAAATCAGGCCAATATCTGCAGGCAGTGCGAAAAAAAGTCCGTACATGTGTATGTCATGAATATTTCTATTTTTCATGAAATTTTCTAAGTTTAGGAGCCGTAAAACGGTCAAAAGTAGGTCAACCGGGACAAAACGCGAACTCGATCTGTAACTGGTCTATATCTGCCCACACACCAAAAATCAGGCCAATATCTGCAGGCATTGCGAAAAAAAGTCTGTACAACTGTTTCATTTCGGAATGACGGAATAACGGAATGACGGACATGGGTAAAACTATATGCCCCGGCTACTTTGTGGCGGGGGCATAAAAACAATCTGCAAAACAGATGATGTCTATAATATTTTGCACTTGCAGTGTGAAAGGGAGAACAGTGGTTTGAGAATGATCTGTTATTTACCTGATCAGCATGGGTTCCAACAACAAAGATCGGGGTATTAGGTGCATGTACCATGATCGAGCTCAACCAGAAGTCAAGGCCAGCATGCTCGTATCCAAGACGGATGTTCCATAGCAACAAGTACACTGCTCTATTGGAGAGGAAGAACTACAACACAAAATCATATCAGGACATCTTGAGATACAGTTAATATACAGTAAACCCTCATTAATTTACCACCCAGTTCTTTCTAAATACTCACCTATGGTTGAAAAAGTACGGTAAAAAAATAGCATTGTCTAGGGCTATAATGTTAAATTATATCACTATATGATACATAACAGAAAACATCTAATCAATTTCAAGAGCCATTGCTCTTCTTTTTACAGGTAAGCTATGCAGTTACTTCCAGAATATTACTTTAATTTGAAGATTTGGACATGGTCCAGAAAAGCATTATTCCACTTTGCTGATACACATTGCCACCATTAAACCCTCTCTGCAGTCAAATTTCATCTGGATGCTGTCCTCTGATTTCCTTGGTGTTGCATCCTCCCACCCTTATCGAACCCTGACAGATTTTATTCTCCTAAACTTTTCAATATCACTGATGGGAGCTGCCCTTTTGTGTTCACAGGTTGCATGTCAAAATTACTGGTTAACCACTAGTAATGAACAATGAAACATATTCACTGCTTTGGAACCAGCACTAGTGGATGAAGAGGTTATCCTGTACCTTATATTTTTTTAAGGGGGAACTTTCAGGTAGAGCAATGCAATAGATTTATACATAAAGTGAATAAAAAATGAAAAGTAACTGACATCACATTTTGGCCTTTAAAACTTATAAAGAGGTATTTTGTGACTAACAATGATATAAAGGGAATAGGACAAACCTGATGAGTGTTGTAATACACAGTTTGTCCAGCAAAATCCCAGATGCTGTACTTAACAGAGTTGTCATCTCTTGTCAGAGTCCAGTCAGTTATGTCTATACCTATAAAGAACAAATATATACAGTTGATCCAAGTAATATGCAAGTCACTTACATACATATTCAACTTATATGTATTTGGTTCTATAAATTAAAACAATTTTCCTGTAAAATTCCATTATAAAAATGATGCATAAATGTTAGCCTCATCAATGGAAACATAAACAAGTTTTTGCAAGAGAAAAATTGTGTGAATTGTAATTCTCTATTTATTCTCCAGTAAGTGACAACATTTCCAGTTATAAATGATTAAGAAGATGCTGACAATTTTGATAAAGGCAAATTGGAGAGACATTCAGGGAACTGTGTGTGCAAATTAATCAAATATATCAATGATCCGTTGTTTTTTCTTTATCGACTGAATTGATTGCATGTTTGCATAATCAAACAATTATGTATGCACAGCAAAATATGTCATATTTTCCAGGAAAGAATACTAATTTTTTAAAAAAGACAGGGCACAGTGAACAGCAATATTAACCTTGTGCAACAAATAATCGTCAACAACCTGGCCATTACCTTGATCTGTCTGCATGATGTACACGTTAATTTGACTGGCTTTAATTGGTCAGTATTTTAGGTATAATTCTATACAGCATATTGGTCCATAAAATAATTGATTATTAATTGATCACCAGTCATTTTTATCTTTCAATCATCGAATATGATTTTTCAATCGATTCCTACCACTCATACAGGTTGACATTAATTCCAGGAGTGTGTGTACGTAAATTGTCTGTTTGTCAGTTTGTACATCTTACCATCAGTGATGGCCTCCCCTGCAGGGATCACAGACTTCTTACTGTTACTTCTCAGTGCCTGAACCAAACTACAAAATACAAAATAACAGCAGCAGTTTATGTCATGTCATGTTACAACAGGCAACTCAGGTACTGAAACTAAGTGGTGCATAAGTAAAATCCTCATATTCTCAGATAGTTTGTATAATTAAAACAGACTAAAATCACCTGAAAAAAATTATTCAAGTCAAATAAATCCTTGCTTTTTTATGTATAAATAATGAGTTGGGCCTTTTATGTGACAAAATCCATGATTATCATAACTGATGACATACTTTTGCTTCATTTTTAGCTTAAAGTTAATTGATCAAATAAGCTATGAATTTTTATTTTGATACCTAATATGTAGGCAGGTGGTTTTGCAGGGGGGAATCTATGGAAGCTTATATACAGGCCTAGCTGCCTGTGTTGTAAATTCTGTTCTAAATTTATTTGATTAATGCAGGTGTAGAACTGACACAATCATCTTGCTCCTTATACCAACTAAAAAGCTATAATAACAAACATTTGATCAGTTTACAACCATTGAAACTGACAAATTAACCATAATAAATATACTAAATAGATAATGTTTTTATGACATTACAATAATTCACCTTGTTTTCCCAGCTCCACCGAGGCCCACAAACATGAGCTTTGTTCTCTTGCACGGCACAGAGCCGCTCTGGAGTCTCTTTAGGTAAGCCAGATTCGCCTGGAGACCTTTCCGCTGGATTTCTTTAGGTGGTGTCCTCAGATTGATACATTCTTCTAACTGCAGTCCTGAAATGTATGTCATTTAAATAATAATCATTATTGGATCATAACCATTTATTAATGGGCACAATTTTAGTCCTAGGTTGCAAATTTGCATCTGATAATTATTTTTGATATTGACCTTATTCCTAAGGTCATATGTTCTATAGCCAATCCCCAATTATCACATGAGTTGTGCCCATTAAAAAATTACACTGGAGTCATATGTTTACACCCAGTCACTCTGGAGCGACAAGCTGTGTGTTTAACAGTCAAAATGCTTTGTCTGCACAGTTCAGGCTTGTCTGTATGGCAAGCAAAATGTTCTAATAAACTGTTTCCTCCAATGAAAAACTATTAGTTAAACTAAAAATAAAACATCCAATTTTAAATATGGATGAACAAGGTGTATATAAAGTATAAAAAAGAATATAAAGTAACATTGGGGGAGTGGACAAACAGATGGACAGATTCACCATATCACTTGTCCTCCTTTGAAAGCATTGTGACATATAAAATTTCAGATGATCGGCAAATGCATTCAATATTTTGTAGGAAAGCATCATTTATCCAAATATATAACAGGTTAAATTTCAGTTCAGATTTTAAAATTTTTTTAAGGGTATAACTAGAGGAAACAGATAAGAAAATTCATTTTTTAAAATTTCCTTGAAAAATAAAATTATAATATTAGATAAAATAAAGTAGAAAGTTCTAATTTTCAAATTAAAAAATAAATAATAACATTATAGAAAAAAGGAAATTTTTCTTTAAAAATAAAATTAAGAACATAAATTCTCATTTTCAAATTTTAAAAAAAATTTTAAGATCCCATAATCATAACAACATAATTATCTGACCCTTACTTCTGAGAGGCAGACTGCCGAGTTCGGAACTGATGCTGACCAGCAGTGGATTGTGGGCCAGGGTGATCCCCTGCAATTTCTTGAGTTTACGAACATCATCTGGCATATGGTGTATTGCCTGGTGACTCACGTTTAAATTCTCCAGGTTCAGAAGATCAAATACAACAGCAGGTATCCCGCTGGGTAAGGATGTATCATGGTCCCCGTCTCCTGTAGGTAAACAAGAATAAGTTACCAGATAATTATGTCTGGTTTTATTATTTTGATTTCCTACATGCGACAAACTACACCCAAGGTTTAATGTGTACAAAATATGGTGGAAAGAATCAATGTTTCAAAAGGGCATGGAAAAACAAATGCACTCTGAGGACAGTCCCAGACAGCATGTACAGGGATAGAAATAATGGAAAAAAGTTACATTCCCCTGAGGGAATTCTGTGCAGTGCTGTTACATTCCCCATTCAAAAGTTACATTCCCTCATACAGAATTGGTTTATATTGGTAAAATGAACAACACAACTTGTCCTTAAAAGAACCCATCTTTATCTTTATATTCTGTTCCCTATGGACCTGCATAAAAACACCTATTCTTAATTATTTTGTTTTCCTGAATCTATTTATTGACAGAGAAACCATATACAATAAAAATTTAAAAAGGCACACCATGGATTATGCGTTGCCAAGTCATACTTAATATGACTGATTTTGTTACTTAACACTTAGAACCTGAGCCAATTTTCTATTTCAAAAACAAGGTTTTTCCTTTTCATTCATGCATTTCAAATCATCCTATCAATTTCGTTACATATTATTGGCAGCCTAGCCCATTATTTTGTCTCACAATATGGCATATTTTCCTGTATTTAAAGAATATAAAAAGAAAAGTAAACCTTAGAAAAGTTTTGAACTGGGCTTAAGCTTTTCCCTAATAACTGATGGGAGCCCTTTGTCTCAAGATCCACAGTATACATCGATGTGCAGATTGGAAACCGCAACAATCATATTTGTTGCTCATTAAGGAACTATGCTACTTGTGCTGTAAGCCTTGAAAATTTGCGGCAAGCGCTTCCTTATTATAATAGTTTGGCAGACACAAACATTTCAATATAAAAAATCAAACTGATTATTATAATGGAAAGTCTTTTTTGTCTGTTCAACCGATTCATGAAATTTTCATGTTATGTAACCATGGAAACTATGTCAATTCGACCGGGAAAATCTAGCTGCTGGGGGTGACGGTCACCAAAACATACTTTTTTTACAAGTATCAAACGATTAAACGTCCCGATTCCGGATCCAAGAAAATATATAAAAGTCGACAATTGAAAAGTTCTGTTCTTCTGAGTTGTGACGTTATGAATTATACTGAGATAGTTAGTCATTAATTCACAAGAAACATCTCACTTTCGTCAAGGTATAGTCCCGGGCTCGGGCTTATTATAATACTGGGCTTCAGCGAGGTCACATGGCCGTGTGGCACGAATAGTATGAGGGGAATTCCTATTTAAATTAAAACACGTGACACGTTCATTCAAAAGTAGAAATATGCAAATAAGAGAAATGGCGACCTTTGATTGGCTCAATTGGTCTGCCGTGAGACTTTGAGATTGGGGAGACCCGCACTGTGTTACTTCTAATCGCAATAGCAGTCTCTAAGGTAAAGTATCTTGATGATTACGCTACAATTGTACTCTATGCACGGAATGAAAAAAAAAGCTTCCGTTCCATTGCCGTTTAGGGGAAGGATATTCCCCTGATCGAATAGAGTCGCACAGCGGAATCTGAATAAAGGTCAACCTTGTGGCATTTTGGGTACACTCGCGGAGCGGGTGACACCTGTATTAGGGTCATTGCGTACAACCAAGCGAGCTCCCAGTACTGTTTGCAATGGATGGCACGCTCATGTGACAATGAATGTGGTCACAACTGCACCATCGCGAATTTATATTAAACTGGCCATTTCACACGACTAAGTGATAATATAACAAAGCTACATATTATTTCAGTTTATCCAGGCTAAGTGTCAAGTAAAAAATGTCTACATTCCCGATCGGGAATTCCGAGTCAAAAACTTGCATTCCCGACAGCAATATTAGCTTCCTCCGGAAATCAGGAATGTAATATTTCCATCCCTGATGTACATAATGGGCCCATGTGGGTAGGCAAAGGAGGGCATAGGTACACCCATATGGGTCCCAGGCTGACCCGTTTATGATTTGTCTAATCTGCTATCCACGTCTACCCCATATTGGGCATTTGATGATCACTTAAAACGTGACTTTTAACCAACATGATTCTGAAGATTTATATCAGATTTGTGCCATTTATAAATTCAATAGGCATCAGATGGGGCAGCCCTTGCTGGACCAGTACTGGCAATGATACACAGGCCCCACCCTTTCAGCCCGTGTAGGCCCAACATGGGTCCCGTGAAAGCTATACACTTCTTCAATATTAGGCCTGGGTGTAGGATTTTCAACTGACCAGGGCTTTGATTTCCTTTTGACAGAACTAATCTCTGGTACTCAAATTTGGTCCAGGCAAGGAGATTTATTTAGCCAAGTTCAGGAATTACAAATGACAGAACTAAGTATTTCTAACTGACTGCATTTAGGGTTTTCTACACAGTATGGGTTATAGCTGACAGAGCTAAGTGTTACAACTGACTGAGTTTTACAGGTTTTTCAATTCGTACAGTGTAGCTACTATTGCTAACAGACAGTTTTCTTTTTTTTTAATAATCAAGATTAGGATTTTCATCTGGTCCAGTGTAGGAGTCACGTTTTCTAGGTGGTCATCTTAGTGAGGTCTGATATAAAAGCAAAAAATATTGGGACTGTGAAAAGTGGTCATTATTTTGATATGGTCGCAAAAATGAGGTGGTTGTTACGCACGTTATTATATTTCCAAATTATTAAGCATTTTCAACTGACATAGTCTTAAAGTTAAAACTGACCAGAACTTGAATGTCTTATTTATTGTTAAAAGAAAAAAGAAAAAAAATAGTCACGGAGCTGGAGACTGCTTCTCAGGCCAAGTCTCGGGAACATGTAGAAGATCATGGCGTTCAGTTTGCCGAGCTCCTTCTGAGGGAGGGTGCCATCTTCCTGGAACAGCTTAAACAGCGCTTCCTTCTCCTAATAACAAAGAACAACAATTTATCAGATTTAAAGAAAGTGTGTTTCAATTATTTTAAGAAACATTTCTCATGTTCAATATGCATTTTAAATTATTAATCATCTTTGAGTTTATATATTTACAAATTATTGTAACTGAAACCATTGCTAGTAATAATTTTATAGGCTGGTACCCTTTTAAGAAATTTGCAATAAAATAAAACAGGCTTGAAGTTTACCATTTAGACCAGATTTGTATATATAATCAGTCTCTGAAACATTAACTCTCAAATCTATATAAGTGCATGTGAATATTTAGATGAGCAAACTTACTTTTGGGTGCGACTCCATCCATCGATCTAGACGGCAATGATACAGGTGATCTTGAAACTGTTGCCGAGTGATGACATCACTACTGCCACCCTCCAACCATGGAATTCCATTAATAACCAGCTGCTTCAGTTTCTGGCACTTTGCGAGGCTTGCTGGCAGAGCTTCGATACAGTTATTTGACACATCCAAAATCTCAAGGTTCACTAGTTCTCCTATAGTGTCTGGTACTTCAGTCATCTGCATGTTGCGGGAGTAGAGTCGCTGAAGTGACGTGAGCTTCATAACAATATCTGGAATTGTCGTAAACCTGTTCCCATTCAAGTAAAGCTTTTCAAGACACTTAAGTTTGGCCATATCCTGAGGCAAATCAGTCAGCTCATTATATGATAATGTCAAACAGCGGAGTTTCTGAAAGGCACTAACACCAGGGGGCAGCACTCTCAGTGCATTTCCACCAATATCAAGCTGCTGCAGGTTTGGAAACCAAGTGAAGAAACGGTCTGGGAGAGAAGAGATTTGATTCTGTGTGATTTCGCAGACATACATGTATTTAGAGTATGGTGTGTATAATACATCCAGATTGTTGGAGAGGTCTTTGTTGATATGCTGCATTGTAGCATGCCCAGGACAAAAATACCAAGGTTCCCCACGTTCATCTAACGAGGGTCGTACTGCCTGTAGCCCAAACTGATCTAGTGTTGACTTTAGACCCACACGCTGCTCCTGTCATGGGTTATAAAGAATACGTTAATTATGCATTCATTAACTAACAAAAATATGACATAACCAGGGCTTCCACCAAGCTCATGCTTAAATAAAGAAATTTTATATGAGCACTTGAGGACTTAATATATAAGATTATAGAAATTTCTGCTAGATTTATAGGAAAAATACAGAAGTTTTCACTGCAAAATTGTGTTTAACCCGGTTACTTACTATGACTATCAGTTCTTGAAGCTGCATCTAAATGTGTAAAAGGTTTAGATAGTTATACTTGAATGACTGCTACATTTAAATGCACAGTTCTCCAAAATTAATTGAATGATAATTTTACAACTTAATCCTACCAGTAGTAAAGTCCACGTCTGATTCCTTGAGAGTTTGGACTCAGGTCTGTACTAGAGTCCAAATCTAGAATCAGGTCCTATGTCACTGTTCATTACTTTAAATAAGAATACTTACATATACAAGGGTTTCCATATCAGGTTCACTGGTGTTCAGTTCCTCAGGCAAATTCAGAATATTCTCAACCAAGGTTAAGGCAACCTCCAGCCAGATGGAGACAGCACTCCTCGCAAAACTGTTCACCTGGTTTATACAAATAATATATAGTTACAATCAATTTGAATATTTAAATTATTAAAAAATGCTTCTTTTAGTAATTCAGTTGTAATTATCAATATCATTATTATCATTTTTACTGCCACATTGTTTTTATATCATCAATCAATTTTAATCAGGAAAACAAAAAAATTATTTCAAACAATTATTAATTATCCTATTTAAAAACTTTATGTTTTAGCACAACAATCTTTTTAATTTGTACCAACAACATCCTAATAGATTTTTAGTGTATTTGCACAGGCCTCCTGCCAGGCTACAGAAGAAATACAGCAATTTTATAGGAGGACTTGAGACAAAAATATAAGAGTTTGTAAAAATTATAGGAGTTTTACTGCAAAATCAAGGTTTACACAGTAAATAACATAACCATCTATTTTCTCCAACCAGCGTCTAAAGGTCTGTTTAATTAATTTAGATGACCTTACTTGTATGATTGCATGACTTACGTGGACAGATCTACAAAAAGGCTGCGTGTTTTCACAAATATGAGGTTTATATAACTATAATTATTCAGTAATAATAACTCTATCAGAGGCATGGTTGTTGAGTAAAAAGCTATGGGAAAATACAGGAGATTTATAATGGTCTAAATCCTGGAAAATATAGATTAGTATAAGATACATTTTTTTCATAGGAAAATATAGAAAACATAAGAGTCAGTGGCAGTCCTGTTTGCATCTATTTAAAATATTATTAAGATCATTCTTAATCTTATAGAAATATCCTGATAATCTTTATAGATGGAAAGTTTTATTCAGGCAATTACCATACATTGACATATTTACATATATCCTGACATGCGCCTTGGATAGCACTAACAAGTTTAAAAGAAAACATATTTCCAAATAGGTCCTTAAAGCTGCCACAATGATATGCAAGGAGCAAATAAACAATTAAAATGAAAAATAATACATAAATGTAGGCCATACAATTTTACCCTTGACTAGATGGGTACCTAAAATTAGCTTGGATATTTGAAGACACATCACAGATTTGTCATTAATAATATGATAAGCAAAACTATAATATATTTATAAAATTAATATATATAAATACTGACTAGTTGTTTATTGACTAGAAAAAATTATCACTTTTTATAATACAAAATACTGTGGATGCCTTTTAGTTCACTTGGGTTTCAAATTTCTGATATGAGCGGAATGAGACTTATCGCAATAATGAAACCTTTTTGAATTAGAGGTCCCATTATTGAATTATAAGGCAAATTTAAAGTAAAAGGCTGACATTATGAATAAAAGTAAATTGTTTTAGTTCAAGGAAAAATATTTCAAATAATATCAGGTCTTTCCAATCATTTGCTATTACCAAACAATAATTTTGTTAAGAAGATTTTGTGCACAGAATATTTGATTTGATATTTAAATCACATAAAAATGGTTATAATCTATGTATTGGTATTTTGTATTGTGAGATCGCGAAAATGGAACCCTCTCAAAACACCAAAAAGCTTAAATTGCAAAATTTTAACCCCGCGAATATGAAGCCAACCACAATATCCAATTTGATGAGTAATTAAACTCAGATTAATCTAGTTAAAAATAAATAATATATTAAAAGAAGATGAGCAAATACTCAAAAGTACATTACCATCTCCTCAGTGCAGCCATCTGGTCCTGCAATCAGGTTAGCACCACTTGGCAGATCCATCTGGTTAAAAAACAATCAACTGATCATTTTGAAGGTTTACCTGAAGACTTTTTAATTATGCTAAGATTCTAGAGACAGCAATCTTAACATAAGCCTAGGAGGTAGGAATTAAACACAAAAATCAGTGTTATATGTGACTTTTCATGAGGCCAAAGTGTTAATCCCATCTCCATGGTAACAACCTTCATTTCCTTTTCCTTTAGTGATTCTCAAGAATATCTCCAGCTCTTAAAAATGTTAGTATCAAAAAGAAATATAATTAGATTAACAGCATTACTGGTTGTGAGCAAAAAATAACTGCAGTCAGAAAGTCCACTGGATGAAATAATGATATAATGTTTCTTACCATCTCTTGCTGTATAAGACAAGTATGACAGGCCAGTAGTAACCACAGCATCTTCGGATTGACCTCTTGACCCTGAGGTTGATTTCTTCCTGCTGATTCAACAAAGTGAAGGAGCCAGAAGTGTGGAAGGGAATCTGTCATGGAGTACGGCAAGGCCAGGATCTCACAGTCACCTGTATATACAAACAGAGAAAAAAAGTAGGCAGGGCCAGTGTCACCCCTAACTTAACGTGATAACTTTACAACGGATATATCCTATAAAACAATAGGATGGGTTAACGCTCGCCACTTGATTTCATTAATCAAGAAATTAGATCCCAGTCATTACAGGTGACATTTCCAGGTTCTTTTAAGGACGTGTATAAAAATACCAGACAATCATACACCCAGATCAATAGAAACTATGAGACATCAGGTTAAATTCACAATATAATTCAAGACAATACTTACAAAGATGTAGATGTGTGTGTGCGTTGATGTGTCAATACGATAGTCCTTCACATTAAAAATACAGGATATTTACTGAGTCCGTGGTTTGTATAAAAACCAATAAAGTCCAGTTCCTTCAGAGATCTCTGGTTACTGTTTTGTGTAGAATCTAGCGTATGGTTAGCAGCATATAGTCTTTCTGAGTTTAGCGATCTTCAACTGATCTTGCTTGTCAGCGACCCGGGTAGGTTTACGATCACATGAATGCAATAGCGCCCTTTGTTTACGTTGAGCTTAGAGTCCTTGACCTTGCTCGTGTAGCAATGGGTTCACGGCTTACGGCGGTTATGTTTCTAGGTCAAGCTGAACTAGGCCGGCAGGTGACAAACGCTCTCTCACTTTATCGCCAATATGAAGCTCTGTCGGCAGCACGGCTGAGTTCTCATGAGCTGGGTCTTTGCCTCATGTAGAAGCTTGCTTCTATGCCGTTCCTGGCGTTTCAATGTTCGTGCGTGCGTGCTGCCACCTCAAGCTTCAAGACCCAACTGAAGGCAGCTTCCAGCGTCTCTCCCTGAACTCTGACGTCACAATCGTCGTCACAATACGGCGATCCGGTTCTCTGATTGGCTCATTTCTCAAGTGTCCCATATAAGGATATATGTGACCTAGTTTGACTGTTAGCGTCACCTTGGCGACCCACATACCAGAAATAATTACACACGATGCGTGACACGGATAAATCAGCTGATAGCCGATGGGATTCCATACAAGAATACACAATATATATATATACAATCAAGACCTGTCAACGCTTTAGGATGACGTTTCACGTCAATATCAATAGAGAACAGACTTCGTTAAACTATGATACAAAACACCGTACATATTGTCACCGATTTCTGGTGACATCACCCCCTCCTTTTAAGGAAAATACACAGTATTTTCTCGATACATCGTATCGTTCTATCTTACAGGGTCCAGCTAAACATATTTACATGTAGCAATACATAGCAATACATAAGGGTCATGTAACAAGTTGTCATTAGTACATGCCCACGGTCTATGACACAGGGCAAAATCTTGTACATGTTTAGACTTAACTGGCTAAACATTATAGCTCATTACATCCTAACACTCAGGCAGTCTGCTAAGAAAATCAGGTCCATGGTTTAGTTTACCTGACACTGCTTCAATATCAAATCTAAACTCTTGTAGAACCAGTGCCCATCTCATTACTCTCTTATTAGCACATTTTGATTTGCTAATACACTTTAATGGTTTGTGGTCGGTCTGAATGGTGAACGGTCTACAAGCCAGGTACATCTCAAATTTCTGTACAGACCATACAATTGCTAATGACTCTTTCTCGATGGTGGAGTAATTTCTCTCCCTGGGCAATAGTTTACGACTGGCATAAGCTACTGGGTGCATGATCCCCTCGTGTCTTTGCATCAGGATACAGCCAATACCCACATCAGATGCATCACATTTCAAATCAAATCGTTTACTGAAATCAGGTAGCTTCAGTATGGGAGGGTCTGACAGTTTAGCCTTTAGAGAACAGTACGCGTTCTCGTGTACGGGTTTCCAGTCTAGTTTGTTAGGTTGACCTTTACGCGTTAGATCAGTCAAGGGCACCGCTATTTCCGCATAGTTTGGCACGAATTTTCGATAGTACCCTGTAAGACCTAGGAATGCTCGCAAAGCCTTCTTTGTCTTAGGTCTATCAGTGCTCTGTATTCTCTTGAGCAAAACTGGATTAGTGGCCAAGTTGCCCGTGCCTACAAGGTGTCCCAAAAACTCTAGGCTCTGGTAGCCTATGAAGGTTTTAGCTGGTTTAGCTGCTAAGTTTGCACATTCTAGTCTAACTAGCACTTCTCTAAGAGTTCTTAAGTGCTCGTCCCAAGTCTCTGCGTGTATTAACACGTCATCTACATAACATACTACATTCGGCATGTCGCTGAACATTTTCCGCATCATGCGGGTGAAAACCGCTCCGGCAGTTACCAGGCCGAATGGCATAACCCTAAATTGGTAATGGCCATCGGGTGTAACAAAGGCCGTCTTATCCCTGGATTCCTCAGAAACAGGGATCTGCCAGTAACCTTTCGTCAGGTCAAGCTTTGTAAAATACTGGCTTTTCGCGACTTCGACAAAAAGTGTTTCTGGATCCGGCATGGGTTCAGGATCGAACACAACTGATTGGTTCAGCTTTCGGTAGTCTATCACGAATCTAGTCTTACCGTCAGGTTTCCTAAGCAGGATACAGGGGGACGCATAGCTAGAATCTGACTGTTCAATAATGCCTAAGTTTAACATTTCCTGGATTTCTGTTCGCATTGTCTCTCGCAGTTCAAAAGGCACCCTATAGGGCCTAGTTTTTACAGGTACATCAGATGAGAGTTTAATGCTACATTCTACAACATTGGTAAGCTTGGGTACATCTGTGAATACATCCCCATATTGCCTAAGCAGACTGAGTATTTCACGGCGCTGACACTTGCCTAGGTCAGCATTTACCTGAAAATCTCGCTCAGTCTGGCGGCGCGCATACGACGGTAACGACATGTGGGCATCCTCATCAATCCCTTCTGGGTTTAACTCTCCGAACACGGGAGGCTCTGTTTCCCCGTCTACACCGTCAGGATCATGTATAGAATCAGGTGCGCCCTTGGCTACCGCTGCCAGAATATGCTGGGGCTCGTTTCTAGCATGGTACCGTTTCAGCATATTCACGTGGAAGGTTTTAACCTTATCGCCAATCTTAATCCGATAGTCTAAGTCCCCAACCCTGTTTACAATAGTATAGGGGCCTTTCCACTGTACCATTAATTTGTTCCGCTCCGTCGGGAGTAACAACAAAGCTTCGTCTCCGGCCTCAAACCTGCGCGTGCATTTACCTCTATCATATAACAGTTTGTGTCTGTTCGCTGATTTGTTCAACGCCTCTCTAGCTAACACGCATGTGTCGCTTAGTTTGTCTTGTAGGTCCAGGACGTATTGGTACGTGGTTTTAGTCTCGACGCTAGTATCTCGCTTGGTCCACAGATCCCTTAGAATCCGCATCGGTCCTCTAACGATCCTACCATAGAGCAACTCAAAGGGTGAGAACCCTGTGCTCTCATGTGGTGCTTCTCGGTACGCAAAAAGCACGGCGCTGAGGTACCGATCCCAATCTCACGGTCTTTCCTCGCACATCCGTTTCAACATTAACTTTAACGTTCCATTGAATCTCTCCACCATTCCGTTGCACATAGGATGGTAAGGAGTAGTGGTGAGCTGTCTTACAGACAAAACACGGCTAACTTCTCGCATGAGGTCTGATGCAAATTGTGTTCCCATGTCAGTAAGCACCTCTGACGGCACTCCTAACCGCGCATAAATATCAACTAGCGCATCAGCCACAGAGACTGTATCTATGTTCTTTAAAGCAACAGCCTCCGGATATCTAGTGGCATAATCCATAACGGTCAGAATATACCTGTGACCTCTCTCAGACGCTGGATGGATCGGCCCAACCAGATCCATCGAAATTCTACGCCAGGGCTCATCAATTAATGGCATCTGGCCTAGCGTAGCTCCAGGCACCTTGCCTTTCGGTATGGTTTTCTGGCAAATGGGACAGGACTTGCAAAACTCAGCAATGTCATTATACATCCCTTTCCAGAAAAACTGAGTTCTCACGCGGTCGTGCGTTTTGTCTATGCCCTGATGGCCCGCCATAACCGCTTCGTGGCCCATCCTCATTACGTCGTACCGTAACGTCTGAGGTACCACCACTCGAGATCCATCTTGATCTCCCCGTTTATCACTCACAACCCGAACTAAATATCCGTCCTCAATTCTAAATGGACTATCATTTCTAGCCTCTCTAGCTAGCCTCCAATACGGCGGTAAAGACCCATCCTCCTCCTGCGCCTTCAAAAATTCGGCCGGACTCACATCGGCAACTGGGCTTGCAACATTCAAGCTACGCGTCGGTATCTGTTTCTCTCGTGCAGCGCTCCGTGTCTCCACCGCGGACGACACCTCCTTTTGTGACTCTACACCGTCACACACTATGCCTGAGGACCGCTCAGACTTCCACGTCGGGTCCGGATCATACGGACCACGCGCTCCCGCTACGTTACCTAGCGCTAAATCACATACAGCATCCCCGACCACCATTGCCTCGATAGTACCGACAAAGTACGCACAGTCCACATTAATCCTAGCCGTAGGAAATTGTCTTACAGACCAGTCGAACAACCTACACTCGACCTGGTGTCCGGTGAACTGATTCGGCTCGACGTACGACTCACGTATTCCTGCCGAGGAACATCCCGAATCCCGCAGCACCCTCGCTGACTTACCATTCACCAGCCCTTCACACACAGGTAACGAGATTCCGCCTTCTGTCTGGGCAGCAAATCCTAACGACTGACTCGGACTCTCTACTTCCGGTTTCACCGCACCGACTGTCTCCGTTTCCGCCTCGACTACTGCCATTGACATAGTCTCCGGTTTCTGTTTTGGGTTATACGGGGGGCTAAAATTAGTCCTATACCTCTGCTGATCACCAGCAGCACGCCCTACTTGAGGGGAAGACCTAGGCCTCGACCGGGCACTAGTCTTACATTCCCGCGCCTTATGTCCCAGTTCATTACATAAATAACATCTGATGCCTCCTGATGGCTTAAATGTCTGACCGTCCGGACTGCGCTCAACCTCTCGCTTCTCTCTAGGTATGAGATACCGGTTGCGCTGGACGCGGCACATTATTGCCATAACGAGGACCTGCTGTAAGGCTGTGTACACCGTGAGCCTCCGTATAACTCTCGGCTAAGTCTACCATACTATCAAAGTCATGACACCGTCTCTCTTTCAAAAACATAGAGAGATCCCTACTACAGCAGTTTACGAACTGCTCACACATCAACAGGTTAACTACCCCGTCGTAGTCACCTCCGACCCCTGCCATCCCTATCCAATGGTCTAGGTATCCACTCAGTCTCACCGCAAACTGACTCGGCGTTTCGCCTCGCTCAGGCCTACAAGTCTGAAACTTGTGTCGATAACCCTCTTCGGTCATTTGGTATCGCTTTAACAAGGCTATCTTTAACTTATCGTAATCCATGGCCTCACTAACCGATAACTGTGTGTAAGTCCCTAGCGCCTTACCCCGCAGTAACGGACTCAGGTGTAACGCCCAATTCTCCCTATCATAGCCTTGACATACAGCTAATCGTTCAAATCGCTCAAGAAACGCATCTAGCTGATCGTGAGCCTCATCAAAAGGTGGAAGCTGGATTTTCGGGAATACATCCCTACTTCTCTCTTCTTTAACCCCAGAGTCAGACTTTAACCTTAGAACCTCTAATTCGTGGGCTCTAGCCTCTCGCTCGCGCTCTAATTCCCGCTGCTCACGCTCTAATTCCCGCTGTTCCTTCTCTATTTCACGTTGCCTAGCTCTTTCCTCACGTTCCTCATCCGCACGCCGTCTAGCCTCAACATAATCTTGTAAAGCCTGGTCCTTAAGCCCCAAGGCCTGTCCGCATCTAACAAGTGACTCTAACGTTTCCATGGTAACGCTCTAACCTAGTAAGATTCCAGTATCTAGTAATATCCGCTCTTAAAAATCCGTAAATACGTACTGTTAAAGCCAACCTAATGAACTGGCGGTATCCGTACAATAACACTACGGTAGCTCTACGCATCAAAATCTACTTATACGGACGGACGGACGGAAGGTCGGACGAAGGGTCAGACGGATGGACGGATGGATATCAAGATATCAATAAACACCATGCACCTATGATTACCATGCCAATCGGGAGGGGTAAACTTACCTGTCAAGAGACCCTACCACGTGACCAATCACAAACTAGTGTAGAAAAAATTATACCAGGGCGTATCTAACAACATCAAAAATTTTCACTCTAATCTGGGTTTATATCAACCCAATAATGATGTCCAGGTATCACTGAACTAGCATTACTCACAAAACATGCATGTGTTCTAGCCAAATCTACAAGGTATATGCCGATCTTGAAACAATGTTGTGCTTCAGGTAATTATTCTCACTGAATAAATATTAACTCCTAACAGTGGGGTAATTTCATTGTGCAAGTATACACTACAACATCAGTTTGGTGTCATTTCCAATTATTAATTCAGATCAACTCTAGTTTGAGTATATGAATGTCTGGTTTCAGTACTGTTTTCTCAGTTCAAAACTTCTGAAACTTACTGTAATTAGCCAGTTTTTTTTAAGGCTAATTATGTCCTGGCACGCTCGCCATACAATGTCACCCCTAACTTAACGTGATAACTTTACAACGGATATATCCTATAAAACAATAGGATGGGTTAACGCTCGCCACTTGATTTCATTAATCAAGAAATTAGATCCCAGTCATTTCAGGTGACATTTCCAGGTTCTTTTAAGGACGTGTATAAAAATACCAGACAATCATACACCCAGATCAATAGAAACTATGAGACATCAGGTTAAATTCACAATATAATTCAAGACAATACTTACAAAGATGTAGATGTGTGTGTGCGTTGATGTGTCAATACGATAGTCCTTCACATTAAAAATACAGGATATTTACTGAGTCCGTGGTTTGTATAAAAACCAATAAAGTCCAGTTCCTTCAGAGATCTCTGGTTACTGTTTTGTGTAGAATCTAGCGTATGGTTAGCAGCATATAGTCTTTCTGAGTTTAGCGATCTTCAACTGATCTTGCTTGTCAGCGACCCGGGTAGGTTTACGATCACATGAATGCAATAGCGCCCTTTGTTTACGTTGAGCTTAGAGTCCTTGACCTTGCTCGTGTAGCAATGGGTTCACGGCTTACGGCGGTTATGTTTCTAGGTCAAGCTGAACTAGGCCGGCAGGTGACAAACGCTCTCTCACTTTATCGCCAATATGAAGCTCTGTCGGCAGCACGGCTGAGTTCTCATGAGCTGGGTCTTTGCCTCATGTAGAAGCTTGCTTCTATGCCGTTCCTGGCGTTTCAATGTTTGTGCGTGCGTGCTGCCACCTCAAGCTTCAAGACCCAACTGAAGGCAGCTTCCAGCGTCTCTCCCTGAACTCTGACGTCACAATCGTCGTCACAATACGGCGATCCGGTTCTCTGATTGGCTCATTTCTCAAGTGTCCCATATAAGGATATATGTGACCTAGTTTGACTGTTAGCGTCACCTTGGCGACCCACATACCAGAAATAATTACACACGATGCGTGACACGGATAAATCAGCTGATAGCCGATGGGATTCCATACAAGAATACACAATATATATATATACAATCAAGACCTGTCAACGCTTTAGGATG
The DNA here is from genome assembly GCA_026874595.1 of Sipunculus nudus. Classification (NCBI taxonomy): domain Eukaryota; kingdom Metazoa; phylum Annelida; class Sipuncula; order Golfingiida; family Sipunculidae; genus Sipunculus; species Sipunculus nudus. Next base: position 4,950,351 of record CM049313.1, on the reverse strand, counting down.
ACGTTTCACATCAATATCAATAGAGAACAGACTTCGTTAAACTATGATAAAAAACACCGTACATATTGTCACCGATTTCTGGTGACAGCCAGGATCAAATAGTCACCTGTATATACAAACAAAGGAAAAAGTAGGCAGGGCCAGGATCTCATAGTCACCCGTATATGCAAACAGAGAAAAATTGGCAGGGCAAGGACCTCACATTGACCTGTATATTCAAACAGAACAAGGCCTACAGGCCTGATGTGAACCTGTGTGATGGGATATACACCAGGTATAATGCTTCAATGCTGGACCATAACTTTTCAAGTACATGTGTAACATGTATATGAACAATGCAAGTACTAATCATTTTGAACAAGAACCATTTACACAAACATCACTGCTGAAATTCTGGCATGGATGCACACAACACAAAAATGATTGTAGCTGGCACCACCAGTCTTGTATATGATGAAGCTATCAGAGATATATACATATGCCCTATTTCAGACTGTAATGTCAAACCCCTCCTGCAAAATAAGCAGGGACATGCACTGTGCAAACATTATTGTAGGTGGCACCATCAGTCTTGTACATGATTAAGTTATCCGATATGTATAAATATGCCCAATTTCAGGCTGATGTATCAAATTCCTCCATAAAAATAAGCAGAAGCATACACTATGCAAATGACATTCTAGGTGGCAACACCTGTCTTGTGAACAAGAAAGCCATCATAAATGCATAGACAGGTCAAAATATCAGGCCAATACATCAAATTTCCTTTGAGTTTGATGCACTGGGCTGTCCAGGCTTATGTGAAAAAGGCAGTGGCTCCGAGTGAACTCTGACAAATTGCTGGCTCAAGCTACTGCACTGAGTGAACTCTTGACCTGCACCTGACTAGACTGAGTGAACTGTTGACCTGTACCTGGCTTACCTCTTGACCTGTTGCATAATCTGACACAGTTTGCAGTGTGCTAAAGCTATAATAGATTAAGGCTGAACTTTGGTGCTAAATCTTTACAGTGGGCAGTCTGTCAAAGCTATTAATATAATGCAGCTACTGCACTGAGTGAACTCTTGACCTATACATGGCTGCACTGAGAGAATTCTTGACCTGTTGCCTAATCTGATATGGTTTGCAGTCTGACAAAGCTATAAATAGATCTTGACCTCTGCACTGTTAGTGCTGTGTCTACTGATGAGAAGTTCAAGGTTCTGTTTTGTACTAGAGTACTTACTTTTGGTGTGACACAGGGGATGGATCTTGATCTAGAATCTACACTGTTAGAGCAGAGCCTGCTGATGAAAAGTTCAGGGTACTGGTTTGTAATAGAGTACTTACTTTTGGTGTGACACAGAGGATGGATCTTGACTTCTGCACTGTTAGAGCTGAGCCTGCTGATAAGAAGTTCAGGGTAGACCTGCTCCAGTTTCTCTAGATTTGATGGCAGTGCTGCAGATACAGCTCCTACAGTTAAAAAAAAACTTGATATTATTACGGAATAGGAATAAAGAAACTCAAGTAGTTACCATTTGAGATGACAAATGTGACAGGGTGTGTGTATTGCTGTGGATACAAATTCTATTGAGCTGTTCCTTGTGTACAGGGCTGATCAACAGTTTCTGTAACAGGAAGACTTCACTATTTACAGGAAGTAAAGAGACTTATATCTAAAAAGAGATAAATGACTTTATGAAGGGGGTGGTTTAGAATTAAAATTTATGAAAAAACACTGCAGAGAACAGTTTAAACCCACTAACCCCCCCTCCTCCCCCTTTGGACCCCCCTACCAAACATGTGTAAACTGGCAATCAAGTCATCTTACCACTCATGTTAAGATCTGTCTGCTGGAAGACAAAATGCTTGACATGACTGTCTAACTGGTACAGCCACCAGGAGAGTGCTGAAATAAAAAACTGCCATCATCAATCAGATTCACAAGTCCTTTTTTGTATGTCAGAAAAAAAATATGAGCTGCATAATCTGACAACTGGTTATCTAAGGTTACAACCATCTAGGCAACTGCCAACTTTGTTAATTTACCTTGGATTGTTTACCTTAATTTGCTCATGTTTTGATATCTTATAACATGTACAGAAGTTTCCTTGATGTACCCCTTATATTTACTCAACGCTATATAAATACTTATATTCTGATGCCTTTTTTTAAATCCCTGAAATTATAATTATAATACTGTGGAGCATCATTTTCTATTCACCATTTACCTGAATAAATTTTTATCTGAAAACAAATATGAAAGTAGGTATTGAAGCTCTAAGATACATAATGTCAATTGATTGGTGCACCTATCCACATGCAGGTAACAGGTGTGGAAAATGCTGCCCTGCTGGTCCATGTTTTTGTTGGCTCACTTTTACCTGGACAGCAGAGCCCAGGTGGATTACCCAGAACAGATAAAAATATTACACTAGGCACTAACTACTGAAACAGCAGAAATAATATTTTAAATAGAAAGGATTACTTAAAAAAATATTAATATCTATTCTATTGCATTCTTTTTTAAATAAACATTCTATGCAAAGATGCGGGACTTGTGATAAAGTGGTCATGGATGTGAATCTTGTAGCCTCACTTCTTTGATAAGACCTTTAAAGAAAGTCTCAGCCACAAGTGTGCTAATGTCTAACCAGCATTACAAACTGGAACTGGATTAAGTGTCATCTGTGTATGGTGGGCCCTAGTGACCGAAAACCATGTGTGGATTCTGTGGCATCCACAGGGAGCTACCATTGGGCAGTTATGGTAAAGGTTTCTGATCCAGCTATTGGGAAAGGGACTTAAAACCTGCAACTTTTACTTTTAACTGTTTACTGGTATCAGCAATAATATGATTCAAGAAACCGGGATTTGATGAGGGTTTCTTCACCTGCTGGGGTTGGTAGTGGTTCCTTCTTTATTGTATAATCCAGCCAAGTCTCATCATCAACAAGCTGTTCCTGCAATATATTTGAAAATCTTACTGTTAATGTTATCTGACAGATCTTGACAATGACTGTTGTTCACAGTAAGTATCAAAATTCAAGTTGATCTTGGAAAACAAGAGACCCAGAGGTCTAATGTTCACTCTGTGGATTTACTGTGCATGATTGTGGGTGATTAAGAAATAAAAAAAAAGTGAATGAAATAATACCATTCATGCATTTCCGAGTGGCAACAAGGTGTTTACAAAGTGAACAAACTAAAAATGTGACAAAAAAGGATTAACAGACTATAGATTTATCAGAAGACAAAATAAGAAATTCTGTAAAGATGCCATCTTGAAAATAATTTAACTCAATTTATACTCATTTTATTTCCCTTCTTTTAAGGAACTGTTCACTTTGATATGAAAGATGAAATATTAATACTATAGGACATATCTTCAAAAAAGCAGAGAAAGCCATAACATCCTGCAATTGTAGGTAAATACAAGGTGGCACCACCTGCAGATCAAAATCAAATAGCAGTCACATGCTCAATATTCTTGCGATTCTTTCTGACTGTCTAATCGCCAAAAAATAAATTTAACCAACATAAGAGATTAAGAGAAATAAAATGAGAAAGTAAAGCAGACACTGGAGCATAGAAATGCATAATATTTGGCACCATAGCCTGTGGCACTGCGGGTTTTTACTTATGAATACATTACTGTTTGTTGAATATAAAATTTCAGACAGACCTCTGCAGAAAGCAATGAACACAATCATTCATTTTTAATGTAACAGCAAAATATTTAATAACATATCTATAACTAGTCTGTAATTAATTAATTATAGATCAAAGTATATCTTTACCTTTGTAAAACAGGTCCTTGGTGCCACTATGTAGATTCCTTCAGCATATTTGGTTATATCTTCTGAGGTCATGGAGATGACTGAAAAAAAAGAAAACAATTAAACATGTTGGAACCTGCGCCATATTGAAGCTAAGCCTTATTAGTATGGTGAGACAGGTCCAGTGGATAATATACTGATAGAGTAATCCCTGTGACAGGAGATATGACAGCTGATGTGTTTGTATATGTGTTTGTTTCTTTGAGACATTTCAGAGTAATACCTTACCAGTAAGCTAAAATAATGTTATATAGTTTAAAAATTTAAGTATATAACAATGAGGCATTTTGTACAAACATATTTTTGACTTTAACAAGGAATACAGAAGCATTTATCTGAAACAGCCATTCACCTCTCTCTCTCTCTCTCTCTCTCTCTCTCTCTCTCTCCTATGTCTGTATCTTTGTCTCTGTCCTTTTCCTTCACTCTTTCCTTATTCTCCTCTCTGTCTCTTGTCTGTCCATGTGTGTCTGCATGTTAATGTGATATTGTGTTTGCCAGTCTGTCTGTCTCTATCTCTCTCTTACCTTCAGATAGGTTTGTTTTGTTGTAGACATCTATTTTGGTAATAAGGTCATTGGTTTTGCCATATCCAAGGGGTTTTAATCTTGTATCAAACCTCCATGGAATATAATAACCTGTGGCACTGGACATTTTTGTGTAATCAAATTCAACTTGTTGCACCCCTTCTTGTGAATGTGAACAAACTGAAAGAAAAAATAAACAAATATTTAGTAAACTTGGAGAGCTTAAAATGAAAGCAAAAAGATTGTACATACATATAGAATTGAATATTGTTGCATGCTTTTCACTTTCTCTTGTGTCTCAGGTTGGATCTTATGTGATATGCTATTTACAATTTTGATTTTGGCAGCACCAAAAAAAATATTTCAGATTACAGTATGTAGTAGAAAATAATGGAGCCAACAGGCAGATATTTGTTTTTGTTTCTGTTTTTATTGACTGAAATAAATTATTGCCTATTTTTTTTACATTCACTGACTGCAAGCTGAACAAAAGAGGTTCTGACTATTTTATGGAGTTTTATGGGTTTGCACCCCAAAATCGAAATGCACTCTTACATCCACATGATTCATACAGAAATACCAGTATGATTAAGAGAACATTCTTTCTTACTATCATATTAACCATTTTTACATAGAAACAAGTCCGCACTATTTCGCTAGGGGCTGGGTTTTTGCACGGATGCAAGAGTGGTGAGAATTGGTTTTAAAATCATAATTGGTTAATGAAAAATAAAAATGATCAATGATCAATTATGAATCAATTATTTTATGTACTTTCTATATATTAGCTTGAAATCTGCTGTGTACTAGTACCTAAAATATTGAAATAGTCTGACATATACATCAATACAGTGGAACCCCGCCTTGCGACCACCCCGCTATTGCGACCACCCCACAATTATGACCACCTTTCATTGTCCCGAATATACGATCCAGGTAATTTAGAGTTTCACAAATACGACCACCCCCAAATTACGACCACTTTGGTCAGTCCCCAAGGTGGTCGTAATTGTGGGGTTCCACTGGATTCATAATGAAACCATCAATCCACCGGCATCAAAGGCTTTCTTGCTGTTTGGCATTTGTTGACTGTGCTAGGCTCAGTTTTGATGCTTTTCGTTACTTTGTGTTTGCCTTTCTCTGATAGGATTAGATTCTTTGCATGTGATAACATGATTGTTTTTAATGGATTATGCACAAATGCAATTGATTTAATCGATTTTGAAAGTAAACAACCAACCATTGATATAATCAATTAATCGGCACACAACTAGGATGCACACAGTTATCATGGTGCTGCAATTGACCATTCACAAAATAATGTCAAATAACTCAGGATTTATGGGAAAATGATCCCCCTTAGGACATACTTGGCATCATTCCTCACACAAGAAGACTATAATTTGGCATGTCCACAGCATGGTAACAGGTGCAAGCACAACAAGGGTTGAGCTCAATTATAATAGAGATTTGTAGCCATGACAACCCAACTCAGTATGCATAAAAATTGGGCTGGTAAGCCTAACCTGAGTCCTGATTCAATGCACTTCAAGAAATGCATGGCAGTGGTCTTCCGACATGTTGCATTCATACAGTGTTAAACAGCCCATAATCTTAACATTAGGCTACAATTGATAAATTAATACATAGAAATACATGTGAACTCAAAACCGAAACTGAAATTCTGTCTCTTTGGTAATACAATGAGTCATTTCCTGCCTCTAGTACAATGTGGCTGAGTCCAGTTACCCCTGCGAGCCATTTTTGTATTATCATGCGGTCAGAAATGCAAAAAAACATGTGGAGGGATTTACCAATATGCTGAGCTAAAAACGGGCCCTTTTGGCTCATGTAAGGTGTTTTTAGAAGGTTTACTCACTACAGTAACGAATGGTCTGCTTTATGTCAAATGACAGCATACCTGTAGGCCATAAGGTGTTCTCAGAAACTGCGAAAATATTTACATCCTCATAGTGCATAAAAGTGCGTTCCCCACTAAAGGATGTGCTGGCCATAGACTCTCTAATTTTAGAGGGCCAAAATGGCACTATATAGATTTGCTGAAATCACGGGAATTTCTGTCCAGTACATGATATTGTAATGTCCTTACCCAGTGAAACTGGTACCAGTCTATGATCACCAGCTGACTGCTCCTCAACTACCACAACTTCTGTTGTCCTAGGATGTCCTTCCTGTCCGGCGTCTGACAGGACCTCCAGTAACATGCCAGGTCTCAGATGGTCAGGACTTGGACTCGCTGGACAGAACCTGCCAGGCTGAAATTTAAAGTATGCCACTGATTATCAATTTATCTTTAGACCATTTTACCTTAAATAGAAACATAGAAACAGTGTTCCTTAACCTATCCATCACTGATTAAACAATTTTCAAGGATTTTTCAAGGACATTCATTGTCCATTTTACCAATTTAAAGATAAATAAATATATGCAATAATATATGTATTATCTTACACTGTTATTTAATTCTGGCTTAAAAAAGTTTCCAAGCAAAAAATCCCTGCACACAGATTTAATTACCACCTCCAATTGGCCTGTTTTGTATGTTTGATTTGTGTAGGTGCCCAGTGCTATTACCTGGAAGCATGCATGGCCGTTAATGTTTTGTGCCAATGATTACGTCCACAATTTACTTGGTTACAGGAGTTAACAAAGTTTTACAACAAAATCTTGGCAGATACCATAATATTTCAAGGAGAAAACATTGTATTTTATGTCTATGTTGAGGGAAGAAAGAGAATTATTCAATACTATCACTTGACTCTCATTTTTCCCGGGACAATTGAGAGTTCTGGTTTTTCCTGGGAAGAATGGGAATTCTCATTTTTCTCAGCTTCTTATTCTCTAACAACATCATCTCCAGAACCTGTCCTAGCTATTATTATAATAATAACACAAAAAATGAAGGAACTTGTTACATTTATAACTCTTATCTCAACTTGCAATTGTGAGCTTCATATTTTATTCACAAAATTCTATTTTAAATGAGTGTACATTTGTTTTTAACTACTAAGACAGTTCAGAATTAATTAATGTGAAAGAAAGATACCAGTAATCAAAGTTTCTTTTAATAAAAGAAGTAAATAAACATTAAAAAAATCTTTTTGTTTTTGAATTAAAAGAGTTATAAGTTGCCATAAACAATTCTTGTTCTTCCCAGGATAAATGAGAATTCTCATTTTTCCAAGGTCTGAATTTCAAAACTGAATTCCAGTCTCTCCTGGGAAGAATGAGAATTCTTAATTTTTCCTGGGAGAGACTGGAATTCTCATTTTTCCCAGAAAAAACAAGAATCATTTCATATCATCTCTTGATTCCCATTTCCCCAGGAAGAATGAGAATTTCCATTTTTTTCCAGGAAGATTCTGGATCTTCCCAGATTCTCATTCTTCCCTCCACATACATATAACCAGGGGTCATGATAACACGTACCTTTCTGCCTGTCTCAGACAGGTAAACACTTGCACAGAAAGGCATTTTTCTTTTTGTACCAATCTATTGGAAAGCTGAACTCCCAGATGTATCCCACATTACAAATAATGAAAAATACACCCAAAAAAATTAAATAGTATGGTTACTTGGAAACCCCCATCATGGTGAATCAGATGAAATTGTTTATCCAAGCGATCATTTATCCCAAAGATTGTTTATCTAAATGCAGACCCTATCCTCCACATTTTTTGGATTAATAACGATCTACTCTTAACAAAAGGATAACAAGCAAATTCAATGAATTTATGTCCCCCACTAGTGACACCTGTAGGTGATTAGTAAAACTTAATGTGCTGATTCATCATATGAAAAATGAAATATCATATTGTTTTATTATCTTGTGAGACAGACACTCAATAACCAAACTAAGCACAAGAGCAATTACTGACCCAAATTGAATTATATTGGTTAATATTTAGAAAAGTTAGGAAAACCTGACGGATGGACAGACAGAAAGAGGGACAGACAGACAAACCCAAATCAATGTCCCCCGTTCTGAGGGAGCGAGAGACCAAAGACACAAGCCTCTGATTTTGATATACTCTTTACAGTACAAGTATTTAGAAAAAGTAACACTTACAGGTATAGATGGGGTATTGATGATGAATGCCATGGCTCTGGTCAAGATAAGTTGAACATCAAGAGGTTGCTCCTCAAAAATGACAGCCTCAATCTGAATGCCGTTTTTCACGAATCGGAGATCAATCTGATCAGGTTTCTACAAGACAATGCAGACACAAATATTTAATCATTGTGAGGAAACAAAAGTGTAAAAATATCAAATGGTATTCAATATAACATGTATATACATAAAATAATAAATTAATAAATTTAATAAATCAGTACCTGATATATTTTAGTAATAAAACATGAGGACACAAGTGATGGATTTACATTATAGATATAAACCACTTCTGCCAGAGGTCATTTCTACTGATAAGTACCTCTTCAAGTTACGCCCTGCGGCATGGCTGGGAGTACTTTTCTCATCTGTCAAACTATAAAATAAAAATTTCTTACATTTCAAAGAAACACCTTCTGTTTACATCTCACTAGTGCATGCTTACAAAACTTTACTTATTCCATGAAGTCCTTATTGCAAAAACAACAATGTTTATGTAATTTACCTTAAAACAATTTTTATCCAAAATATTTGCATGGACCACATTACCCCGGCTCTAACTGCACTGAGAGCTACACCACAGGTGTATTTTGAATTCCCAGTGCCTTGTGGGATTAGAATTTCAAAGCCCATAAACCTTAACCAGTAGAGACATACTTGTGGTGTGATAGTTATAGGCAAGTCATGACAAATTACCTCTTTATTTAGAACTGCTTGCACTGTGATTGTGTCACCATCCCTCACTGCCATGTCTTCAAGTGTGCGTGTCACAGGGTCAACCTCTTGTCTTTTATGGTCAGTTATCTGGAGTTGACCACTGGCCAAGTCCAACTGGACTGTCTTCTCAATGCTTTAATAAAAGATCACTGACCTCTGTGAAGCTGTAAGCATATATACTAGTCTGTTGTGAATGAATGAACATGTACAGGGTAACCTCTCTACAGGAACCTATTTATTACAGCTAGGCACCTCTCTATGACAGGAACATTCAATGACAGGCACCATTCTATTACAGGCACTTCTCTATTACAGGCATCTATTACAGGCACAACTCTATTACAGACGTCTTCTGAATTACAGGCATCTTCTCAGAGTGAGTATTACAGGCGTCTTCTCTATAACAGGCATCTTCTTTATCACATGCACCTCCCTCTCAGAAGAACCTCTCTATTACAGGCGCCTCTCTATTATAGGCACCACTCTGTTACAGGCATCTTCTCTATAACAGGCTCCTCTCTCTCAGATGAACCTCTCTATTACATGCACCTCTCTATAAAAGGCACCTCTCTATTACAGGCAGCTCTCTCTCAGAAGCACCTAACTATTACAGGCACCACTCTATTACAGGCACCACTCTATTACAGGCACCATTCTATAACAGGCATCACTCTATTACAGGCACACTCTATTACAAGCATCACTCTATCACAGGCACCACTCTAGTACAGGTGTCCTCTATATTACAGACACAACTCTATTGCAGGCAACACTTTATTACAGGCACCACTATATTACAGACATCTCTCTATTACAGGCACCATTCTACTAAAAGCATCTCTCTATTACAGGCACCACTACATTACAACCATCCATCTATTACAGACACCACTCAATTATTTATAGGCACCACTACATGACAGGCATCACCACAAATCAGGGACCACTATATCACAGGCACGACTCTATTACAAGCACCACTCTATTACAGGCGTCCTGTCTATTACAGACACCACACTGTTACAGGTGCCACTCTATTACAGGTACCACTCAAGTGCAGGCACCACCCTATTACAGGCACCACTCTACTACAGGTACAACTCTAGTGCAGGCACCACCCTATTACAGGCACCACTCTATTACAGGTACAACTTTAGTACAGGCACCTATTTTAGGCATTCTCTTCATTACATGCACCACTCTGTCATAGGCACCACTTTATAACAGGCACTTCTCTATTACAGACATCTCTCTATTACAGGCACCATTCTACTAAAGGCACCACTCTTTAATACCCACTACTCTATTACAGGCGTATTCTCTATTACAGGCACCACTCCATTACAGGCAACACTCTTTAACAGGCACCACTCCATTACAGGCAACACTCTTTAACAGGCACCACTCCATTACAGGCAACACTCTTTAACAGGCACCACTCTATTACAGGCATCCTCTTTATTGCAGGCACTACTCTATTACAGGTGTCCTCTATATTTCAGGCACCACAATATTACATGCACCTATTTTAGGCATCCGCTTTATTACATTCACCACTCCATCATAGGCACCACTTTATTACAAGCACCACTCTATTACAGGCGTCCTCTCTATTACAGGCACCACTCTATTACAGGCATCCTCTTTATTACAGGCACTAATCTATCACAGGTGTCCTCTATATTACAGACACCACTCTATTACATGCACCACTCTATAACAGGGGTCCTCTATAAACAGACACCACTCTATTACAGGCACCACTCTATTACAAGGACCACTCTATTACAGGCACCACTCTATTACAGGCACCACTCTATTACAGGCGTCCTCTATATTACAGGCACCATTCTATTACAGGCAGCTACTCTATAACATGTCAGCCACCTCTCTCCCAGAAGCTCCTCCCTATTACAAACACTTCTCTACTACAGGTACCTCTCTATTACAGGCACCTCTCTATTACAGGCACCACTCTATTACAGGCACCTCTCTATTACAGGCACCACTCCATTAAAGGCACCATTCTATTACAGGCATCCTCTCAATTACACTTCTCTATTATAAGCACTTTTACAGACACTTTAATTCAGGTGGGTCTGTGAATAACAGATTGAGAAGTCTGTTATCTCTCTCATGAGGGGATAACTCTTGTATGGACAGAAAATAAGTCCTTCAGTACTTTTATTCTGCACAGATTAGATCATCCATATCTGTTACTCTTTCTTTCTCTGGGCAATACATAACTTCAAACATTTGCTTGCTAAAATAATAATGTTCAATATTGTATGCTGAGAGGTCTGTGAATATAAGCATGAAACTGATACCACTGACATTTTTTCTTTATTTACAAAAAAATATAAAATTGATCAGCAACCACCTGATGTGTTTCCCATTTGATCAGTAACCAAATGATGGATGACCCATCTGATCAGCAACCACCTGATGTGAGACCCATTTGATCAGTAACCAAATGATGGATGACCCATCTGATCAGCAACCACCTGATGTGTGACCCATTTGATCAGTAACCAAATGATGGATGACCCATCTGATCAGCAACCACCTGATGTGTGACCCATCTGATCAGTATCCACCTGATGGGTGACCCATCTGATCAGCAACCACCTGATGTGTGACCGATCTGATCAGTAACCACCCGATGGGTGACCGATCTGATCAGTGACCACCTGATATGTGACCCATCTGATCAGTAACCACCTGATGTGTGACCCATCTGATCAGTAACCACCTGATGGGTGACCCATCTGATCAGTAACCACCTGATGGGTGACCCATCTGATCAGCAACCACCTGATGTGTGACCCATCTGATCAGTTATCACCAGATGGGTGACCCATCTGATCAGTGACCACCTGATGTGTGACCCATCTGATCAGTAACCACCTGATGGGTGACCCATCTGATCAGTAACCACCTGATGGGTGACCCATCTGATCAGCAACCACCTGATGTGTGACCCATCTGATCAGTTATCACCAGATGGGTGACCCATCTGATCAGTGACCACCTGATGTGTGACCCATCTGATCAGTAACCACCTGATGGGTGACCCATCTGATCAGTAACCACCTGATGGGTGACCCATCTGATCAGCAACCACCTGATGTGTGACCCATCTGATCAGTTATCACCAGATGGGTGACCCATCTGATCAGTGACCACCTGATGTGTGACCCATCTGATCAGTAACCACCTGATGGGTGACCCATCTGATCAGTAACCACCTGATGTGTGACCCATTTGATCAGTAACCACCTGATGGGTGACCCATCTGATCAGTTATCACCAGATGTGTGACCCATTTGATCAGCAACCACCTGATGTGTGACCCATCTGATCAGTTATCACCAGATGGGTGACCCATCTGATCAGTGACCACCTGATGTGTGACCCATCTGATCAGTAACCACCTGATGTGTGACCCATCTGATCAGTAACCACCTGATGTGTGACCCATCTGATCAGTTATCACCAGATGGGTGACCCATCTGATCAGTGACCACCTGATGGGTGACCCATCTGATCAGTAACCACCTGATGGGTGACCCATCTGATCAGTAACCACCTGATGGGTGACCCATCTGATCAAAAACCATCTTATGGGTAACCCATCTGAACAGCAATAACCTGCTTGATGACCCAACTGATTAGCAACCATATTATGGAAGAAACATTTCTTCAGCAAACCTAATGGGCAACTCATCTGATAAGGCAGAATGGGAAATAGTTTTTTCATCACCACAGTTGATTTGTCAGCAAAGGAAAAGAGTGACGAAGTTATCATCAGTATACATCATGCAGGTAGGACTTGGCCTGGCAAGTTCATACAATCAGCACTTAAATGCATAGAGAATGATAGAACAATAGAATATTGAATGATAGAGTGAAAAAGAGCCAGGAAGTATAATTACTGAGAAAGAAGTGTTTACACTCTGCAAACGTTCAGATTTTAGCCACTTGTTACTCTGTGTGATAACCGTGCACGTAGATTTTAATTAACTAATACTTGAATAAACACCCGTGTATGTGAAACAAAGGACATATTCAAACGCGCTGCCATGAGAGAATTTTTTATGGTGTCAGCAGTGATGTAATAGCCCTGAATACCATGGTGGCCAGTTGGCCATGCTGCACAATGTAATCCACTACTTGCATGCTGTATCCTTAGCAATTAATAAAGAGAATCAACAATCAAACAAGCTTTTCAGTACTGATATTGTCATTTATTTTTATTTTAATTGTAATAGGTTGACATTTTATTATACAAAACATTGGTGACGAATTTACCGTTTGGTACCGCATGTAAGTTGGTGACGAAACAACTGTGGTGAGAAATCAACTGGTGTCAAGCAGAATCTCTGTACCTTTCTATAAACGTGAATCCCATCTGACTGAACTCAAACCCATAGCTACTGGCCTACTTACCATATAAACTTAAGCACCAGGGAATGTCCCCGCAGCAAGTTGACACTGAACTCACAGAAACCATGGGCCTGCATCGGCCACCTGCAGTAGACAGTGGTGGGGACCGTGGCATTGCTGTGGATCATGTTGCCATTCACTTGGATTTTCTTGTCTTCTTCTGATTTATCAATGACAAAAGGATCTGCTGAGCTCAGCCCAGGTTCTAAAGCAGTCTCTACTTCCTGAAATGAAAATTACCTTCATTTTAATTTTGCTCTAACCTCTCCTAACTGCTTAAAAAATTTATAATTTGATGGTCACAGTAAGGCAAAGGATGTGGCGTCCAATGAGTTCTTTGAATGATAAGAAGATATTCTTTGTTTGCTGAATAGTTCAGAGCTGGACAATAGGGAGACGTGTAACAGGATGACCGTCAATGCAAATGTTTTACACAAATTTATTATTTGTATATTAGATGAGCTTTAAGTGAGACCTGACTATACATTTCCAAGAATCTGGCCAACGAGAGGCTTTATTTTAAACAATGCCTTTCTAGTTAACTACCTGCCCTTTTTTATAATTATTTCAGTATCTCTAAAATATAAGTACCATTGCTACCTATGATATCAGAAAACAGATTACTGGTGGAGGTGATAATGATGGAGGAGCACTGTGGTGGTGGTAGTGATGGTGACAACAACATCAACCAAAACAATAACAATGAGGACGATGATGATCTCGGTTGTGGTGGTGGTGATTGATGATGATGATTATCTTCTTAATGAAGGTGGTGGTGATGATGGTGGTTTTGATGGTGGTGGTGTGGTGGTGAATGTGATGATGATGATGATCTTGATGATGGTGGTGATGATGGTGGTGGTTGTGGTGATGATGTTGTTGTTGTTGTTGATGATGTTATTGATGTTTTTGGTGGTGGTGACTGTGATGATCATGATAATGATCCTCGTTGATGGTGATGATGATGGTGGTAGTGATGATGATGGTGGTGGTGATGATGATGATGTTGTTGTTGTTGTTGATGATGTTATTGATGTTTTTGGTGGTGGTGACTGTGATGATCATGATAATGATCCTCTTGTTGATGGTGATGATGATGGTGGTGGTGATGATGATGATGATGTTGTTGTTGTTGTTGATGATGTTATTGATGTTTTTGGTGGTGGTGACTGTGATGATCATGATAATGATCCTCTTGTTGATGGTGATGATGATGGTGGTGGTGATGATGATGTTGTTGTTGTTGTTGATGATGTTATTGATGTTTTTGGTGGTGGTGACTGTGATGATCATGATAATGATCCTCTTGTTGATGGTGATGATGATGGTGGTGGTGATGATGATGGTGGTGGTGATGATGATGATGTTGTTGTTGTTGTTGATGATGTTATTGATGTTTTTGGTGGTGGTGACTGTGATGATCATGATAATGATCCTCTTGTTGATGGTGATGATGATGGTGGTGGTGATGATGATGATGATGATGTTGTTGTTGTTGTTGTTGATGATGTTATTGATGTTTTTGGTGGTGGTGACTGTGATGATCATGATAATGATCCTCTTGTTGATGGTGATGATGATGGTGGTGGTGATGATGATGATGATGGTGGTGGTGATGATGATGATGTTGTTGTTGTTGTTGATGATGTTATTGATGTTTTTGGTGGTGGTGACTGTGATGATCATGATAATGATCCTCTTGTTGATGGTGATGATGATGGTGGTGGTGATGATGATGTTGTTGTTGTTGTTGTTGTTGATGATGTTATTGATGTTTTTGGTGGTGGTGACTGTGATGATCATGATAATGATCCTCTTGTTGATGGTGATGATGATGGTGGTGGTGATGATGATGATGATGGTGGTGGTGATGATGATGATGTTGTTGTTGTTGTTGATGATGTTATTGATGTTTTTGGTGGTGGTGACTGTGATGATCATGATAATGATCCTTTTGTTGAAGGTGATGATGATAGTGGTGGTGATGATGATGATGATGATGGTGGTGATCATGATGATGATGATGTTGTTGTTGTTGTTGTTGATGATGTTATTGATGTTTTTGGTGGTGGTGACTGTGATGATCATGATAATGATCCTCTTGTTGATGGTGATGATGATGGTGGTGGTGATGATGATGATCTTGGTGGTGATGGTGGTAGTGGTGATGATGGTGGTGGCGATGTTGTTGATAGTTGTGGTGGTGATGATGATGGTGAAGATGATGGTGGTGATGATGATGAAGATCTTCTTTATGGTGGTGATTGTGGTTGTGATGATGTTTTTGGTGGAGTTGAATATGATGATGATGATCTTGATGATGATTTTAGTGGTGATGACTGTGATGATTATGGTGATATTCTTGATGATGATGGTGATCATGGTGATGGTCATGACGTTGTTGATGATGGTTGTGATGATTATGATCTTCTTGATAATGGTGGTGGTGGTGAATTTGTTAATAGTGGTGGTGGTGGTGATGATGATGGTGGTGATTATGATGATCTTCTTAAGGGTTGCGATGGTGGTGATGTTTTTGGTGGTGTTGAATGTGATGAAGATTTTGATGATGATTTAAGTG
Source organism: Sipunculus nudus (assembly GCA_026874595.1). NCBI lineage: Eukaryota > Metazoa > Annelida > Sipuncula > Golfingiida > Sipunculidae > Sipunculus > Sipunculus nudus. The sequence goes on along the minus strand of CM049313.1, from coordinate 4,934,126 downwards.
GTGGTGACTGTGATGATTATGATGATCTTCGTGATGATGGTGATTATGATGATGGTGATGATGTTTTTGATGATGGTGGTGATGAAGATCTTCTTGATGATGGTGGTGGTGGTGATGATGATGATGGTGTTGCTGATGATGATGCTGTTGTTGGTGATCATGATGATGGTGGTGATCTTCCTAATGATGGTGGTGGTGATGATGTTATTGTTTGATGATGGTGAAGGTGATGATGATGATGTTGTTGTTGATGGTGGTGGCCTTGATTGTGATTATGATCTTCTTGATGATAGTGGTGGTGGTGGTGATGATCGTGGTGGTGATGATGTTGTTGTTGATGTGGGTAGTGGTGATGAGGGTGATGGTGATGATGTTGCTGATAGTGGTGGCCTTGAATGTGATTGTGATCTTCCTGATGATGATGGTGAATGTAATGATTATGATGATGATGATCTTCTTGATGATGGTGGTGATGATGAAGATGTTGTTGATGGAAGTGACTTGATGAAGAATGTTAAGATGATCTTAATGATAGTGGTGGGGGTGGCAACAATGATGATGGTGGTGGTGATGGTGGGGTGGTGGTGATGATGATGATGGTGGGGTGGTGGTGGTTGTGATGAAGATGATGATGGTGGTGGTGGTGATGATGATGGTGGGGTGGTGGTGGTAATGATGATGATGATGGTGGGGTGGTGGTGAAGATGATCTTCTTGATGATGATGTTGGTGATGATGATAGTGGTGGTGCTGATGGTGATGATGGTAGTGATGATGATGATGATGATGATGATGATGATGATGATGATGATAGTGGAGGAGGCTATGGTGGTGTGATGATGATAACCCTGCTCATAATGATGCTGATGGAGATGGTGGTATTGATAATAATGTAGGAATGATGGTGGTGGTTGTTGTGATGATGATGGTGGTTATCCAGCAATTACTGACCTGGATGAACTCTCTACAGGTGTTACACATTCCAGTGACAGGATCAATTGTCCTGCTTCCTTTGCAGCCACAGATTCTGTTAAGTAAAAATATGACTGGTCACATACTGAAATGACTTAAAAATACATAAACAATCACACAATACTTAATATGTTAAAGTTACATTACCATTTGCAAAAATATGTGTAATATATTTTACAAAATTAGTTCATTTTGGCTAGGCCTTACAAAATCAAATTTAACTTTTTTATACTTTATTATGGTTCTGTGTGTGAGTAAACACAGTCCACCTGTCAGTTTACCATAACAAGACTGTGTGATCAGAGGTTGGATCTTCTGTATGGGTGACAAATCTCATACAATGGAAAGAAACAAACAAATAAACACAAAGGAAACACTGGTTTGAAGCTTGAGAAATCCTGAAATGTGAAGTTTCGAAATAGCCACCAGGTGGCGTGCCACTATGATAATATTTTGCGCCACTGATTGCACCCCTTTCACGCACAAAACATTTTAAAAACAATTTGGGCAAAGCAGTTTGATCGGTTTGCATTTGCCATGTGAAAGGGGTATATTTTTCTCTGCCTGTATCTAAGTCTATCTCTGTGTGTCTCTCTCTGTCTCATCAGTGTCTGTGTGTAAATATCCCAAATAATTAACAAATATGGGTAAAAGTGCAGTATAAGTGACCCATCCCACAGCTGCTCCAGGAGCTGCAGTACTGTGTAAAATATTATGTAAAACCTCCCCCCGACTGATGCATTTGTTCACCTGTCAGGCTGGCGTGGTTTCCATGCATTGCAGAATAGACACGGAAAGTTTTTTATTTGACCTATACATGGACCCCAAAGGCCAGGTACAGTGGCTACTTGGCCATTTCCACTGGTCACATTGTCATAGAAACTTAATGGCCTGCTTATGAAAGGGCACCCTGATTGGCCTTAGGATCTGGACTGGTTTTTGCTGGGTAGGCTGGTGAGTTCTTTACACGGTATTTCCATGCATACACAATAACGTGCGACACTGGCTGTGTCCTGCCCTTAAATATTTTTCCTATGGCTAGTCCCCTTGGCATTCATCCAAAGCCAAATCAGAGCCATCAATGCTGGCAGAAGGTCCAAGCCATAGAAGGCCCCCTAATTTTTCAGTTGCTGCAACCTTTTTTCAGGGGTTCATACCAAATTTTGCAGTCAGGACAACCCCTTTTTGGACCTGGGGACCTTTTTTCAGTTTCATTTGTCCTCCTGGGTTGGTACCCCCCCTTTTTTTTTCCTAAATCCTGGATCCACCCCTGGCTTGGGCAAAATGTTGACCACCAACAAAGCTTCACAACTGACAAGAGGAGTGGCTTATTTTTATAATAACAAACACCCCAAAGTCTGTCCTTTGTGTCACCCATCTCCTTTATGGGGCACTCAGGAAAAGGATCCCTCCATGTGAATGCTCACCCTTTCTGAGGTGTATGTGTTGGGCCTCACTCAGTCGTTTGTATAATCATTATGAGGCAAAAATGACATGACAAGTCCGCTCGTTACTTATAATTACCTGGAATACTTATCAACGAAGTTGTGGGGACATCTTGGTCCTTCTGTGGCACACATTCCACAATAGCTGCACCTGCTCGCTGGCCTTGATGTCTTGTTCAACCATCGAACATCATACGCTGGTATGAGGGAACTCAACCGGGGCAAATCTGGTATCAGAATGAGCACATTATTATTGAACTGACATTCCACATTAACTTTTAGAATAAAACAAATATAAAGCAAAACTTATTTTTCCTTTCTTTCTTTTTTTTGGGGGGGAGGGGGGGGGGCAAGGCGTGCTAGGCAGAGTTGAGACTTTCCAGTGCCTTTTATCCAAAGATATTGTGAGTTTTTGCTCAAAACTACTTTCAAATTTTTTCTGTTCCTATTTTTTGTTCAATTATTTTTTTATACTTTATTCCCAGTAACTTTCTTTACTTATATTCTACACAGCAACCAGTGAACCATGGCAACCACAAAAACCTTCTGTGATTCCATAAATGATAAAAACAATTTTTCTACATAATAATTACCTTTGTCTCCTTTAATTTTCTTGAAACCTATATCTCGGATGAGATATCAATTAAAAAACCCTTCAAAATCTTGACCAAAAAAAATGATAAGATGCTTCACAGTGTGCAAATGTCTCTCACCTGGGCCTATCAGCTCCTCCTTGTGATAGCGAGACCTATTTTTCCCACAGATTCCCCGACAGCTGAGGCTACGATCCCATCCTGCCTGGGCTTTGTGTACTGGGGTATGATGCACATTCTTGTTTGTCAGCAGCTCATGCCGGTTTCTCGTAGGTAAACAGGTGCTGCATGGTATTGATACCTGTACAAGAAAAGGCTAAACATTAGTTAAGGATGTTCTTATGCTTTGTATGATTAATTTATTACAATAAACATCTTTCATATTTTGGCAGTAAAACCTGGAAAACTGGTTATTGAAACTTTAAGGGACTTAATCACATTTACCAGGCAGGTAAAATATACAAATGTGGTGTTTTCTCTATCTAATGTTATTGTATCTACTTCACAAATCAAGATTTTTAGGACATCGTATCACACAGTCTTATTATGGTCAACAAAAACAAGGAAGTATGAAAGACATGTCATGAAATTTTTAGGGCATTTTGTGAATGGGCCCATGAAAAACTGATTAGATTTTAGATTGGATCTGGCACATGGACTGGATTCAGAAACATCATTAAGAAATAATAATAATGTACAGTCACTCATGCACAAATGAACCTGGGAATATGGACCAAATAAATGAACAAGGTTTGCATTCCTTAGAATGTAGATTTCTAGTTCTGTTGTAAAACTGGATCGTACCCTTGCACAAACATTCTTCTGAAGTACAATGAAGTCAAGTATGCTTGTAACAAGCTTCAATGTGGCCCAGATGGCTTTCCTATTGCCAACAGGCACACTTGATTTGGTGTTTTCCTTGGTTCCGGGTATTAGAGACTTCAGGATTCCCTCATTTGGCGCTCGCACACCAACATAAAGCACTGGGGTATCTGGTGAAAAAAAATACTTTAAAACAGTACTTCAATATTATCACCGTCCAGTTGTTTACGTGCTTTTGTTCACAGGTTGCTGATTTCTCAGATAGAAGAATTCTTTAATCCAGATGTAATTTACTTCCAAGTTTATTCAATCAAAGTTAACAATAACAAATGTCCAAAATATATATTCTGATAGTTTGCCCTATTTTCCACTTAACTGATTCTGTTCTCTCTGTCTCTCTCTGTCTCTCTCTCTCTGTATTAACTCCTGTTCTTATTCCTGTCTCTTCTCTCTTTGCTAGTTCTCTAACTCTTCGACTCTCCTCTCTTTAGCTCTGACCTTCACTGTCTGGTTCAGTAACCAGTATCTCTATTTATACATTTGCCCAAAATAATAATTGCAATTAAGGAATTTCTTACAGCATTAATACAAGACATATTGTGTAATACATTCAACACCTTTCTTGCCCTCCTGTGAACACCTAAGTCTAAACTGTTAATTAATTACTTTATCTGTGCCTGTCACTTTAAGAGTAAACCCAGTCAAATGTATGAACATGCTTATTAATGAATTCTCTGTGAACACTAATCAAAGGGCTGGCAGTTAAATAATAAACTGAAATGTAATTAGAAAGTTACCCTGCACAGAAGTCTACTAAATACCTGTTTCATTCCATAGGACTGATCACCTTATAATATCTAATGAAAATTGGTAAAATATAATGATTTGAATTATCATAAAATTATCACACTGGTGATAGTTGCCCTTCCGTCAAGAATTTGACTCTCCTGAGTCAAAACAAACAAACAAAAATAAACAATATTGTTAGAGTTACACAATATAAATTACCTTAGCTGTCATTAATTTAAACTTACATCACATGGAAACACTTGAATTTGATATAATAGGATTAATGTAAAAACAAGTATAATCATCCTCATCAACATAGTAAATATGCTACATACAATCAAAGTGAAGATTCTGACATAGTAAAATGAACAAAAACTAAAATAACAAAGTTTGAGAACATGCCATTGCCCCTTTTGTTTGTTCAGTGATGCATACATTTGGTTCGTGAGATAAAGTGCATGATTGACATGATTCTAATTTTGTGAAACGATGGACCTGCCAGAGATTTTGCCTTTTATCTAATAATTTAGTCCTAACTGTTGGATCCTTAATTTTGATAAATAAAATGACATATGAATATAGATAAAAGACAAATTCAAGGCAGTGATCACTTTGAGTGTTATGAAATAAGTGAGCTAAATAATATGCATCCAGAATTTGTGAAAGTACAAGCTGGAACAAAGTAATAGCACCAAGTGCAATTAAATTAAGCAAATATACGTTAATTTTCTACTCAGGCAAGTCTTCATCATTGTGTTAATTAGTTTTTATACTTCATTACTACCAATAACCATGTAAACCTATCCATTTTCTTTTCTCAATTTTGTGCCAAAAGGCATAAGTCTTTACAAGTCAGTATATACATTCCCTATACATGTATATTGTAATAAACACACTGGACTATTATTGCAAAAATAAGACATGATATATACTATGGTATATATTTTAAATAGATGGTATATACTATTGCCTATTATACTAGGGATTTACTCTCCGTCATCACTGTTTACAATATACATGCAAAAGGTACATTCATTTGTTTCTGCTTTACAGATATTACAAAAATTGTTTCTTATGGATCTACCGCACATTTCACAATGTTGGACCCTATTTTTACACTTTTCCATTTTACACTTTCTTTGCCTATTAAAATTCTGTCTTTGGTAGTGACCTCTTCCTCCCTGAACTGATATATTATTGACATGAGGTGCTAGTAGCTGATCTAACTGTCTTATGGTTTTAATATGGGATTTCAATTTTTTGGTAAGTTCATTTATCAACCCTTCTTGAATGTCAGCATTTCTTTCTAACTGATTGTTGTAGTGTTTTGATCTGTCCAATTCTCTTTCCATAACAACCAATCTATCATTTAGTTCCTCTGTTTCCTGGACTAACTCTTTATTTGTTAATTCAAGTGACTGAATTTTGACCTGTTCATCTTCCACAGATACAGTATTTACTGAAACTGATGAAACTTTCTTAACTCTTTTCTTCAGCTTGATGCGCAAAGCATCATTTTCAAAATTGACGACAGTTTTCAAATTTAAAGTTTGATAAAGTTCCTTGTTTGAAATATCCATGAAGGGTAGTTGACTGGGAGCTGCAAAACTTCTTTCAGAATGAACGTCTCCAGGTCCACATTTTGTTATATCATCATCTTCTCTTGCACTTTGCTGTTGTGTAAAACAGCAGCGGGCGAAGTGGTTCAGTTGATGGCATTTGTGGCATCTTTTTCCTTTAGCTGGACAGTGACATTGATGGGCTCTGCTGTATGTAAATCCACACTTGTAGCAGAGCCCTCTTTTTTGGAACCAAATCATGCATAGGAGTGGCATCTTTTAGCTGGGGAATTAGTCCAAATTTGATCTGGGGGAATTAGTTGAATTAATGTTCACTTGGCGTTGTAAGAGAAGTACCGAATAGTAGTTGGATCGCAAGCCGGATTCTCCCCAACTATCACCGTCCAGTTGTTTACGTGCTTTTGTTCACAGGTTGCTGATTTCTCAGATAGAAGAATTCTTTAATCCAGATGTAATTTACTTCCAAGTTTATTCAATCAAAGTTAACAATAACAAATGTCCAAAATATATATTCTGATAGTTTGCCCTATTTTCCACTTAACTGATTCTGTTCTCTCTGTCTCTCTCTGTCTCTCTCTCTCTGTATTAACTCCTGTTCTTATTCCTGTCTCTTCTCTCTTTGCTAGTTCTCTAACTCTTCGACTCTCCTCTCTTTAGCTCTGACCTTCACTGTCTGGTTCAGTAACCAGTATCTCTATTTATACATTTGCCCAAAATAATAATTGCAATTAAGGAATTTCTTACAGCATTAATACAAGACATATTGTGTAATACATTCAACACCTTTCTTGCCCTCCTGTGAACACCTAAGTCTAAACTGTTAATTAATTACTTTATCTGTGCCTGTCACTTTAAGAGTAAACCCAGTCAAATGTATGAACATGCTTATTAATGAATTCTCTGTGAACACTAATCAAAGGGCTGGCAGTTAAATAATAAACTGAAATGTAATTAGAAAGTTACCCTGCACAGAAGTCTACTAAATACCTGTTTCATTCCATAGGACTGATCACCTTATAATATCTAATGAAAATTGGTAAAATATAATGATTTGAATTATCATAAAATTATCACACTGGTGATAATATGAATGTCATCCAGAGAGACCTGTGTTTTATCAAGTAATCAAGAGATTCCCATATAAACCAACAAGAGCTGCAAACAATTTTCCTTTGAATTCAATAAGAATGGAAACACTAATGGTAAACATATATAAAATAAGTTTCATGAAAATCCATCAGTTTGCTGGTATGTCATCTAGGTGCAACCAGTCTGGTGACCTCTGACCTCATAATATCAGCATGGATTTTGCCAGGGAACAAACATAGGTGAGATATTATATTGATTAATATTTCTGTTGAATTTTATCAAAATTCATCATATTCCCCGTAATTTATTCAAGCAATACCACAAAGTAGTCCAGTGACCTCTGACCACATTAAATATGCATTGATTTGATTAGAATCAAACTCAGGTGAGAAACTGGTAAATAGTTATGGTGGGTTCAATGAAAATCTATTTAAGCCTAGCTTTAAGCATCATGACACAAAAATTTAACTGACAGATGGACAGACCATGGGTATAAAATAATACAATTACAAAAACACACACAAGCATTGTTCAACACTCAAATGTGACTTAAATTATAGTATTTTTTATAAGTGAAAACTGAGCAGTTAAGACAAAAAATGTGAATTATTGCCAACTTGCATAAAAGGATACAAAATGTGCAATATTTATTGAGCTAAGCATATGAGCAGCTCAAACCTTAATTTCCTTTCAATGGTAGCAATGATTATTTTCAATGATAGAAAATGTATCTTTTGCATTATTAATACACATGATAATTAGATGGTGTGCCAATTAATCAATTATACGTAGATGACTGGTCATTTTCTTTCAGGTCTGATTAAGCTGGAAGCATTTTTACATAATCCATTGCAAATAATTATGTATGAAATTGTAAACAAGTCATTTTATCCAGAAATATATGTTTTAACCATGTTATAGATATAAGAAAGAAGGGACACGAAGTAGAGAACAGCATTAAAACTGAACCGTGTGCACCTTTAAAACAATCAACCAAACCAGTACCTTGACCTTGCAGCGTGATGTACAAATTAAGATTTATTTTACAATGTCAGTATTTAAAGTATAATCCTATATAGTAGGTTTACAGTGTTATGGGCATCTGTTTTATAATGTGCAGGATTTTGAGTGTGTTTGGCATTCTGATTAGTGTTGGGCGCAAGCCCTGTGCGTTGCTGTGGGAACTGCACTTGTTGGACTCTGGTTTGCCTGCACAGCATAAACAGGTACCATGTTTGGTGTGTTCTGAAATCTTTTGAGTCTGTTCTTTCAAATGTTTGTGAATGTAGAAGCTTCTGGACTTCAGGTGAAAAGATTATGAATGGGAGCTGTGTTTTGAGCTGGCAGAGGAGAGAATAAAATACCAGCAGACATGAAAGAGTGCAACTCCTATCAGTTTTTGGGACCTATTCCAATAATTGCAGAACTTACAGATATTCAACAGACATTGTGCAGACTTTGTGTGGATTGTCTTCAGTTTTCCTTTGGGAATTTACCAGAACTTCAATTATGGGTTACAACAGACTATTAGCGAGATTGAGATGATATATTTGAACTGTTTACATGGATTACTTGTGCCAATGGACTCTTGTTGGGCTATGACAGCTGTGATATCTGGGAATCAAAGCCTAGGATCCCGACTCTGGTAATGTACATTTTTATTTTTGATATGTTTTAAATACTTTTTAACTGTACTGATTTAGTGTATTGTAGTGTTAGGATTGTTCTAAGAATAAATTATAATTATTTGTTAACAAAAAACCACTGACTTCTCTATTCATTCCACTAGACATTTAATGCTGCCTTGTGTTGTGAAATCTAAATTTACTTATCTCTGTAACAAAATTTATGCTCGTCACAATTACATGATCTATTATTATTATTAGGTTCTGTAACAACAACAATACAAAAGGTACATAAAATACTTGATAATACTCGATCACAGGTCATTTTATTTCTTGCAATCACCAAACAACCAACTCTGTCCACCATAACAATGAGAGATGCATGTATCAGGGAAATCGAGGACCTTAGGTATTACTGTTCACAAGGCCTGTAATAGAGCTATGACAATAATGTATTGCTAAAAAGCAGAGGCTTCCTTTACATCTGACATGATATGACACAATAATGAATAATTTAAATTCCATTGATGCAATTCCAAAATGTATAAGTAGCTTTGAAAGATGTTTGAAGAAATGAGACTGTGCTGCACTTACTTTCAGACATCTGTAACTCCAGAAGAATGGTTACTGCTCCCTGGTGGAGAAGGGCACCTTTCTTCCACAGCAATGTGAACTGGTAAACTTTGGAAAGCTCCCTACATAGAGAAAAAGATCACCCTACTGTAATTTTTTGATGATTTTTGCATGGTCCACAAAAGCATTACACTGGTCTAAACTTTGACAATACATGTCCCCATGCCACAACACTCTCTCACCAAATAGATACCCTAGTTTCTCAACTGCTCATGCATATAGTGCTGCCATTCTGCAAAAACGCTTAAACCCAGATGTCACAGGTCACATGTGGAAATTATTTGTAAACTGCTCATTTAAGTAAAGGAAATATTGCTTGCACAGACCTGCCACTATGCATGACAATAAGTTTTGGCTTCTGACTACCTGACAGGGACTTGCACGCAATTATCTGGTGTCACCAAAGCTGGGTGTACTGTTCCTGCAGGTCCTGTGTGTGTGTCATCTCTGGGTGGGTCATAACACCTAGGAACCCCTGAAAGGCGCACTTTTTTTGTGGGTGAACAACAACTGTGGGGTACAGTCTCCCCATCAGCCTGCAGAGTGCTTACCCTTGGTGGGGGGGAAGACTGTGGAAAATCGGCCAAGATTTGAACTCACAATCTCTTCAAAGACCTGTGCTCTACCCTTGTACTACAGAAGCCAGTTATTCCCAACCATTCTCACCTGAACACACTGGCCATGAACCGGTCAGGAAGGCTGTTTAAGAAGGAGTAATGTCTGTCCACCAAAAATAATCCTGGAGGTTGATCATCTTCCCAGAACTCACTCTGTAACATAATATATACAACAAGTGACCCATGGGTCATGATGCTCAGCTGATTAGCATAACATTTTGGCCTAACACACATTCTCTTTCTGTTAGTCATATTTAAAAAAAAAACTCATGGAGAAATTGGATCTTTTGTATCAATTATAACACAAAGTGAGCCATTTTCAATCTTCAATTGACATTTTTAATATGCTGATAGTTCAATTGAGATCAAATTTTGCAATCTGACATGTACAGGTGTACATGAGGTAAATTAATTCAACTTCAAAGTCAAATTGTGATTTTGACAATTTCAACAGCCTTGAACAATCAAAAGAGTCAGATACTTAAAAATCTCAAAACCCCCCCATTCCCTCCCTGTGAATGGTGGTTTTTTTAGTAAACTGTTGTGAGCTTTTCTGTATTAATGAGAATTTTCTCTGTTAAAGTTTATACGGCAGAGTAAGCCAACCGAAAATTTTCCCTTAGTGGGCCTATTATCGCCCATCCCGCCTCGTTGTCAGGATGTCCCGATGTCAGGAGCCATGACGTGAAGCTGCTCCAATGATGGCTGAGAAGCAGATTCATATGCTGAGACAAAGGTAGCTTTTAGCCAGGCATTAATGGAGATAGGGTTAATTTCTCCGTTTGATGGAGTGACTTTCGTTGAAATAACCAACATCATGCCCCCCCCCCATGGAGAATGAGGAGCTGGAAGAGAGTAACGGAAAGCACGAACAGGGCACACGTGAGCCCCGTAACGATACCGGCAGTGAGGGAGGGCTGGAACGTGCCAGGTGAACGGAGGTTCATCGAACGACGGGACTTCTGATAAAGTCTGTAGGGAAAGGGAAGGTGGCCAACGCCATGGCTGCCGCAAGGGAGAGGAAATGCGAGTTGGCCACGAGGAAAACCGATTTCCCAGACAAAGCAGAAGATGGGCCGAACGCAGAGGTTCAGAAGGGGTGCGCTGAGGTGACAGAAGACAACGTCCAGGCGCCAAGAAGGCGCGATATATAGTGAGGACGAGACGCACGGGCATGGACCCCCTGAGAAAATCCGTCACTAACGGATGAGGAAAGACACAATCTTGACCGAGCGGACTGAGTACGGACAGCAGGGCGGCACGATAGCCACGCAGAGACGGAAAGGATAAATGCTGATCCTGCAGTAAACACGAAAATCCAAAACCCGCCGCGAGCGACAGATCTAAAGGAGAGAATCCACAGGGAGACGCCCAACCGGGGAAGAGACGCCACCGGGAGGCAGAGAGGCGGGCCGAAGCACTGGGACGGGGAGCCAAGGCAAGGAGAGCAGCAAGCGCACAGAGGGCACGACCGAAATGGGCGACGGGCTTTTGGGAACGATGGGAAATAGAGCCGTCCGGTCCGCACGGTGAGGCACCGGAAACGCAAGGAGAAACAGGTGAGACCACACGGACAACGGGGAGGCAGGGAGACGGTCTGGAGGGTGACGTAGACGCGTTGCGGTAGGCTCGAGAACGGGGGGGGGGGGGGGACGGAAAGTCGCACAGAATGAATTCCGGACGCCCCAGGTGAGCAAAAAGACACAGAACAACCAGGAGCGGAAGGAGCATCGGCGGAGGAGGAGACGCAGGGCGACGGGAAAGGGCCGCGGCAAGAAGGTCGACACGCCCGGAAGATGCGACGCACGAAGCGAGGCCCAGAGAGGCATAGAACGAACAAAAAGTTAGGTCTCCTGCATCAGTGAGGGAGACCGAGGACAGCCCTGCCGGTGGAAATACGCCACGACCATGGCGTTGTCGGTCCGGACATGAATGAGACGGCCGAGCAAGCGGGGGGACTAGCAGGAGATCGTGCGACGGAAGTCACGCAGGTCCAGGAAATTGAAATGCTGCAGACGGTCCGACGGGGACCATATACCCGAGGCACGGAGATCGGCCACATGGGCACCCCAACCGAGGAGAGATGTGTCGGGAAAATACCGGCCAATCGATCCCCTGAGAGAAAGGAACGTCCGAAAGGAGAAACGAAAGGTTCAGTCAGGGGGGGAAGGGTCTGCCACAGAAGGGGATACGGGAGGACTGCAGGACGAACCGAATGGAGAGGGAGAAGGCCGCGAGCGTGTAGGAGAGACCGAACCGGACGGAGATAAAACCGACCGAACGGAACGAATCGGCGGCCCAGTTGAGAGGGCCGTGAAGAGAAGCAGCGGCCCGAGAATCGATACAGCGAGACGCAAGAAAGGGACAAATCCGCGGAGAGCAAAGGCACTGGGTAAAGACGCAGTCCCTGACGCAAAATCGGAAGTCACACCCAGAACTTGTAAGGACAGGGCGGGAGGGAGCTGGGACGTCCCATTATAGACAAGAAAGCCCAGGATCCTGAGTAAAGGAGAACCAGGGAGCGGAGCGCCAGTAAGAAAGAGCGATCGGCCGCATGGATAAACCAATCGTCGAGGTAAGGGAGCACAGATAGGCCCGGGAGCGGAGGTAACCAGCGACCGTGTGAACGACGGCGCTATGCCCTGCAGCATAAAAAGCCAGGGCCCACAGGGAACCCGAACGGAAGGCCACGGAATACATACACGCGGTTCTTGTAGGCAAATTGAAAAAATGGTAGAGACGACGAATGGAACGGAACGTGACACTAAGCATCTGGAAGGTCTAAGTTTGAACCCCCAATCCCTCCGACTGATTAGGGGAACCGCATGAATATGGAACATGCGAAAGGGCGGCGAGGTAATGACCGAACAGAGATGCTTGAGAGCGATAACGGGCGCCCCCGCCCGTGCTGTTGAGGAACCAGCTTAAGACGAGAGGAAAATCCCCAGGGGAAGGGGGGAACCTCGAGAATCGCCCTTGGGTCGAGCAGACTGCATGGCGGCCTCCAACGCGAGACGTTTGAACGGATTGGTGTAAGGCTGAGGAAGAACGGGTGCAGGGTGACTGGAGGAACGTGCAAAAACGTAAAACGGAACCCGAACTAGAGAGGGCTGAGAACTAACGAGGTGACGTTAGGCTCGCCCAAGCAGGAAAATAGGTCGCGGAGACGAGCGCCAACCGGACCGACAGAGTCCATAACGGGTCGAACCTAGGCGCGAGGAACGACCGTGAAAAAGGCTGGGCAAGACCGGTACAGCCGGAGGGACGAGACGACGGAGCGGGGGCCCGACAAGCCGATGAGAGGGCCGTACAGGAAGGCCGCGTCCACAGAATGTGGTAAGATGGGCGCGGAGGAGGAGGTGTCCAACGGGAGCGGGCAGGCCGGTTGGAACGATCCAATGCATGATCTACAAGGGCCTATGGGGGCAGCCAAACAGAAGATACCCCGGAAAAGATGAGCGTAAAGCGCAGCCAAATCAGCCGGAGTTTGGGTTTCAAGGTACGTAATGAATGGATACAGGCTGAGAGGCGCAGTAAAACACAAGTACCACAATACGCCAATTAACCTGTCGGTGTTCAGCACAGGCATGGGCGCACGCTTGACAAATATCATACAGTGTGGGCAGATCCAGTGAGATAACGAGGAGGTTAGAGTAAATCATCCACCAGCCCCGCCACCGGACGGCGCAGCCCCTCGAAAACCGGCAGTAGACGGTCGGTTTCCGGGGCGGATGAAGAAAAGAGGAATGCCCAACTGCAAACTGTTGTACCAGCCAGGACTCTAGACGTAAGGGCGCCTAAGGAACTGCCGGAAGATACGGAAAGGGATCAAACAATCAAACCTGACTCCCAGTACCCTCGGGAGGTCCAGAGGGTGCCGGGGGACCACGCAGTATTAGACCCGGGTGGTACGGGGACCCCGGTAGGGTGAGACGGCGGCGTGGAGTTTCCCGTAAATATCAACCGAATGAACGGGGAATGTCATACACACCGGCGGGTGTGGAGGAAGGCAAAGGAGGGCGGCCGGATACAAATAAGAACCGGCTGCCGACGCCGTGGAAGCCCGAGGCTGTAAACGACGGAACTTCAGACCATCAGGTTGTGGCTCCTTAGGGGAGGTAGCAACGAGGTCCAGCAGCGCAGAGGTGGGCGTACGCCAAGCTGGGCGTCTCAGCACGATCTCCGACCACTGATCGTATGCCAGGGTGGGATCGGCCGTGTGAAGCGAGGTCCATCAGCGCAGACGTGCGTGGATGCCAAGCCTGGCGTTGCAGCGCGATCGCCGACCACTGATCTTATGCCACGGCGGGATCGGCCGTGAAAGAGGCTCGGACGTCAAGCCGGGCGTAGCAGCCCTATCACCGACCACTGATCTTATGCCAGGGCGGGATCGGCCTGGAGAGATGCGCGTACGCCAACCTTGGCGTAGCAGCGCGATCACTGACCACTGATCTGATGCCAGGGTGGGATGGGCCGTGCGCGGTAGGCCAGTAGCAGTACCGAGCCGAGAAGTCACAGGAACCGGGCCCGCACGCGGAACAGCAGCCGTAGTCTGAAACAAAGCGGTGGACGGCCGGCCAAGGATCGCCGAGCAGCCCGCCGGAGCAGCAGGAACCACAGGAAGCGAAGGCGGCTGAAAAAAGCGTAATGACCTACCTCAGCTCTATGAAGTCCCGAGGAAGCCAGCGTGACAGCAACAGCCGGCCCCGGAAACAAAGAAGGAAGCCGGGGGGGGCCGGCGGGGAGGGCAGCGGGCGAAGGCCAAGAACCGGGTAGGAGAGGCAAGCGGGCAAACGGACGCGGGTCTAGACAAATCGTCTAGATCCGACACCATGGAAGAGCAAAACGTGAGAGTTTACTCAAAATGGTATAAGCGGACTGGGGCCGAATGTGATGAATTAATAGGAAAGAGATTTAGCAGTAGAACTACCGGGAAGTAACTGCACAGGTTAATCTGGATGGGGAACGTAACACGGACTTGTTGTGTCCACCCATGATAGGATCCCCCCCCCCCCCCGGAGGAACAACGGGACCAGATAAGGGCACCGTGTACGGGGAACCCCTACAACCGGGGAAGGGGACCAGGCATGGAACATGGGCCAATGGTCAGACGACAACGGCTGACAAAAGAAGCAGGGATCTGCAGGGCCCCGGCATATGTCATTGTAGGAAGGCAGGTGAAACAAGTGGGGTGAGAATCCCAAGGGGGGATTAATTAACCACAAGAACAGTGAAGGGCTCCATGGCGGGAAGGGAAAAGAATCACTACTTACAATTCAGTTGGCAAACCCAACTGTACAAACCAAAACAGTGGACGAATCGCGCAGAGCGTGATCACACGTCCATCATGGCTGATGCCAGAAGAAAAATGTGATTACAGGAAACGGAAGTGTGACCTAGATACACGGGAACGAGGCGGGATGGGCGATAATAGGCCCAATAAGGGAAAATTTTCGGTTGGCTTACTCTGGCGTTTAAACTTTAACAGAGATAATTCTCATTAATACAGAAACAGCTCACAATTATGTTTATGTAATAAAATCAGGTTTTTGCTGCAAAGCTAGCAATATGTAGGTCATGGCAACCTAATTTCAGGTTTACGCAGAGATTTTACTGAGACCTGTCTGGATGTTGAGTAAGAACTTTCTGTTGGTTATGGTTTGTGCCAAGCTAACTGACAGACTGACAGCCAGTAAGGAAGACTGCAGATATTACTGTATCTCAGCAAGACAGAAAGTCAGCTGAATTAATAAAGCATTGACTCGTCAATGCCCAATCAAACTGTAAAACTGGCAACCCATGGGGATGGTTAATGATCAGGTGGGCTTGCATACTGTGATCTACCCTTAAACACAGTTAAGAAGTTGAAAATTAAGGAGGTTTTCCTTTGCTGTCTTTATGTTTTCAGGTGACTCATGGGTGATGACACTCAGCTGTGTATAAGCATATATCTCTGACAACAAATGTATGAACCCAGAATTGTAAGTATATGTGTTTTTCAAAGGTAATTGAACTGCATAAAAAAAATCAATAAATATTTCTTGATGTTCCTTCACTAAAAACTCTATCATCATCTGTAGATGACTCACATTTTTATGAGATCTAAACTAAAGATATATTCTCCTTTTCTGGTTCCCCAAATCCTTGCAAACACAACAGAATAAATAACTAGATGTGTCAGAACGACACGAATGCCCCCACCTTGGGCAAATTAGAAACATTTGTAAAATTTTGAAAATTTTTTTAAGTTCAGGAGGTGTCGTATGGTCAAAAGTAGGTCAAGAAGGGCAAAATGCAAACTCGATCTGTAACGGGTCATTATCAAGCAACACACCAAAAATCAGGCCAGTATCTGCAGGCACTGTGAAAAAAAGTGCATACATGTGCATTTTCCATAAAAATTTCTGTCTTTCATGAAATTTTCTATGTTTAGGAGCCGTAAAACAATCAAAAGTAGGTCAACCGGGATGAAACACAAACTCAATCTGTAACTGTCATTATCTGCCCACACATAAAAAATCAGGGTGGTATCTGCAGGCATTGAGGAAAAAAAGTACCGTAAAATCTCCACTTAAAACCGCACTTCCGATTAAAACCGCACCCGGACTTCGCCGAAATTCCAGGCGAGACACCGCGAGGGGCTCAAATACTAAGAACCCCCCTTTAAAACCCCACCAACTTTCGCTACGGAATGATTTGACAAAAGACACAATCAGGCAATCATCGAGAAATGAACACGCGTAGGTTGCGACTCGGCCATTCCTGTCCACTTTAAAAATTAATTGGGCATTTTATTTAAACACATCATAACACTTTTTTGCAGGGTCACTCAAGCATGAAGTTTGGGAAGACGTAAGGGCCGGTGAACCTCTGCCTGTTTATACAGATTTTATATTCCGTGCCGTATTCTTGTTTGCTACTGATTTGTCATTATATTTCGGAAAAAATATTCTGCTGATCCATTTCAAGTCACTGTATTTTTTAATTCTAAAAGTAATATTTTGAAATCTTAATTTTTTATGAAAATTCCATTTTCTGGAATTACTCGGAAGATTCAAATCATTTTCATACCGGTAACTTCGGTATTATCTTCGTCACATCGTACGTTGACATTGCTCCATGTCACAATTTGCTGGTGCGTTTGAAAACATCGCTGGTCAACTTAACTAAATATCAAAGTAACTGAAGTTACCTTTTCGAGATACGCACGTATAGGAAACATGACGCTTGAAAACGAGTGATTTTAAGGTAAAATTAAAGTGGCCAGTCCGGGTTAGCAAGTTTTTTTTCCTGAAGAAAGTTTCCGTGTGGAGAGCCATTTTGTCAAGGCAGTGTTCGCGCAAGGCACGCTTGGACGAAATAGGTGGCTGTTCTATTTACCACCCACCGCGTACAGCCGTTCAAAATATTCTTAGCAGAATACCGGGGTGTTTCAGCACATGGCGGCACTCAAACTTGATTTTAAAACGATCATCTGCCATTGTGCGACTCTTTACGATGTCAGCTTTTTATTCATTTTACGTTTTAAACAAATAATCACTGCTAAATAATGCTGCAAATGGGTTTAAAGTAGGCTTTTATTTGAATTTTGCTTGACCATGCCCAACGAAGTGGACCGCTGTGTTTAACAGCAGGGTTGTTGTAAACGTATTATTTGGTGACAATTACCAAGATTTTACAACAAGTTATATATCACAAGAAAACTAATCAGCAATATTTAATTTATAATTAACAAATAATCGTAAATAATAAATTTACACACGGCTCCCATGCATGCTAAGAACAGCCTTCGAAAGTTGCAATATTATCGCCCACGCGCCGGCCCAAAAACGATGTCTGTCAGGAAGATATTCAGGAAACCCTTCTAGTATAAACCGCACAGTGCTTTCAGGAAATCAACCTGATTTCAAGATTTTGAATTTCTTGATTAAACCGCAGTTTTAAGTGGAGATTTTACGGTAAGTACATATGCATTTGTTATGAAAATT
Source organism: Sipunculus nudus (assembly GCA_026874595.1). Classification (NCBI taxonomy): domain Eukaryota; kingdom Metazoa; phylum Annelida; class Sipuncula; order Golfingiida; family Sipunculidae; genus Sipunculus; species Sipunculus nudus. The sequence goes on along the minus strand of CM049313.1, from coordinate 4,915,974 downwards.
TATATTTTTCATGAAACTTTCTATGTTCAGGAGCAGTCAAATGGTCAAAAGTAGGTCAACTGAGAGAAAACAAGAACTCGATCTGTAACTGGTCATTATCTGCCTACACACCAATAATCAGGCCCGTATCTGCAGGCACTGTGAAAAAAAGTCCATACATATGCACCTTTTTATAAAATTTTCTTTGTTAGAGCACCGTCAAACGGTCAAAAATAGGTCAACCGGGACGAAACGCGAACTTGATCTGTAAGTGGTCTATATTTGCCCACACACCAAAAATCAGGCCAATATCTGCAGGCATTGCGAAAAAAAGTCCGTACATGTGTATCTGTCATGAATATTTCTATTTATCATTAAATTTTCTAAGTTTAGGAGCCGTAAAACAGTCAAAAGAAGGTCAACCGGGACGAAACGTGAACTCGATCTGTTACTGGTCTATATCTGTCCACACACCAAAAATCAGGCCAATATCTGCAGGCATTGCGAAAAAAAGTCCGTACATGTGTATCTGTCATGAATATTTCTATTTTCATTAAATTTTCTAAGTTTAGGAGCCGTAAAACAGTCAAAAGTAGGTCAACCGGGACGAAACGCGAACTAGATCTGTAACTGGTCTTTATCTGTCCACACACCAAAAATCAGGCCAATATCTGCAGGCATTGCGAAAAAAAGTCCGTACATGTGTATTTGTCATGAAATTTCATATTTTCATGAAATTTTCTATGTTCAGGAGCCGTAAAACGGTCAAAAGTAGGTCAACCAGGACGAAACACAAACTCGATCTGTAACTGGTCTATATCTGCTCACACACCAAAAATCAGGCCAATATCTGCAGGCATTGCGAAAAAAAGTCTGTACATGTGTATCTGTCATGAATATTTCTATTTTTCATGAAATTTTCTAAGTTTAGGAGCCGTTAAACGGTCAAAAGTAGGTCAACCGGGACAAAACGCGAACTCGATCTGTAACTGGTCTATATCTGCCCACACACCAAAAATTAGGCCAATATCTGCAGGCATTGCGAAAAAAAGTCCGCACAACTGTTTGATTTTGGAATGACGGAAGGACGGAATGACGGAATGACGGACATGGGTAAAACTATATGCCCCGGCCACTTTGTGGCAGGGGCATAATAACCCCACAAACTACACTTAACAACAAAACCACAAAAAATAATGCTATTATTTTAAATTTGCACTAAATCTGTAAGACAAAACAAAACAAATTATTGTTCTATCAACCAAAAATATGGTAAGAGCGGACAATAATTTTTCTTTTCTTTACAGATCATGTTATGACACTTGGAATTGTGCCAGCTTCACTAAAAAATACAAAAATTCTTGAAATAACATAAATTATCATCACAAAATTTAATCCATTTTCCATATATTTAAGAGTTCTTTTAGGGAAACTATGCCATAGCACAAATTGCAGCATCACAAAAAACCTGGTCTTCATTTGCAAAAAAATTGATCCACAAGAAATTGGGGCAGCGAATCCATAGAAAAATATTTTGTTTTTGTTTTATGGCCTTATGTGTCATGTGATGTCTGACAATTTAAACTTCCTAATTTGAACTAAAGATAGTAACAAGCAAAGTCTTGCCATGATCACTCACCAGAGGTATATGTGGGGCCCCTGGTAGCTGTATCCATGGAACATACAGATGTACAGGGTCAGAGGTAACTTTTCTCTCAGTACATGGCAGCTTAATCATCGTATCTTCCTCATGTAGTAAAGTCAACATCAGTTCAGCCTACAGAAGTAAATGTCCATGTAAGATGTGTAACTCTCAAAACTTAGGTTCAAGAGTAGCAAATCTGGGGGCTCATGATGTACATGGTGATCATCCCATTTTGGATTACAAAGATTCTAATATTTTGTAATAATGGACATTGGTTCGATTGAAACATAACACTAGAAAGTAATATATATATAATATAATATAAAACTGTACATATGATGCCCCATCTGCAATTATTTTGTTGCCTCTTTGGCACCTTACATATGTTATCCTTGCCTCAACTGTCTAAATCAAAAGGCAAAAAAGACATATTATGAATTCAAACAGATCTTGAATTTTACCCATAATCAAATATTAATATTATGAATAATATCAGTATTATTATACTATTAGCATGTTATCTGCCAAAATAACACAATTTCCACAATTTCATCAATTACCTTTAAAATTTTTGGGCACCTGATAAATAATCTGTCAATATCTTAGGCCTATGAACTTTGCAAAGGTTACTCTTTTGTAAGATCACATTAATGAAACCCTCACAAAACAATAAAAAAACTGCAAAAAATTTAACCCCTCAAATATGAAGCCAACCACAGTATATAAGTAAAAAAATATATATATATATATATGCACTGGCATTCTTGATCACCAGATCAGAAATATTACCAGGATCTAGGGCTGAAAGGAGTACTAGAGTACTTGAGTCTGGGTAATACTTACTGAGTACTTGAGTCTGGGTAATACTTACTGAGTACTTGAGTCTGGGTAATACTTACTGAGTACTTGAGTCTGGGTAATACTTACTGAGTACTTGAGTCTGGGTAATACTTACTGAGTACTTGAGTCTGGGTAATACTTACTGAGTACTTGAGTCTGGGTAATACTTACTGAGTACTTGAGTCTGGGTAATACTTACTGAGTACTTGAGTCTGGGTAATACTTACTGAGTACTTGAGTCTGGGTAATACTTACTGAGTACTTGAGTCTGGGTAATACTTACTGAGTACTTGAGTCTGGGTAATACTTACTGAGTACTTGAGTCTGGGTAATACTTACTGAGTACTTGAGTAAAAAATTTGGACTTGAGTACTTGTGTATGAACATGCATATATGAATATTTCTGCAAATTTACAGCAAGCTGGGCCTATTTATTCATTATTGTAGTAATAATCATACTGTACAGTTTATTTCGAATAGACTTACAATTATGAGCTATATGCTTTCAGATGGATTTTTCCATACTGTTTTTTAGTATTTATGTATATTCCTTCATTTGGATAAAGTTAAACTGTTAAAAATATCATATTTATGTATTTCTTGCATCGATAAACAGATTTAACTTTACAGTGTTGCCATGGTAATGAGTACTGGAGTCTGAGTCAGGTAATGCCTATCGGGTACACCAGTCCAAAGTTTTGTTCCTGTTTCAGCCCTACCAGGATAGAAAGGAACTTTGATTTAACACTCCACAAAATTTTATCAAATCTATTCATAACTTTTAGTAACCAAGTAACCAAACAATAATGCATGTACCACCTCGTATAATGATAAAGCTAAGGGTCATAAGGGAAATTCAACAAAAATACATATATTCATTGGTATCACCACTAACATTATTTTTTCTATTAACCTGGCTTGAGGAGACTGAGCCAGCCTCCTGCAGCTGTTTCAGTAGTTCATCTTTGGTCCATGCAGGTGTTGATGCTGACAGACATCGGAGATGGTTCCTGGTTCTGCCACCAGGTGTCATGGTGGATGCTCTCAGTACCTTCTCCAACCAGCCAAAGTCGGTAACCACAGCTCCACCTGCTTTCCTTGGGAAGTATGAACAGTATCCCTGCAATACACATGAAACTTTGCTAAACAGTGACAACACCAATAAAGATTACAATGGATGCAAAATTTGTAAATATCTGTTACATTTTCAAGTATTTACAAGCTTACTGCATTAAAACCTTGAAATTACAACCAACCATGGGACCTTGATAAAGTGATCTTATAAAAAGAGCAAAAAGGTATCAGAACCGTAAACAAGTGGATATTATTTTGAGGTGGTCATTAAGATAGGTTTTACTGCACTCTATATTTCTAAATGTTCTTTTAACAAAGAAGGATTCCAACATACCTTGGTGTCTAGAACCTCCATGGCTTTAGCTATTGCTGGTTTTGAGAATTCTGCCAGAAGCTTTGTTCCAAAATTTGTCCCATACAGCTCCTTTAGTGTGGTCAAAGAGGTCACAGGTATAAATTGTTCAACAACATCAGTAAACTCCCTTGTTAACACTTTCAACCATGGGGTGTAGTTTTCACTGGCCCTCTGGCATCCGTCCAGTAACCATTCATAACATTTCTTGAGATCCTGTAATATTGTAAATTACATAAGTATACATACATTTCAAAATTGTACAAAAATTACTTATATATTAACACAAATACTGTTATATTAAAAAAACTGTTATATGTGTAAAACTCACATGAAATGTGATACTACATAAAATAGATTAAATACTGATACACTGAATCTGAAATATCTGATATCCAGTAATATAACTGTGCATAATAATGTGTATAAAGTAACTTTTTCATTAGGTCCAGTAAATTACATAATTACATATTATTATGTAAAATTCAATATTTCCTAATGTACCAGGAAGTGTATAATTATGCAAGTACTGAAATTTGGTGAACTAGAAATGACAGGGACCAAAATTAAGGTCCTCAATTGGGCCCCAAGATGCCCAATTTCTAAAAATACTGGAAATTATTCATACTGAATGTGAGATTGGTCTGAAATTTAACACCACATGCAATCTGAAGGACCAATCTTTAAAAATATCATGTTAAAAATTTCTAAATGATTACTGAGATAATCCATGTGATAATCCATGTGAAATCCATGTGAAAGGAATTCACTGGCAGCCATTTTGTATTTTGATGGATCTGAAATTCAATAAACCACATCCTCTCATGGGTGTCAATCTTCAGAAAAACTTTCACAGCAATTGCCTGAACAATTCTTGAATGCATGTGAAATGAATTCCAAGATCACTGCCTGCCATCCATATTGTAATACTAACATGTCTGAAATTCATAGCAAACATCCTGTTTTGGTGGATCTGTACTTTAACTGACCTAGAGCACTCATACGCACAAATAATCCTTCTGAAATTGGGAAAGATAAAAAGGTACTCTTTTTCAAAAGTTGTGTGTGTGCTAAAGAAAATCACAGACTATGCTATATATGGTGGCCATATTGCATTTTGGGCAGGTTTGTAATTCAACAGAAATAGACCCTTCATAGGCACCAATCACCCCTGTGTATTTGAGAGAAACGAAACGCATTTTTTTTAGATATTATGCGTGAAAGACTGAAAATCACTGATTGTGCTCTGTCGACCATATTGTTATTGGGATAGGTCTGTAATTTGACAAGAATGGAGAACCATTCATTCCTAGGAATTTGAAAAAGATCAAACTTATGATCTTTGAGAAACTGTATGTTAAGAAAGCATCAATGACAGACAGATCGATGAAGAAGACAATTACTAATACTATAGGAAACAGCTTTTCAAACTGGGTCTATATAAACACTATACTTTTGTACAATGTAAAATATTAAATGATCATATAAAATATTACATGATCATTTCAATGTCATAGATTTTACCAAATTTTAAAGTAATCTCAACTTCTAATTATTTTTTTAGCAGGGTACCAGTCTATAAGGCAGTCTGCTACACTTACCATGTCATTCAGATCCAACATTGGCCATGTCTTTGCGGTGAACAGACTGGCCTGTTTTTTGTATTGATCTGCTGTGGCCACTAACTGAGCCAGGAATCTCTGGCCATATTGGTTCATTCCTTCTTTCTGCCACCTGTGCCTATAAATCATGATGATATAATCCATAGCAGTGCAGTGTTTATGAAATCTAATGTAGGAACAAATGACCTTGAATTGTCTGAATTAACCATTTATCTGAAGCCAACAAAATTACCTCATATATTCAAAGTCAAGATAAAATAATATATATATGATTTTTGTCCAAGCAGACATATACAAACAATCAAATATATATAAATATATATAAATATATATATATATATATATATATATATATATATATATATATATATATATATATATATATATATATATATATATATATAACTTACATATTTAAAACAGCCAAAAGCAAAGTAAATGTCATTAGCATGAAACTGAAACCTAGAGGTCGGAAGATGTGTTCCAATTCATGATCAGTTCAGAATCGATTTCAACAAATTATTTCAAGGTCAAGGAGATAATGTAATGGGTTTTTAGTGACCCTAACTTTGACCTCTGACCTTTAACTGATATGGATAAAAAACAACAGGCTACCAGTGCTTATTGTATCTATCTATGGAAACATCTTCAATTCTGCAAAAAATGTGACCCATACAGCAGAGACAAACAAATAAATTAATAACAGCAGGACATGCAGAACTGGTTTGTGAAATTTTCAAGTTTAGTTAACAACAACTTGAACAGCTTTGTTTTTGATGTTACAATAAGAGATATGTCTCCCCCCATCCCAAATTTGAGGGGGGACAAAATGAAGTACTTTAAATTAAAGGGGTCACAATATATGCAAAAAAAAATCATGATGTTTCACAATATTCCTACAGACAACAGAAGACAACCGTGCTGAAAACAATGTCTCCCCAGGAGGTGGGGGTGGGGAGACATAGTAAATATGTAGAAATGACCTACCAGTATATGCTTACAGAAAATAACAAACATCACTGAACATCTTCACTGGTGGAGGTAATAAAACTCTTACCTGAGAGCTCCCGCCTCCTCGGCCAGCATGATATTCTCCTGAGCTTCCAGTCCTTCCCGGAACATCTCCATCAGTCTCTGCACAGACTCTTCTGTCCTCTCCTTGCTGGTTTCTTTTGATGAGTACACAGCCAGTGGTAATATTAAACATCTGGTTTGCTGTAAAAAACATTAAAATACAGTTCATAAGGCAAAGAAACACTTCGGTTCTAAAGCACATTTTTCAGAGGTCAGTTCAGGATGGTGAATATTATTTTATCTTTTAATTATAAAATTTCAATAGAATTTTTAAATGAACAGTGAACAACTTGATAATAGCAAAACAATTTGCTAAACAAATAAAAGCACATCATAACAAAATAAAATTTTAATATTTTCTTGAAAAAATATCCAAGTGGCTGAAGCTGAAAAATAAGAAGATTTCTGATGAATATTAAATTAATATTTTCTATGCACGAGACCAAAATTGATTGCAACAGAAGCATTTCATGGCTCATGTTCACTGCAATGTGATACTGAGACTTTTGACATTTCAGTGAAACAAAGTCAATCATTAATAAGAAAAAGTGCCCGTATATTCTTCAAATAAAGGTCAAGCTCGCCACAAAGTTACACAAAAAATTTGAGGGAGTCATATGTTTCTGCCTTCCTCTAAGTTTGAACCAAATTCACAGCACCTGAAATAATGCTGTGACCCTTGTAATATAGAAATTTAATAAGATGTTGATAGTTGGCATTGTGTTTGAGATATAAGCTTTTCATATAAGCTAAAGAAGAAAGGAATTTGTATGTATTTTTCTAATAGAGGATTTAATATATTAGAAGATGAAAGTCACCTCATGCTTTAATGTCCTGTGTATGTAGATCTGAGGGTTAAGTACTTAAAAGGTGACTTACAAGAACCAAATGAACACAATTTAAAGAAACTTTTTAATTTAAAGGAACCATGTGAGATAGCCAGTGTTGCAGCATTTGTATATCATTCATTTAAAAGAAGAGAACAATCATTGGAGTTAATTTATTAAGTGTTAACCTTGAACCATTGATGGCAGATTGATAACCTGATTTAAAATTAGATATTTTTTTTGTATTATTTATTGTTGTTTTGTTAAAATGACAATTTGATATTTATATTGTATTACTATGTTGATGTTTCTTTTTTGGAACTTAGGCCCTGAGAGTAACACAAAAAATCATGCTCATTCATTAGAAATTGATCTGTGAAAAATGGGTAAAGATATTCTATAAGACAATGCATATATCTGGTTGGCCTTAATGTTTCTGCCCACCATGAAATACTACCTTATTCATTACTGGTAAAGCTTGCTGGATGAGGTTTTCAGCCATCAGGTTGATGTCTGTTTCTGGTGGTAATTCAAAGGGAATGACACAGACACATCCAGGTGAGAGGAACATCCCTGCTGTCATCTGAAGCATAATATAGCATAATATACAGATATATAAATAAATTTAAATAAGAAAAAGAAAAGATAACATTTTATAACTGATGGTTTTGCACTCTTGGGCACCTAAGAAAGTCCACCCACAAAACATTTTGACACAGATATGGACATAGAAATCAGCTCATCAGCCCCTACAGGCCTCCCCTCGATAAAAGGGGACACTAATTCAGCGCACACACATGGGTTGTTTTACCTTGTCAGTGTTGACTTCAATGACAGTCATTTCTTTCTGTTTTATGATAGACAAGACATCTGGAGCATCAGCATTATCCTTGCCTTCAAGTCTCGAGCACAGGTTTAATGGTAGTCCTGACTTGCTCAGAACAACGACTTTCCCACCAGAAAGGCTTCCCATCTTGTCCTTGTGTTCATCTGTAACATACAGTGAAACCTGTGTTATGAGACCATCCATAGGACCAGCCAAATGTGGTCTTAATTCAGAGGTGGTCTTATTAGACAGGTCAGTAATAACCAATGTGAATGCTTTCAGTTTACCCAATGATGGTCTTATTAAACAGGTGGTCTTATTAGACAGGTGGTCTTTCAGACAGGTACCACTGTATTCTGACATAATTAAATATTTAATGTTCACTACAGGTTTGTTCTGAAATCAAGTTCAACTGAACTAGAATTAAATGGAAAATTAGATTTTTATTTAAGTGAATTAGTAAAAGTGCAAATGAAATGATTGGAAATGAAGGGAAATTTAATGACTTGGAAATAAACTGAAGTGCTCCATGTGGATGTGAACAAAATGAACAGCATGTGTGTGCTGGGATTGGCATTTTCTTGCCTACTTTTTTTAAAGGTTCAGGAAATTATCTTTAGTAAACAAATGTCAGATATCACTAAGGCCCCTTTTAGGTACTAAAGTGAGTTTGAATTCTACTGAGATATCGCCATTTTACCCAAGATGCATCAGCAGGGCATTCACCGAGGGCCTTCTGCTCCCACATCCACAGCCACAAACATTCACTCTATTCACTTGAAATTGTATGAACTTCCGCATAATAAAAATTTCCAATTTCCTCACCATTAACGGAAACATGACTTATAGGTAAGTAAGTTACCTCGGAAGATTCTGCGATGATACTGACGGAACTGGTCGGAGGTCGGTGACACCAATGGGCATCCACTAACTTTCAAACTGCAGCTGGTGTCTCCTGTGAAATTAAATATAAAAAGACTCACACAAAGCAAAAATACCACATTAACCTACAATCTTAAAGGTATACACATATATCTGCAGTAAAATGTGTATTATCTCATGCTAATAGTTCATTTTGGATGAATGCAAGTTTCCCAGTATGACCATCATGATACAGAGACATTTATGTGCGAGAGTAAAACACTCCACAAGTGTCTGTTTACTGTAACAAGACTGAATGATGCAAACTCCAAATCTTGGAAAAGTAGGGCTGGTATAATTTAAATCATTTGATTTAAATCATGATTTTAATCATATATAATTAAATCACTGTAAAAAAGTCAAACAAAATCAAAACTAATTTTTTTTTTAAGTTTATTGACCAATTGTCATAGAGGACTGCATAATGAATAACATAAAATCAATTCTGTAATTACAGATCCTTACACTTTGCCTTCCTGGTCCCCTGGGCTTGTTTATAAATGTAGCTTTTCTCAGCCCCTTGGGAGCATACAATGATACAAAGCACCCATGATTTTTCCCAGAAAGTAATTTTTTCTACATCTTTGAGTAGCCCATGACCCAGTCACTCCTGGGTGAAGTGAGTGCACCCTTGTGGTATAGTCCTTGGCCAGGTGTCTTAGCACAGACAGTAGTTAGAGCATTGACATGTAATTCTAGCCCTTATTGTGGGATAGAAAGTCTTTCCATTTATTGTATATAGTAAATAAACTTTATGTGTATTAAGCTGCATCAATATATCATTTGTATGTGCATCTGTGTAAGTGTTTTCATCCTTTATGCTCCCAGAGTTTGATTCTTGCCGTTACAACTGGAAAGTAATAAGAGCACAGTGGTGAAGTATTATCACATTTTCTTTACCATAAATGCTTATACTTTTGGACATACTGAACATTCAGCAGTTCTTTGGTCCCAATGAGTCTAAAAATCTGTATTAATGATCATATGTAGGGGTTGTTTGATGTATTTATGCTACAGTAGGAATATGTGACCAAACATATTTGGACATACCTGTCCAATGATCCATAGGGAAACTTACCGTACTATACTGTACGGCTTGAAAACCATGCCAACCATCGTCAAGCAGGACATACTGCAGCTACGGTTGTACTTACCAATGATAAATGGTATAACAGCTACGCTGGTAGCCATCATGTTGATGTTATGTACTTGCTGACAGTTTTCAAGCAGCGTGACAATGCATACTTCAGTCAGCCGTGTGCAGCCATTCAGGTAAACCTATCAAATATAAACATACATTCTGGAAATAATTTCATAAACTGTAAATACCTGTAAACAATTGTGATAACATTTGTTTTATCTAATGCTGTTAGCTTATTTTGGCTGAATACAAAAGTTTCCCTGCAAAACCATCCTGACACACAAACTTACTATACACCTATTTAAGACATTGTTATGGTGCTTCATGTGACTAAACACAATCCACATGGGTCTGTATACCATGAAAAGACTGCATAGCATACACCTGTACAACATCTCCAACCAAGGAGAATGAACATGGAAGAAGGAACACAGAAGAAACAAATGTCTGTAGCATATAAAAACCTTGATTTGTGATGCTGAGTGGTACAGATACCAAGTGGTGTGCCATACAAAGTGGTGTGTTTATTTTTGTGCCACTGAACACACCTGGTGGAAGTTTATTTCCATTAGCAAACAGGAGTGAGCAAACATTTGTAGAATAAAATATTGGCAGACCAAGATAATTTAAGAAAGAAACATTATACTTAATGTATATTTATATAGCAAAGTGATATGTTTATAGGTCCCTTTAATAACAAACACTCCGACTGAAAAAAACAGAATTATGTATCAGATTTTTGGTAATTAGTTCTATTTGTGGACAACAAATGTTCTCTGTTTAAAATAAAGATAAAATGTAAAATTATAATATCAGGTCCAGGGCTTGACATTAGCTTTTATTAGTTCTTGCCTGGTTCCTTACGTAAATTTTAGCTTTTACAGCTCTACAAGAAATTTTATTTGCTCTTAAAAAATTCAGTGATTGAGCTACATATTGCAGTCCATATGCTCATGTTGCACATTCTGTTGTAAGTTAAACATTAAACATGTTCATACATTTGTTTGCTAATTATATTTCACTTCAGTATTGTACTAACAAACATACAGGTAATAGAAAACAAGCAAATTCGAGGATTTAATGTGCCCTGCTTTGGGTTCGTTTTGTCTTTTATGCTTGATAAGCAACCAAAATTATGACATGTGGAGAAAATTCGCAGGCTAACATATAAACAAGAAAACATTGAGAAGTAGGACCAGAATCCACAATGATATGTGGAGACATCTGCAGGCGAACATAAACACTAAAAAACATTGAGAAATTGGACCAATATTTGATAAATTTTTTTTTTTTTGTAGCTGGAGAGAATTATTCTTTAGATAAGACACTCCAAAACCAATCCCAACCAAGGTATGCATGAGAGCAATCACTGACCCAAATTTGAATGAAATAGGATAAAATTTAGGAAAGTTATTGCTGGGGAAAAAAAACCTGATGGCAGGAGAGAGAGACAGACAGACAAACCCATATCAATGTCCCCTGCATCCCAGATCGGAGAACAAACAAGTGACCCTTGGGTCATGACGCTCAGCTGACTGGGAAGAGATTTGCAAAAGGAAATTTTATCATCTGAATGGTAGTATTTAACCATTTAACTGAAGCATCAAACAGATTAACCAACAGACTGAGATTGTGTCTGTATTAATATATCTCAAAAATAGAGAAAAGTGCGTAAACTTTAAAAAAAATACAGGTGGCTCCACAAGTCTGCAGAAACTAATAAAAACACTTAATGGTCAATATCCATGCAAAGAAGCATGAGGGTCTCTGGATAAGTTGTTCAGATACTTCAGCTTTTGTATCAAATTTTCCATTATTCTGAGGGATACTTTGGAGTCCTATAGCTTGAAGGACATGGGTAACAGAGACCTAATTTCAGGTTTTAACAGACACTTTTCATGGGCCTCCTTGCATGACATGAATGAAGATTCTAGGTCGAGTTGTTACAATTTGCACCCTGTTGACAGATAACCACATCTTTAAAGGTCTCAAAAATAGAGAAAATAATTCGTAAAAGTTTGAAAAAAAATAGAGGTGGGGCACCCAGTCTGCTGAAACTGATGGAACATGTCATGATCAATATGTATGCCAAAAATCATGAGCATCAGTTTTGTAGTTATTGAGATACTGGAGTTTTTGATCAAATTTTTCATCATTCTGGGGGGTATTTTGGAGCCATACAGCTTAATGGATATGGGTAACAGAGACCTAATTTCAGGTTTCCATGGATTTTATGGGTCTCCCTGTGTATAAAGAATGAAGATTCTAGGTCCAGTTGTTATGATTTGTGCCATGTTAAGAGATGTTCTCAAAAACAGAGAAAAAAATTTGAAAAAAGCCCAAACAAATACATGTGGTGCCAACAGGCTGCAGAAACTGATGAAACATCTCATGATCAATATCCATACAAACAATTATGGTGATCTCCGCATTAGTTGTTCAGATACTTCAGCTTTTGTATCAACTTTTCCATTATTCTGAGCTGTACTTTGGAGTGCCATAACTCAAAGGATATTGGTAACAGAGACCTCATTTCAGGTTTCCATGGAGACTTTTCATAGGTCTTCCCATGTGTCAAGAATGAAGATTCTATCTCCAATTTGAACTCTGTTGACAGATAACTACATCCTTAATGGTCTCAAAAATAGAGAAAAAAAATTGTAAAAATTTGAAAAATACAGGTGGCGCCACCAGTCTGTAGAAACTGATGAAACATCTCATGATCAATATGTATGCCAAAAATCATTACCGCCAGTGATGTAGTTAATCAGATATTAAAGTTTTTTTATGAAATTTTTTATTATTCTGGGGGGTACTTTGGGGCCCCATAGCTCCAAGGATATTGGTAACAGAGACCTAATTTTTAGTTTCCATGAAGAATTTTTCATAGGTCTCTCAGAATGTCAAGAATGAAGATTCTAGGTCCAGTCTTTATGATTTGTGCCCTGTTAACAGACGTACACATTTTTAAAGGTCTCAAAAATAGAGAAAACAATTCATAAAAAATCGAAAAATACAGGTGGCGCCACCAGTCTGCAAAAAACTGATAAAACATCTCATGATCAATATCCATTCAAACAATTATGGTGATCTCTGCATTAGTTGTTCAGATACTTCAGCTTTAAATTTGTATCAAATTTTCCTTTATTATCAGCTGTACTTTGGAGTGCCACAGCTCAAAGGATATGGGTAACAGAGACCTAAATTTAGGTTTCCAAGGAGACTTTTCATGGGTCACCCTGTGTGTCAAGAAGGAAGATTCTAGGTCCAGTCGTTACATTTTGAACCCTGTTGACAGATAACTACATCCTTAAAGGTCTCAAAAATAGAGAAAAAAATTGTAAAAATCTGAAAAATACAGGTGGCGCCACCAGTCTGCAGATACTGATGAAACATCTCATGATCAATATGTATGCCAAATATCATGACTATCAGTGATGTAGTTAATCAGATATTGAAGTTTTTTTATGAAATTTTTTACTATTCTGGGGGGTTCTTTGGGTCCCATAGCTCAAGGATATGGGTAACAGAGACCTAATTTCTGGTTTCCGTGGAGACTTTTCATAGGCCTCTCAAAATGTCAAGAATGAAGATTCTCGATCCAGTCTTTACGATTTGTGCCCTGTTAACAGATGTTCACATTATAAAGGTCTCAAAAATAGAGAAAACAATTCGTAAAAAATATAAAAAATAAAGGTGGCACCACCAGTCTGCAGAAACTGATGAAACATCTCATGATCAATATGTATGCCCAAAATCATGACTATCAGTGATGTAGTTAATCAGATATTGAAGTTTCTGTATGAAATTTTTTACTATTCTGGGGAGTACTTTGGGGCCCCATAGCTCAAAGGATATGGGTAACAGAGACCTAATTTCTGGTTTCCATGGAGACTTTTCATAGGCCTCTCAAAATGTCAAGAATGAAGATTCTCTGTCCAGTCTTTATGATTTGTGCCCTGTTAACAGATGTTCACATTTTAAAGGTCTCAAAAATAGAAAAAACAATTCGAAAAAATAAAAAAATACAGGTGGCGCCACCAGTCTGCAGAAACTGATGAAACATCTCATGATCAATATGTATGCCCAAAATCATGACTATCAGTGATGTAGTTAATCAGATATTGAAGTTTCTGTATGAAATTTTTCACTATTTTGGGGGTTACTTTTGAGCCCCATGGCTTGAAGGATATGGGTAACAGAGACCTAATTTCTGGTTTCCATGGAGACTTTTCATAGGCCTCTCAGAATGTCAAGTAAAGTAAGAAGATTCCAGGTCCAGCGGTTACGATTTGTGCCTTGTTAACAGACAGATGGCCGGACGGACGACGGACAAAGAGTGATCGCTATAGCTCAGCTGACTGTAAGTCATCTGAGCTAAAAAGAAATAACTGGCTGAAAATAAATTAAGATTCAGACTCATGTTTGATGCACTAACCTGTCCTGTCCGTATATATTAACGGGCTGGCCCTACCACTATTTTCTGGAACTATTACTTGCCCCAAGCAAGTGATTAAATGTTGTTGAACCCTGATATTTAGAATAATCTTATGTGCTACAGTAACTGAACAAAGCTAGTTAGTTTCTCAGGCATCTCCAAGAAAATAAGGATTTAATTAATTTGGGTGTCAAAAACTATTTTGGACTTCTAATAAATTCAGATGAGTCTTCTAAAATAATCAAATTGTAACCAAATCAAAGACACTCAAATCTACCTTTATACTACAAAAATTGTTCTGTCTGTTTGTCTTGCTAAACCCCGAGATATGGGACACAATTGTTGCACTAGATCACACTGCTTGACATTGCTAACCTTTACCTGGGGCCATTACCACAAAGATGTATATAGATTGGTTCTGTATTGACCACCAGACGTCGCTACCTCACAGGTCAGGGCAGTTCTCTACGCCACAAAATATGCCACAATATACCCTTTCTCTGAAATGGAGCCCCATTTTTTAGTGACACCTAGTAGGCACAGTGACCTTTTTTCTGTTGTTCAATCTGTCATCCATGAGACATACCTCTCTCATATTTGGGAATATTCTGGTCATCCATTTAACTCCGCTGTCAGTCAGTTTCACACATCCTGAAATACAAAGAAAAACGTTCAACTTCAGTTAATTAAAATCAGGTAAAATTGATTTTCTCTTAACCAAAGTGCTGTAGTTTGCTTCATATTTGCGAGGCTAAATTTTCGATTATCAATTTTCCGGTGTTTCTTAAGGGTTTCATTTTTAGCTCAGCTGACTATAAGTCATCTGAGCTATAGTCGTGGTCCTTTGTCCGTCGTCTGTCCGTCCATACGTCCGTCCATCCGTCTGTCCGTTAATAGGGCACGTTTTGAAACCGTTGGACCTACGAATCCAAAATTTGGCATACCATTAGATGTCCCCAAAATCTCCTACCATACCGAAAATTGGGTCATTAGAACTTCGTTCCTTCAGGATATTAAGGAAAAACCTCCATTTTCCATAAAAAAAAGCCATTGTTACACTTCAAGGCTGCCTAATATCAAAACCACTGATCTGTTTTTGATCATATTTAATATTAATATTCTTCTACACATCTTCTATTAACATACCAAAGATTAGGTCAGTATTGGGTATTTTGAAGTTATGGGCCCAAATATAATGCATTTTTTTTAAATCAGGAAATATATTTTCTCACCTAACATGAGAATTTCTGAAGCTAGAGACTTTTTTTTCAGGAATATAACTTTATTTAATCAAGATTAAATTGTTTACTCAAAATTAGATATGAATTTTGCAAATTTTTTAAGATATTAGCATAAATAAAAAATCAATACCTTAAATTTTGTCCAACTTTGGCAATGGCACATTTTTCTCCTGTAAACACTGTTGATTTAATTTTCACAGCATATAAACATAAGGATTTAATCTTTTAAAATCTGAAATTTCAAAGGAATTTATTGAAAAGAGTAGCTTTTATTTAAGTTTTCATACACCATATCAAGTGTTGTTTACATCTAGCCCACCTAGTAGTACAGCCTTCACTTGCATTATGTAACCCACCCCAGGCAGCTTGCCTTGGCTCAGCTTGGCCACTACTAGCAGGCTTCCCCTCTGCCCTGCACTCCCCCTCCCCTCCCCCCCCCCCCCCCCCAGATGGTGCATTAACTAGATGAATGTTATAATTTTCTGTATTCTATTTATTCTTGGCTATGCTACATTTTAGATTTTGTATTGTACCATCAGGGTTACAATGATTAAATTGCACATTTAATTGTGTCCACAAAGTGGTGTATTGCAATGAAAGTGTTGATATTCGTCAGATAAGTAATTCCTTACTTCAGAAGAGTAAAAACTTCACCAGGTGTGAAATTGACTATTAATTCCAGTAATAAATTATAGCTGAGATAGTAATAAGCACAATGATATTGTTTGTCCCTCGTTCAACCAACAGTGTGTATACTTTATTTGAAAAGATGTTTTCATTTTATCAGATTTACTGAATCTTTTATTTTATTTTGGTAAATAAAATTAAGCATGTACTGAAAACTCCAATGTGCAAAACTTTTTAATAGTGATTCAAGGAATAATCTTGTAGATGCCATGTTGTGGCATTATTTTCTTTTAAATTCAATTTAAATCTTTTTGATTTAAAAATAAAAAAAATATATGTATGCATAATATGACCCAATATGAGCTACACTCTGGACATATACTGATTGCAACTTAGAATTCTAATATTTTAACTTATATTTTCAGGGTTTTTTTTTTTACAAATTTATAAAACTTGTAAATAAAAAAATGAATCAGATAAAACTATTAATGGAAAAAGTGGATATGCTAAAAAAATTGGCTTATATTTAAACTTAAATGCATGATTCCCTTGAAAGTGAAAAAAAGGTATTAGTCCATTCTGTCCACTTGCCTGTCCATCTGTAAATTTTTCATATGCATCATGGTATCTCAAAACTTTACTGTTTTTCTTCATGACAGTCTTGTCAGAATATTAGTTTGCAATCATATATTTAGAACTTTACTATAACCAAGTAGAAGGGCCCCTAACCTCTTAGCTTCTCATATGCTCATATAAATGAGAAACATTACAATAGAATATTTTGCATATTTTGCATTTGCAAAAATTTCATACTTCAGCTGAGCGCCGTGACCCATGGGTCCCTTGTTTATCTAACCATACACTAACCTACAGAGGGTACATCTACTGCAGCGGCGTACCTAGCCTCATTTCCGCCAGGGGCGGTCTTAGAAATTGCCGCCCCTCTAACAAAACATTACAAACCTGGATAACATATTGAAATATATCGTGTCAAATGTCCTTGTTACAGGCTTGTAGCTGACCACAACACAATTATATGGATTCACTGGCAGGGAATTCTTCCGCCACATATTAAAGAGCAGACATCTCTTTGCTAATGTAAATCAAAAGATCGCTGGAAGCTCAAACAATGATATTTCATCATGAAGTGAACAGAAAGGAATAAAACGAATAAATTGTAACTATAAACAGATTACACTGCAGGATACACATATAATGTGTGAAATTAAACTTTCATCATTCATGTAAACACGATTCATGATTACTTTATACTCAGCTTGGGAAAAAACTTTATTTGGTGAGTGTTATTCCATTCTCAACATATACAAATTCCTTGTCATATTTATAATTCCACCTCTTTGACAGCAGGTACACCACTTAGAGCTATTGAGATATGCATGGTACTGCTGCATGCAAGGCACTTCAGTCTTTACTAAAAAAGCGTAATTCATGAGTTAAGCCTATACAGTAAAACCCCGCTTTAAACGCGACCACCTGCGGGACCAGGCAAAGTGGTCGTGTTGGCAGGGTGGTCATGTGAGCAGGATGCTTGTATATTAGTCTGCCAGTATTAACGCAGGCGAAAATATGGGTATTTCAAGTAAACGTTAAGTTGTTGTCCCTGTTTAATTTTAATTATAAAAAAAATAAATAATAAATTTTGAAACGATGATTCAAAAGTTTTATTCACATAGAAATAAAACACACAAATGAAACAAATAGTTGGCGTTGAAGTCATTCTTACAGCATTGCATGGTCTTAACACAAGACGGTCTGATGTCAAACACGCAGTGAGAACAGAATGAATACATCAAATTCTAAGTGTTATTTATATGATTCCTGCTTTATCATTGAAATATGATTTGTCACAGTTTTACTTAACTCACCTGAATGTATGCGTGTGGTCAGTAATGTTTGCCAAACTCCTTTTGGCTCAGTATGTTAAATGCTAATCAAACAGCCGTACTCAAGAAACAATATAAGGGACCATGGAGTCCAATATCTATTGATGCGTATAGTTTGGCTAACATGGTGGAGCGGCATTATAAACAAGCCTAACCATGGCAGGCATGAGCAGGCTATTATCTAAGTCCAAGCTGGACGATGAGCATGTCACCTGCTCAAATGGCCGCAGTCGCCACAGGCCAGTGGTCATAATACGGCTAATTAAATACGGGCTATTATCTAAGTCAAGCGTGTCATCTGCTCAATGGGTCTCGGTCGCCACGGGCCAGTGGTCGTGATACTGGGGCTCATGTAAAGGTAGTCGTTGGTCGTGATAGCGGGGTGTTCGTGTTAGCGAAGTTTTTTATATGATAATTTATATCAGACAATTCTGGGACCAAGAATAGTGGTCGTGTTAGCGGGGTGGTCGTGTTAACAGGGTGGTCGTCATGCAAGAGTTCACTGTATAAGTAGGCAGGGCATGTTTAATATTTTCACATAAAAAATCCACTGTTTTGACAAACTGACTTTGTTTAATTAAAAAATCCTCCAAGTTAAAAGCATACTTAAAAGAATTATATTCAAGGCTTCATCAAAATCATTAAGAATTATAGTGATTATGCACTTTGCGAGGTTTTATTTATGAACTTATGACTATTTGTTATTCAATAAAGTATTTAAATAAATTTCAAGTAATAATATAATTTAAATATATATTATAATTTAATTTCAAATGATTTGTCACAATATGCAACAATTGTCTGTAGGTAGTGGATAATTAAACTGTTAATTACAGAATTAACAGTACAGGTAAATATATCTTAAATTTAAGTTTTGAACTCTAAAAGTTAAAACTGATACTTGATACGTATATTGATTATTGGCTAAGCGGCCAGCAGGGGGATCCATCCCGCCGGACAGTTATAATAGAATTATATTTTAAAGTTAAATAATTCCTACATAGGCCTGGATGTTTATTGTTTTTATCTATTTTACATAAAAGATCAGGCAGGCCATATTGGTAAATCAAAAGAAACAGGCATTTATAGGTAGTACTCATTATATACACGATAGTGTAAACGTCTGTATTTTAACAAGACTGATGTTAGAGTATGAAGAATCGTGGAAAAAGGGCGTTTCAGGTTGTTTCAGGCTGTTTAAATATCCTGGAATTTCGGAAATTCAAGGGTTCAAGAATGGAAATTCTTAATACTTTCCAAGGAAAGAGCAACACAATTCGTCGAAATATTTTTCGCACAATGTGTATGACAGACACCCTACCAATGGGGGCCATTTGTCCCCTGGCAGGGTTTTTCCCTGGTGATTATCAGGTGCTGCCAGGGATGTCTGTAAACGACAACTGCCCTGAAATGCAGGCTTTTTGCATGATTGGTCAGTTTATCGATGGCGTTCTGACATTGCAAGACCACAGATCTTAACAAAGAATAACTACAAATATGTATTTCTTTTTTGCTTGCCTCTATAGAGATCGTTCGCAAATAATTTGGTTGGTTCCACTGCCAACTGTTTAATCCCTGAAATTCTTGAAAAGGGACAAAAAGGCCAAATTTGAACTTTTTGAGGAACTCCCTATGCCACTGATCATACTAAATCCCAGAAATGCTGCCCTCACAAATGTACAATTCGTTTGCTAATCATTCTGTAGGTTCCACTGTCCAGTTTACAATCCCTGGAATACTTGAACATGGGACAAAAAGGCCAAATTTGAACTTTTTGAGAACTCCTTATGCCACTGATTATACTAAATCCCAGAAAGCAGTACATAAAAAAAATGTACAAAACGTTCGCTAATCATTTGGTATGTTCAATTGTCAAGTTTATAATCCCTGGAATACTTGAACATGGGACACAAACGACAAATTTGTAAATTTTTTTAGGAATTCCTTGTGCCACTCATTATACTAATTCCTCGAAATGCTGCCCCCCCATATGTGCCGCCCGGGGCGGACCGCCCCTTCCGCCCCCCCTTAGGTACGCCACTGATCTACTGTTATACAATTATTTAATATGCACGCATATCTAAATAATTTGACTATTATACAATTATTTAATATGCTCAAAAATCTAAATAATTTGATGGGCCCAATGAAAATAATGAATTAGTGTATATTCATGTTCACTCTCATCAGATGAAACATGATATCTTTTATAATATCAATCTTTCATTTACAGGTAACATAACAGATCAATTGTATTTAAAATATCCTTTTTTTATTTTGAGTTTTTGAGGCTATACCCATGGGTATTGGACATGAACTGCCATTGTGGCTATACAATGAACGGCTGATCACCAGCATAGATATGGTGTTGGATAATAATAGTTTTATTTTTGTGATAATAAATATCCCTTTCACAAACTTCACAAATTTGAAACTCTTAAAAACAAATAGCCAACCACTGTAATCCTTAGGATTAAATATGCTTGTATGAACAAAATGTGCTTATTTCAGTGAAGGTTTGATTAAAGGAGGCTTATGGCTTATATTTTATGTATACATGTACATGCATACTTCTTATGCAGTCTGGATTTTATAAAGATTTTGGCTGAAGGTAACAACCTCCATTTTACTGAATGCTAATTTAATTAACTATTTAATGTACCTCTGCAGACTCCCATTCTTATTTCGAGTTACATGATAGGGCAGTAGCACATGTTTCCTATCATTTTATATCTTGGTGTTAAAAAGACCCACTCTATGACTCTGGGTGTGTAATCATCCCAATTTCTGGGTCATACCATAGAGGAATTCCTGAAAAGCAACTCATTTGTGAGTGAAACATGACCACCCACAGCCTTCCCATTCAGCCAACAGAGTGCCTGCCCTGGGAGGGGGTCCACCATGAATAATCTTGTCGCCTCGTCTGAGATTCCAATGATGATCTCCCAGCTTAGAGTACTGTGCTCCACCACTTAACCACAGAAGCTTTTCTGAATAGACCTTGGAGCCGCCGCCGAATTGCGCCAGCTGCCGCCAATTATTTAACACAGACTCAGCCGCCGGTGAAATACTGATAAACTGATGAAAAAAAAGGATATTCGACTGCATACTTCAGCTTGTAAATAGTTACTACAGCAACATGTTAACACGAACCCGTCGCCAGCAGATTTCACCGAGCTGCATGGCTTCGCAATGGTAATGCATGATTAATTTTGTGGAAGTTGTAAGTCATTATGTAAGACAGTTAACAAGGTTCCCGCAAGCCCCTTTTTTCAGACCGGAAAACTGGCATATTCCCCGTTTGATCAAGGACGTTTCTCCAACCCAGGTTTCTCAGAAATGAAGAGGAAAAGTGCCAGAATCCAGATCATTCCCAAGTTTATTCAGTCATACAATGATGCTTGGTCATTTAAAGTTATTGAGGTTGATGTGAAATATTTAAAAAAATGATGTACTGCTCGGTTAAAATTAAGGATTAAATGAACGAAAACCATAGAGAAAAGCTATTATATGTATGAAAAAAATATGCATGCTTTTTTGTAATCATTATTTCCAGCCAATATATGTCATTTTAGTGTACGTATAACCGTGAAAGATGTCGGCAGCCAGAGACCGCTCATAACTACGTCATTTTATTATCATGAATGCTACAAATGTCATTGGCGGAAAAACCTGGATGGATAAATGTCATAAAATCCTTAAGCGGAAACTATAAGTTTAAGCGAGTCTAATTTGTTTGCAATTTGAAGTTAAAACGTGAGACCAACGTGTGTCAAACAGCTGCAGGCACCAGCTGCTTCAACCACTAACAAACATGTTGCCGCATGAACATATAAAGGGTCACAGAGGTCACGGGGATAATTGAGGCTGACACCTGTGAAAATTCATTACATAATTCCTATTTCAATTAAGACACGTGACAAATTACGTAGTATACAATTGCAACCGGGAAACTTCAGCACAGGAAAAAACATGTTGATCTCAGTCATGGGGAAATGGAATCAGGGATTTCGTGTTTGTGGCAGTGAATTGGTCTGTTAAGATTACATCGAGAAGAATTCACAATATGTGTTTTAAGTAATCAATTTTTCATGATTATTATAAAAACTATTTGGCTTGGGCTCAATTTTGACGATTATTTCACCTCGACCTTCTCAAATGACAAATTATTACCAAATGTTTTGATTTATTTAGAGACATCCGCGGGTGAAGCATGACTTTCTGTAAACCTTCGATTTTACTAAATGCTTTTAGCAATGTAATGTATTATCAGTTGAGATCATATAATTCATGTGTACCCAATGTCTGTCAAAAGAAATGAAGAAAATCATAACAATTTTCATCTGATCAAATAAACGCTCAGCTTCATCAAAACACTATTATGTCAGATCTGAAAACACAATGGGGGAACCTCCCATCCTTCACGTAACCGTTACTAGCTGTCCTTATTCATGCCTGGCGTGATATTGAATAAAATTAATATATCCAAAGGGTAACTGCCTTGTCAAAATATTCGTTAAGTTTGTTTCATATTATTGTACATATAAATATAATTGCATTAGACTGAGACAACATTTTGTCCATTAAATATTTGCCTCATCTTTACGGCTCAGCCGGCTAGCCAGCCACAACGTTGTCCACTCAGCCATCATCATTGTTCTTAGACCTGAGCCGGCTCAGCCAGCTAGCCAGCCATTTTTTCTTCTAGCCAGCTGATTTACTGGTCAACGGCTGGCTCCCAGGTCTGGTTCTGATTAGCTTACAGTAACACACTTGCTCATCAAATATCAAATACATCAATTACTATTTCATACAGACATTCTTTAAACTTTGACATATTTTCACTTTAAAAGTTCTTGTGATGTAACATGTATAAAAAAATTGTTGAATGTTACTGAATAAAAATTTCTACATTTCCCAAAGAAAACCTTTCATTGGAAGTTCATGGCCTTTTAAGTGTTTACTTTAGAAAATATTGGCACGGTCAATTTATATCCCCTTATATATGATAATTTATTGAAGCTGTTATACATTTAGATATAATTCAAATGTTAAATCAATGTGCACTTAAAATTCATCAGACACCTACCATCAACATTAACTCTTTCTAGCTTTGGTAAGCTAAGTTTTGAAGTGCTGAGGTATTTGAAGACATAATCAGACACCTGATCAAGGCCATGCAAGTTCAAGGTCACAAGGTCACCAGATAGTAGCCATGACGACATAACCCCCTGAAATACACAACAAAGTTAACAGACAGTGGAAGGCTTGAAAAGAAAACATTGTTTACTAAATCAACTGCTTTATCTGTAGAATTTATGTGAATTAATCTGCATATTAATGAGCTGTAGAAAATCCTGATGGTAAAGGTTCTTATGAATAATGTCCCTGGGATGCAGTGGAAGACATAAGAGCTACCTACCACCCCTAGGGCTGAATCAACATGCAGATTAATCAATACATATCCTTACAACATGTCGTTATGGTTACCAATATGCTTCCCATGCTGTATCATTGTATTAAGGAAACACAATAACTGCCAAAAAATATAGATACAACCCTACCCTTAACTATAATCACTGTTTCCCTTTAAGGACATTTATAAGATGACATGATTTGTTGCATATCAATATACTATGATTTTTATAGATAATATGTATTACTGGTATCCTATTAGTTCATTTTACCTTAAATTAAAATTTGGCAAATTAAAATCATTAACATGGTATCTCAAATTTACCATTTATGATTGTGTGTGAGTAAACAGGGTCGAGGTATGTCTGTTAACCATAACAAGACTGCAGGTCCAGAGGTTCAATTTTGTGCATCATTGACAACTCCCATAAAAATATAAACATTGAAGAAAAACATTGCAGAAACATTTGTTTTAAGCTAGAAAAATCTTTATTTGTAAAAGCGCACTTTGTTTATGTTTTGGGCCAATGATTGCCACCGATGCAAGCTCCAACTTCTTTTGCACTTCTTTACAAAAGTAAGTAAATGGTTTTGGTATGATAAATCTATAGATACCATACCAATTTACAGAGAAAACACTATATCTTATGTATATTTGATATACTTGGTATGTGAATAGGTCCCTTAAAATTGTGTTTACATTATACAACAGTATAACTTACATATGTTGATACAAGTGGAAGATGGTCAATATCCGAGACATCAGTCAACTGGTTGATGATGTCATTTCTGCCTCTCTGAACTACAAATAAAAGGCAAATGATACTGTATGATAATTGCCTAAAGGTACATTGTTTGCAGAATAGCTAGCAGAAAACTGTCTTTACCAAACTGATGACAAAGACTTAAATTTTGTAAACTAAGATAAATTAGTACATTGACTATATTTTAACTCTATAGATAAGAAACAAAGGCAATTCACACATTGGTTGACACATAAAAAAATGATAAAAATTACCTTGCCTGAACAATCTTTCTCCAAAAGTTTTACTTAAATCGAAACCAATACTTGGCTTGCTGAAGTAGAAGGTAAACCAAATAAAAGGAATACCGTAGATAAAGTTATCTGAAGTTTTTTTGAGTAGCAAGCAAGCACATTACCAGATCACCACATGTGTGACACTTGGGCAATAAAAACCTTTGACGCAGGGGGATAGAGTGAGGCAGGGAGTGCCAAAGAAACTTATAATTAAATTTTGTTACCCTAAAATATAAGTTGAATAAGTATCTGATTTAATAATGAAACTAGAATATCAAGGGAAGCTGACAAAAGCCCAGCTAGCTCAGCCAAAAGAGCGGTGTGCATAGGTGGTTACAGTAACAAGTATATATCATCAATTCTTACTGATGTATATCTATGTAGGGATCGTAATACTTTGAAATTTTAATTTTTTCCAATTTAAAGGCATTAATAAAGGTTTGCCTTTCCGACGAAAAATTTTCCTTTCTGCTAAAGATGCATCCTTACCATCATTATACAAACTTTCAGTCACACTGAATCACTCAGTGTAATCCTGATTCAGCCATCTTACATACCATCCTACATGCACACTTGCATGCTAATAAAGGACTGAATGTTTTCAAAAGTGACACTGTCATAACAGAAATACTATTGTGCAGTGAAATAAACTGGAAAATATATGAGATGAGGGCCTAAATGCACAGAATGTAAGAGAAATCAGGGGTGACTCCAGAATTTAGGAAAAGTGGGGGGGGGGGGGTTAAAACCAGGGCTAGCAGGAGGACTAATGACAATGCCTAAAAAAGATCCCCAGGTCAAGAAAAATGAGAGTCCAGGCCAAAAAGTTGGTCTTAAAAAGCTTGCAGTTGTAAAACAAAGGACCCAAGGGTCGCTCAGTTGAAGTTTGAAATTTTTGCAAATGCAAAATATTCTATTGTAAGGTTTTTCATATATACAAGCATATGATAAGCTAAGAGGAAAGGGGCCCTCCTACTTGGTAATAGTAAAGTTCTAAATATATGATTGCAAACTTAATACTCTGACAAGATTGTCATGAAGAAAAACAGTTAAAGTTAAGAGTTATTGTGACGCATATGAAAAATTTACAGATGGACAGGCAAGTGGACAGAAAAGACTAACACCTTTATTTCACTTTCAAGGGTATAATGCATTTAAGTTTATATTTAAGCCTATCTTTTAGCATATCCACTTTTTCCATTAACAGTTTTTATCATATTCATATTTTTTAATTACAAGTTTTATAAATTTGTAATAAAAACAAGGGACCTATGGGTCACTGTGCTCAGCTGACGTTAACCTTGAAGGTAAAAATCTAAAATAATATCAAATGGAGATAAAGTGTAAGAGGAAGAGGTAAAAAAAGGCCATGGTTGGTTTATATGATTGGTTTGTATTGATGAGCAAGAAATTGTTGCAAATAATATTTTGTGACCTGACCATGTGTTTCCTAATGTTGAAACTGAAGCATGTGAGCAGTTTGTGAACAAATGATCTGTACAATTACCATGATCATTAGTTGGCTTTTCGATTAACTGTTGACATTTCAGTAGTTTACACATTTGTTCAATCAAATCTTTTTATTTGTATAATATATATTATTAAATATGTTTTTTTTATGAAATGTATACAGTTGAAATATAACTAATTAACAACATAAAAAATGGCAAACAAAGCCTGATCTCAAACTCTGCTGATGCAGGATAATAATGAACACATGTTTGTAATTAATCCTCATTTTTTTATCACATCAATTTTTTTTAAAATTTAAGTTTATATTTCTATACATTTTCAATATAACATATATATCTGAATATAAAAGTTGATTCATAATTCTCAATTGCATCATCATAAATCTCAATCTTGTCAGATAACACCACATCATGCATACAAATGTTTATTTATTTTTTACCACAAAAATATATCTTTTAAATCTGCAAAACAATAAATATCCTAAAAAAAATACTTGATTTAAATTTCACAGTTTTTAATTGTGTCTTTATTTATCCATAATGTGCTTCATATTTTGTCATAATTTAAGCATACTGATGGGTTCCATTATGACTGGTAAAATCATTTAAAAGAAAAATGATTTCTTTAAAAATGCTACATTACACAACATTGCATCTTCTGGATTACACCTTAAATTCCTTTTTCAAGGAAAATTTTTGCATATCAGAGTAGAAACAGCATTACAATTAAGGAGATACAGTGAAAACAATAACAATACTACATAACACTTGGTGGGTTGGGTTTGCGCGGGGGGGGGGGGGGGGATTGGGGTGGTGATATGAGAATAACTGTACACCTGTCACAGCAGGGGATCTCCCCTAGTGACTGTAACAAATCAGAAACCCTGGCATAGCTGACTTCCAGTGACCTGGAGTGGGACCCTGCATCTGTAATCTGTAATCAAAGCAAATGACTACAATAGAGCCTCAAGAAAAAAATCAATAACTAGCTTAATTTTCAAGCTTTTACTTCCAAATTTCAGATTTAAACAAATTAAATATTTATGTTTACATGGTGTGAAAATTAAATCAATGGTACTTACAGGAAAAAAACGTGCCATGGTCAAAGTTGGGCAAAATTTAAGGTACTGATTTTATTTTTATGCTAATTACTTAAAAAATTTACAAAATTCAGATCTAATTTTGGGTAAACAATTGAATCTTAATTAAACATAGTTATATACTTGGGAAAATAGACTCTAGTTTCAAAATTTTTCATGTTAAGTGAGTAAATATTTTTCCTGATTTTTTACAAAGTCCATTATGTTTGGGCCCATAACTTAAAGAATTTACACTTAACAGACTTAATTTCTGGCATGTACATAGGAACTATATAGAAGAATATTTATGGTAAATATGAGGAAAAACAGATGAGTGGTTTTGATATTAGGCAGTCCTGAAGTGTGAAAATAGGATTTTAATAAAAAATTGAGGTTTTTCCTTAATTTTTCAAAGGAACGAAGTTGCAAAGACCCAGTTTTCGGCTTGGTAGGAGATCTTGGGGACATCTAACATTATGCTGAATTTTGGATTCCTAGGTCTTACGGTTTCAAAACGTGCCACATCTACGGACGGACGGACAGACGGACGGACGACGGACAATGGACCACGACTATAGCTCAGATGACTTATAGTCAGCTGAGCTAAAAATCTGAAAATATAAGTTAAAATATCAGAATTCTAAGTTGCAATGATTATTTATCCAGAGTGTAGCTCATATCAGGTCATAATATGCATACACATATATTTTATTATATTTAAATCACAAATGTTTAAACTAAATTTAAAAGAAAATAATGCCACAACATGGCATCCCCAAGATTATTCCTTGAATCACTATTAAAAGTTTTGTACATTTGACTTTTCATAAATACTTAATTTTATTCATTGTAATCTGATAAATCTGATTAAATAAAACCACCTTTTCAAATAAAGTTTACTCTGTTAATTGAATGAGGGACAAACAACAGCATTGTGCTAATTAAAATCTCAGCCATAATTTTTACTGGAATAAATAGTCAATTTCACACCTGGTGAAGTTTTTACTCTTCTGAAGTAAAGAATTACTTATCTGATGAACATCCACACTTTCATATAGCAATACACCACTTTGTGGACACAATTAAATGTGCACTTCAATCATTGTAACCCTGGTGGTACAATACAAAATCTAAAATGTAGCACAGCCTTGAATAAGAATGAATCAAATACAGAAAATTATAACATTCATCTAGTTTATGCACAAGCTTGGGGAGGAGGGGGGGGGAGGAGTGCAGAGCAGAGGGGAAGCCTGCTAGTAGTGGCCAAGCTGAGCCAAGGCAAGCTGCCTGGAGAGGGTTACATAATACAAGTGAAGGCTGTACTACTAGGTGGGCCTGATGTAAACAACACTTGACATGGTGAATGATAATTTGAATAAAAGCTTCTCTTTTCAATCAATTCCTTTGATATTTCATATTTTAAAAGATTAAATCCTCATGCATATATGCTGAGAAAATTAATTCAACAGTGCTTACAGGGAAAAAACATGCCATAGCCAAAGTTGGACAAAATTTAAGGTATTGATTTTTTATTTATGCTTATAACTAATAAAATTTAGATCTAATTTTACGTTAACAATTTAATCTTGATTTAATAAAGTTATATCCTTGAAAAAAAGTCTCCAGCTTCAGCATTTCTTATGTTAAGTGAGTAAATATATTTCCTGACTTTTAAAAAATTGCATTATTTTTGGACCAATAACTTCAAAACAATACTCAATACTGACCTAATTTTTGGTATGACAACAGAAAATGTATGGAAGAATAGGAATACTAAATATAATCAAAAACAGACCTGTGGTTTCAATATTAGGCAGCCTTAAAGTGTAACAATGGCTCTTTCATAGAAAACGGAGGTTTTTCCTTAATATTTCGACGGAACGAAGTCCTAGTGACCCAATTTTCAGTATGGTAGGAGATTTTGGGGACATCTAACTGTATGCAAAATTTTGGATTCATAGGTCCAACGGTTTCAAAACATGCCCTGTTAACGGACAGACGGACAAAGGACCACGACTATAGCTCAGATGACTTATAGTCAGCTGACCTAAATAGGAGGGGTAGGGGGTCTGGATTTCCTGGAACCCCACCTCTCCTGATCCACTTCTGGAAATTATAGACCATTTTTATAGTAATATATATAAATATAGCGGCCAGCGGAACACCATCTGTAAAATATGTAAAACTGTTTTTATGTTATGTATATTACAACCTGTCAGCTACTAATGTGGAAAACATCTAGGTGTTCACCTTTCTGATGGATTGGTACAAATTGAAAAATGCCTTTCCATGCACATGTTTGCCTATCTGAGACGGGCAGAAAGGTGTTATTACAACCCCAGCTGTGCATATATAAGAATCTAGTTCAAGTCATTAATTTAAACTAGAGATGCATGTGGTAGCCTTGCCAGTCTGGTAACAGAGGAGATACAGATCTGTATGATGATAAACACTCTGTAGAGGTCTATCAGTAAAACAAATGTTGTCAGCAAATGAAGAGGGCACAAGTTGAAAAACTTTGAACCTGACCATGAATGTGTTGTTATACATCTCTACTATAGAAATGAAGTATCAATGTTCAAATCCTTTTTTGGCATCATGCTCAAAGGGAAAAAGGCAAACATTAAGAAAACTGATGAATTTCATAAAAATTAAGATTTTGCAGGTGGCACCAACAACCTGGCACTGCAGCAGTTACAGATCATCAAGGCCAATAATCACAACATCTCACGACCAAGTGGTCCATGAGAAATAAGCTCGTAAGTTTTTTTTTTCTAGAAATAGCTTTGTGACCTTGAAAAGTTGGTCAAGGTAACTCATCACCAAACTTGACTGAGATTTTGTTGATATGCACCTGCCCTGCAGAAAAGAAGACCCTAAGTTTAACTCTTTTTAGGATATCATACTTACAACATAAGTGTAACAACAGCCAATCAACCAAAATAGTATGAGGGCTATAAACTGAAACACTGAAGTATTATAAGAGAAGGGTAAAAAGTAAATAACTTACTGCCTTCCCTGCGTTTCACACTTCTCAAGTTGTTTGCTCCAGCTATTAACGCTTGTTCCTTGATCACGTTGAGAGGACTTCTCTGTGATTCTACTGATGGGAGTCCGACATATGGGTTATTAAGCAGAAAAACATGCTTGGCTGCCCTCGTCTCTGAGTCGACTGGTGGTACTGGGGGTGGTACAGGTGGTGCAGGCACTGATTCTACATCTTCTTTATCTTCTCCTGTGTTACTCTCCATCTCGTTAACAAGTTACCATGGATACCAGAACTTAGCTACCTGTTGAATCAAAACAATTGAATTAGAATAAAACAAATTACATATTCTTTCATTTTCCTCAGAGTTCAAACTATTTCCATTAATTCAAAGTGAGATTTTTATCCTTATATAAGAAACCTTTGGCACATTAAAACTGCAATGACATGCCCCGTTTCAAGAGGTGCGTGTCATTTTTTAGATGGAAAAGTTTATCAGGCTATCAATAGGCAACAACATTTCAGATGAACAAAGCAAATTCACAAAAGACATAGCTACTTAAAAATATAACTACCTTGAGATTAAAGAACATTGCCATTTCAAAAGGTCAGTCCAGTATTCAAAGAATAATAGTACTTGTTCAAATACCAGAGTAGCTCATTGGCCAATAACAGTACATTTCACTCCACACTGTATATCACAATTATTTTTTGCAAATCAAGAAATGCCAAAACATTTTGCCCCATGGCAGAAAAAGGAAAATGCTGAAATAACTATTTTGTAAATAATAGCCTTCCTTATGTCAGTTTCCTGTAAACAAATTAAAACCATTTTATGAGAAACTAATCTAATATATGAAATGGGCATGGCAAGGAACAGCATAGCCCATAAGAATGAACTCCTCAATTGCTTTTTTTTCAGTGACTATAGCATTGTGGAGTCCATAGATTGCACCTGCAGTTAACTGTGATTATAACACTCCATACACAACTGTGAGATTTAACATTTATCCATTGATTAATGTTCAGTACATCTATGTGTACTGTATATTTGACCACTAGAAAACATTACTGTTCTGTTCTCAGCCCTATTTTGCACCAAGGAAGTTAATATATGAACATAACAGTACACAGGCCTAAAGCCTTATACAGGACTGCCACCAAATGCAAGATGTCTACCGGGGCTGTTAATGCTTCAATTCTCTCTGGACAAATACTATCAGTTGTTGATGTTACAGGGGCTTCATGCTTTCCAGAATGGTTATTTTTTATTACAGGCCTTTTGACATACAACATTATGTGAACATTGGTTTGCTTAAACCATAGGAAATATTTTTATTTTTCTTTCTAAGAGTAACAGATCGTATCGTGTTATAACCCTAGTTAGCCCTTTGGTGGGCCGGCGATGCAACAGAAACCTGAAACCTGTTGCGTTGACGTCAGCGGCTAGGAACAGCAATGAAGTCATAATAGGTGTTTCGCACAAAAAAGACACCCATATTCAAGGGACCAATATCAAGAGCTGCCGAACCCTTTTTACAGTGAGATTTGTATTCTCCTCATGCACGAGCTTCACTGTTACATCACATTGAGTACTTCATCAGTTCATATCCATATCAAAGGAGGATAAACAGTGGTCACTTTTTAGGGACACCATGAACCATGGATATATACAAGACATGTCAGGCCGTAAAGTGAATATATTTATATAATAAGCAGGTAGGGTAACAAAATTTACACATTCTTCTGTTCTGCAATTGGTGTAAATTTTTTTTGGCAAGTTTGTCTTATGAGGAGATAAACTAAAAAAATCAGGGGGACAGGGGTAGTGGAATGGACTATAGTATTATTATCAATAACTGGCAGTAGCTGAGAACATGTTTGACACATGAAGCGACAAGAGTAGTGGCATACAATATCTGGTTGTGTTCCTATGCATTGTACATGATGGCCAAAAGCACATACAATATCTGGCTGTGTTCCTATGCATTGTACATGATGGCAAAAAGCAATCTATAACATGGTGAAAAATGTATGTGATATCACCAAATTTTCAAATACTACTAGTGTGCAAGAGCTGGTAAATTGCTACCCAAGTCCTCCATGGTTTTATAGTGTACTTTCATATATATATATACCTTACCTACTGTATTGAAGTTTGGGAATCTGCTAAAAACATGTCCTTGAAATTTCAAAAAAAAAGAGCTGTTAGAATAATCACCTCAGCACATTATAGAACAAAATTTGATAAAATTTTTCAATCATTGAATATTCTGCGTTATCAAAGATTTATGTGTACTGTGTGCCTCTGTTCATGATACACGTTGCATCCATTAACCAAGGATAATCCCTTGAACCTCTTATATAAACAGGTGGGAAAAAAACACCAAAATAACCAAAATACATTCAACAAAGACATCTGGTGGCAAGTCATATGAACCAGAGTTTTCAAAGGGCATTTTGTCAGCTAATGACATTTCAACATCCATCCATATGAAAGCAGCCACCTCAGTAAATACAGGTTTTCTGTTTTTCAACACTGACTCAATATGTCATGTTCCATGTTTAGTATTGATTATTAACAACTTCCATCACAAGCTCATACATCCATCACAAAGGCCTTATTCAAGCACATTTGATTAATGTTTCCTGTATGCTCTGAATAATATACATGAAGTAAATAATGATGGGGAATAGGTATACTTTTTTATGTAGAGCCCATTTTGATCAATAGCATTAAGTTGCGTGTAAAGTATTGTTATGGTCTTCACTATCTTAGAACCATGATCTTGTCATTAAAGCTTAATTCAAATTCAGTACTAATCAGTCAGTCATCATTTAAAAAAATACAGTGAAAAAATATCTAAAAGGTCAAATGCAGTGAGAACATAATCAAACCTGTAAATGTTATGTACTCTATTCATTTAAAATGATTATTCAATTAACATTTGGTCACAATTGGTGCAAACCATTGATGCGTACCAAAATATACTACAAATTCAACGAAACTTGCAAAACGGAAGGAAATGATGATGTTTAGGATTCATGTAATGGAGAAGTAAGAGGCATATGGATGTCAAATCATCAGGCATGTCATGGCTTATGTTGAATACTACTAATATGAGACAGTCCAGTCAGTTCAGACCCATCTTGGAAATGTAGGCCGGATTCTATACTCAGGCCTAAAATTTAAATTGCAAAATTGGTTTATTTTAATATTCCATTATATAAAAATGGAGCGAATGTAGAATCACTCAAACACTGACTTGACTTGCTATATACGTTGATGGATGGAGGGTATGGTGATAAGAATTAATGTAATAAAAAAGTAAGAGACAGCTGAAAATAACTAACGAAATTAAGGCAGAATATGTTTATAAAAACGTTTTCTGTTTATACAAATGTTGTGCTTCAGAGAGGTGGTTGAGTTATTCTACCTCCATGCCATAAAAATTTTCAATTTTCATTTATTTTACAAAAAAAAAAAGAAAACGAGGGGGCGGGATAGGGAATAGTGACATATAGGGTACTGAAACCAGGGTCCCGATTTGAGATATTGGATAGGGATAATCTTTTGAAACTTTTATTAGGTAGTGTCTATCCGCACGACCGTCGTGCGGATTAGCTTTCTTATCCGCACGACAACCTTGTTCCCATGTATTGTACACTAAATATATTTTAAATTTTCATAAAATAATTACTTCAAATATCAGAGGAATTATAATTTTTGGGAAATTGATACAAAAAAAACTCATTAACAGAAATAAACATACCACAAACTACACAAAGTACTTGCTATATGACAGCTGGCCAAGGAAATATTCGTGTAATAGGCCTAGCCCAGGCTTTTCCAGTGCACCGATTGTGTTTTGTACATGTAACTTTGTGTAAGAATTATACTATTAAGTTTACGTAAATATCCCAGCATCTACAACTTTTAAATAGTTCTGTTGTGCTGAGGTGTCTGTTACCAGCCATTTTATTAGCAGTGGTTAGGTTTTATGTTATAATATGAGAGGCTGTCGTGCGGATCATGTTGTACTCCTTATCGGCACAACGGTCGAGCCTCGGCCCTTTCATTATCGCTCAGGATAAATAATATACCGTTCTCTTCTCTAACGAAATTTTTTGTTTTTCAAGAAAATAATTTCACATAAAGTAGAATCTATTCCAAAAATAAAACTGTCACCATATGACTGCTGGATATATGCCATGACCCACTTGATACAAGTGCGCTTGCTTCCCCGTTCAAGTGTCCCCGTGTGCGCGTATTTGTTTATGTCGTTATGGCCGTAAAGCGACCAACGATGTCGTAAATGAAAACAGATTGGCTTTGTACTCTGAGTACCGTGAGTACCGCGAATCGAAAAGACCAAAACCAGTCTATGCAGCGCCGAACTATTTTCACCAAACATATTTATGCGCACATAAAATATGATTTTTAAAATTTACCTAGAAAGATATTTGAGCAAACATATGAGAAACAATAATAAAGTTTCTATAAAACAAGAATTGAATAACAAAGAAATTATACAAAAGTAGTTGCTACAAAATTAGAGAAATATGTTCTGTCGCGCAACGCACTAAGCATCTTTCTGTGTGATTCGTTCTATAGCAACGGACTGGAGTTTATGTGAAACTGGTTCAGTTAGTCTTTTTAAAAGTTTGTGACATTGTACTTGAAGATGTCTCTATCAACCTCCTATCGATTTGAAGCAATGACTGAGAAGCGCGGTCTACAAAAGGCGGTTCAGCGACAGCAAGAAAGAATAAAGGTATAATCCTGTATTTTCTTGTTTTATCGCTCAGTGCCAGGGCTCTCACTTCAGTCACTTTACTACTGTATAGCCATACATGTCCTCTGATATATCACTGCTGGACGTGGGCTGAATTATAATTATTGAAGCACCTATCACAGTGAATTTGTGTGATAGGTCCAGGGGCCTTCTGCTCTTTCGATCATATGATATTCAGTAATTCACTATATATTTTGTATGTTCTAACACGTGAGAATAATAACACTGAATGCTTCATCAACAGGTAACACTACTGGGGGAAATAAAAGGGAAGACAAGTTGCTCTATTTCAAGTTGAGGTACAAGTCTCGAATTCAGGCTGCTG
This sequence comes from Sipunculus nudus, assembly GCA_026874595.1. NCBI lineage: Eukaryota > Metazoa > Annelida > Sipuncula > Golfingiida > Sipunculidae > Sipunculus > Sipunculus nudus. Next base: position 4,880,351 of record CM049313.1, on the reverse strand, counting down.
TTCTGGACGCGTTAAGACACCACCGATACATGTGAAACGTTATAATATAATATATCCAGTTTACTCCTTTGTAAGTTAATGGTATCCTATATTCTTCCCATGTACCTCTTACCCTGTAATAATGTACAATTTATCCTTCCTTCAGGCAATTTAACATGCTCGTATCCATCATGATTCCTCCCCTTTGCTTTTTTACACCACTTGGCTTATGTGCACATGTCCTGCCTACATCATTCACATCCATTGTCTTGTGCCCTCCAGGCATTTGTACGCACACACATCATGAATATATTTTGTGTATTTCAAGGGTTAGGGTTCACAAATAAAACAGTGACTCCACCTTGTTCGCACGAAGCGCGAGACGAAGTACAGTTTAGTGGCAGGCAGTTAACAAACGGCTGAGGGTTAATTTTTTAAGCTTTTGGGATGTCCAGGCGCGAAGAGCCCGGATGACACATACGCTTGACAAAAATTAACCCTCATTTTAACAACTACGACCGATACTGAAAAGTAGATTTAAATATCCCCACTGGACCCTTCACACCCAACTCGTCCTGCATGGCGCAGTGGTAGCGCATAGGACTTGTTAATCCATGATTGCTGGTTCGAGACCCGGTGGAGAGCTTCACAATTGCATGTTATGTGTACTAATAATTACATTTCTCATTACAGGTTCGCCACTAGGTGGAGACACAGATACATACAACAGACATACGAACAAGAGACTGGAAACCATAAACATAGACACAAGAAATTTTATTCATTGACTCAAACTCAATGGCTCAAACAGCAGCCTGAATTCTAGATGTGCTCCTAAGTTGATATGAGCTTGTGTATACATCTTTCCTAAACAATCTCTGTATTACTTTTTTTTGCAAAATTAAGGATAGCGTTCTCACTCAGGTACACGTGATGTGAAAAAGAAAGACATATTCCCTGCTTAATTCCTCATATATTTCCTTTTTATTCCACTAGATGTCTCTGCTTTCCTAACATGATTTATCAAGGAATGTCAGAAGTTGTTTCTGTATGGATTCAAAACAACAATCCACAAGTAAAACTCGCACAATCTCAACTCAGCTGTGGAAAACGCCATACAAAATCATTTTGGTTTATTTATGTTTATCTTCCTTGTCAGCATCATGTTATGCATGAAACCTCGTGTGATATGACCATATCACCCGGATATATAATTACACTGTACACACAGACTGCTATCTAGAAAATTAAGGGGTTGGCAGTAGGGCCCTGCTCAGGCTAAAAAAATGAACCCTCATCATGCCCTGTCAGTCTGCAGTTGAAGACTGCAGTTACTATGAATCTGAGTCCATCCCACAAAATAATAAAATAAAAAATTCCAAAGTTTTACATATCAAGAATATTTTAACAACACAAATATTAGCCATCTGGGTTGGGTTTTATACAGATATAACTTGTTTAATCTAGGACAATGGATAAAACTGGGTTTTATCCTGTTTAATCCAGTTTTATCTGGATTAATCAAATTTTACCTGGATTATACAGGATTAAACTGGATCAAACTAAGAATCGCCTTGTAAAACTTAATTAAATTAACATAAATGCTTATCTGGATAAATAAGTTCAGATTGTATTTTTATTGATATCTCATGGATACTAAGTTTCATATCCAATTGGCAATTACCTCCAGGTTCAGGTTTCACTGTTGTCAGGTGCCACTGTAGCTTACGCTCAACACACACCAGAATGAGGTGCATTCCATCTGCTCCTTAGTAACTCTTCTGGCTGGTAGTCAATTTCTTAGTAGGATGAATCATCTTTATAGCATCATCCTCAGCTATCAAATATTTACTAATAGTCAGTGGGCAGGCTCACAGGGTGGCTTTTGCAGTCCAATTGCCAACAAATTAAAGAGTCTAATGGAAGATGCCTTAATGACTTTGATCCAATAGATGTTTCTCCAATCACACTGTCATAACTGGCTGGTTGTCAACTGTTGCTGCTTGTGAAAACATGCCTTAAATTACCAGTGGCCAAAAGACAATCACCTTACTACCCACATTCAGAGAAACCAACTTGGGCAAGATAGCTTTTTAAGCATAATCATTTGTGTCTGAGAGGTCACCCCCTTACAATTATGGGCAGTTGATATTTCTGTATATCTTAAGTCATTTATTAAATATATGACTGGATTATGTACGTCTCTCTCATATGTAAGAATAGATGTTTATCTATGAATATATGATATGCTATGGTACCACTGATTGTCTAACTAAACATGTGTGAACTGCAGTTGTTTAGCTTTTTTATTGTGTAATGTACAAAAGAGGTGATAATGTTTTAATAAGTTGCACTCTGACTGACCTCTCTTAAGTAGCGAAATAATCTCAAGTTACCAAATTATTATTAAGATCACAGCATCACTGTGTGAGACAAAAATGTGTTTTATGTATCAATATATAGTCACATAATACCGGTAATTCAGTTACCTAAACACAAATGTTTCTGATTATTCTGGTATTATTGTACAGTGGAAAGCTAAACTTAATATAAAATGACTACTTCACAGAGAGTATACAACCAAACTTTGGATAAAACTGGATAAAACTTGTTTTATCCGATCCAGATTAATCCAGATTTATCCAGTGGATTAAACCGGCTGCAGATAAAACTGCCAACCCTGTTAGCCATGCTTATTATTAATATATATGAAATGTTTGATGATTGGAATGAAAAATTAGTTTTAATAAATGTAATAGTATTGGTTTAAGCAAAATTCATAAAATATTTTTTAAAAGACATGTTTGATTGCTTATAAATGAATTTATGAATGAATTTATACATAGTTATTAAACATACCTTAAACATTTCTTACCTTTAATACTTTACTTGTTAGAACCTTTTCAATCATAATCTGCTAATTAGCTGAAACAGCGACTTATGAGACACAATTAAAGGAGTAAAGAGGAAATGATTAATTTTACCAATGTGGCATTTAAATTTAGAATGTTCGTTGAGATAGACATGACCAGAACAGTGTTTCTTATAGCAGTCATCATCGCATAATGCTGTGCCCAAACAGGGATTTGACCAGCCAGTGGTCAATGTCAGTTACACTTAGACAGCACATGGAGTTACAATTTGATAAGTAGTCCTTCTTAGTTTTGTGCAGTTCTTGGTCAGCTGAGTCACCTGGGGAGTCAGTTGTAGCCACTGCCACACAGTGTCTATTACATGATCAAAGTAATTACCCCCTTGGATCACTCCCAGCCATATTAAGTTATATGTGAGACCCTACACAAGTTCAGGGTTACAGTCCATAGCTCCATATGCAAACTACCGAACGCCATCACCGGAGCCATGAAGAGTGCCTCAATTAGTTAAATAACTATTTGTACAATCCATGTAAAATAAATAAGTTTATATATTACAACATCAGGGCAGGTAACCTTGTACAAAGATACCACTGCAAGGAAAGTTGTCTAAAATTAAGATTTCAAATTAATGATGCATAATCTATAATTGTATATCTCATTGACTTTATATCCAGAAAAGAAACATTTTCATTGTGTTGTTACAACTGTTAATCAGTGTGTAGGGTAAACAGGAATAAATTCAAATTTTTTCACATTTATCTTTTTATGTTAATTTTTTTACACCACTTGAAAAGATTTTGTACAAAGATATCAGTGTCTTTAATTGATCTTTTTTTAGCTCAGCTGACTGTAAGTCATATGAGCTAAAGGGATCACCTTTTGTCCGTCGTCCGTCCGGCCGTCCGGGAGTCTGTCCGTTAACAGGGCACAAATTGTAACCACTAGAACTGGAATATTCTTACTTGACATCCTGGGAGGTCTATGGAAATTCTCCTTGTAAACCTGAAATTAGGTCACTGTGACCTATATTCTTTGAGCAATGGGGTTCCGAAGTACCCCCCAGAATAATGGAAAATTTGATACAAAAGCTCAAGTATCTGAACAACTAATGCATTGATCATCATGATTTTTTGCATGGATATTGATCATGGAGTGTTTCATCAGTTTCTGCAGACTGGTGGCGCACCTGTATTTTTTCGATTTTAACCAATATTTTTCTCTATTTTTGAGACCTCTTAAGATGCGGCCATCTGTTAACAGGGCACAAATAGTAGCGACTACACCTAGAATCTTCTCTCTTGACATGCAGGGAGGCCCATAAAAAGTCTCTTTGGAAACCTGAAATTAGGTCTCTGTTACCCATAACCTTTGAGCTATGGGGCTCCAAAGTACCCCCCAGAATAATGGAAAATTTGATACAAAAAGCTCAAGTATCTAAACACCTATTGCAGTGATCACCATGATTCTTTGCATGGATATTGATCATGGAATGTGTCATCAGTTTCTGCAGTATGGTGGTGCCACCCGTATTTTTTTATTTTTATGAATTTTTTTCTCTATTTTTGAGACCTCATAAGATGCGGTCATCTGTTAACATGGCACAAATCGTAACAACTGGACCTAGAATCTTCTCTCTTGACATGCTGAGAGGCCCATGAAAAGTCTCCTTAAAAACTCGAAATTAGGTCTCTGTTACCTATAACCTCTGAGCTATGGGGCACCGAAGTACACCCCAGAATAATGGAAAATTTGATACAAAAGCTCAAGTATCTGAACAATTATTATATTGATCACCATGATTCTTTGCATGGATATTGATCATAAAATGTTTCATCAGTTTCTGCATTCTGGTGGCGCCACCTGTATTTTTTCAATTTTTAGCTCAGCTGACTGAAAGTCATCTGAGCTATAGGGATCACCTTTTGTCCGTCGTCCGTCCGGCCATCCAGGCGTCTGTCTGTTAACAGGGCACAAATCGTAACCGCTAGACCTGGAATCTTCTTACTTGACATCCTGGGAGGTCTATGGAAATTCTCCTTGTAAACCTGAAATTAGGTCACTGTGACCTATATTCTTTGAGCTATGGGGTTCTGAAGTACCCCCGAGAAAAATGCAAAATTTAATACAAAAGCTCAAGTATCTGAACAACTAATGCATTAATCACCATGATTCTTTGCATGGATATTGATCATGATGTTTCATCAGTTTCTGCAGACTGGTGGCGCCACATGTATTTTTTCGATTTTTTAAAGTTTTTTTTCTCTATTTTTGAAACCTTTTAAGATTTGGTCATCTGTTAACAGGGCACAAATCATATCAAATGGACCTAGAATCTTCTGTCATGACATGCAAGGACAGTCATAAAAAGTCTATATGGAAACCTGATATAAGGTCTCTGTTACTGGTATCCTTTCAGCTATGAGGCTCGGAAGTTCCTCCCAGAATAATGCAAAATTTGATACAATAACTAATGCACTGATCACCATGATTGTCCACATTTGTATTGATAATGGCTTGTTTCATCAGTTTCTGTAGACTGGTGGTGCCACCTGTATTTTGAATTTTTAAGAATTTTTTTCTTGATTTTTGAGACCTTTAAACATTTGATCATCTGTTAACAGGCCACAAATCATAATGACCTGACCTAGAATCTTCTTTCTTAATATGCAGGGAGGTCCATGAAACATCTTGGAAACCTGAAATTAGGTCTCTGTTGCCCATATCCTTCATGCTCTGGGGCTCCGAAGTACTCCCCAGAATAAAGATTTGGACATCTGTTAACAGAGCACAAATTATAATGACTTGACCTAGAATCTCCATTCTTGATATGCTGGGAGGCCCCTGAAAAGTCTCCTTGTGCACCTGAAATTACATCTCTGTTACCCATATCCTTCATCCTATGCGGCTTTGAAATACCCCCCAGAATAAACATTTGGTCATCTGTTAACAGGGCACAAATCATAATAACTGGACCTAGAATTTTATTTTGCTGGGAGACCCCTGAAAAGTCATCTTGTAAACCTTGAAAATAGGTGTCTGTTACCCATATCCTTCATGCTACAGAGCTCCATAGTACCCCAATGAATATTGGATGATTTTATACAAAAGGTCAAGTTTGGAAAAAGTATTTCATTCAAATTTGACATTCAGATGATAAAATTACTTTTGTCAATGTCTTCCTGGTCAGCTGAGCGTCATGACCCCTGGGTCACTTGTTTATTTATAATTTTATATTAATGTTTTACTGAACTAACAGATCATTGCACCGCCCATCACAGACTTTTTTATTGCCCGCCCAAACCTGCACATTCTCAGATGTAACCCGGCCCACACAGAATCCAATGCAGGGGCCCGCGAGCTGAGGGTCAAAACCGGCCCTGCATAGGGCCCTAGTGGACAGTGCTTATGTGAAGGAGGGTTACCTGTACTTGCTACATATGCTCAAGAAGAAACATCCATTTCTGTTTCTATAATTTGTGCCTGTTTTCACAGCACATCAGAGGTAGTTTACCTGAAATCAGACATTCATCATACATGTTATGTCAGTCATTGAGTGAATAAATAAGTAGAGTCAGTATCACATGAAATTAAGCCTGTGAATTGTGAAAACCCTTAAAATCAATTCAGTTATTAAATCTTTACCTTCAGGTCAATTCTAGCTCAATTCAGTTCTTTCTTAAGTAGTGAGTTTCAGACTTTTAAAAAAAATAAAAGCAGTCGTACCAAAATGCAAGTTGGTAAATTTCAGCCAATGAAAGAAAAATGTAGCTCTCTCTGTTTGTTGCAATCATATATGTTTCTGTGTGAGTGAAGTGGTCCACCAGCAAAAAATTCAGAGTAAATTTAGGGCATGTACACGATAAAGAATTTATATATTTCAAACTGCTCTATCAAATTTTAGAGCTCACTAAAGATTTTCTTATAGTACATGCAAATAAAACAATTCAAAATGAATCCATTCAGGGATTATTAATAAAATTGATTCCATTCAGGGATTAAAAATTTATTACAATTTAAGGGAGGGCTTGTAGTTCAGTGCACGGATCCTTCAATGCATTTTTACCCCCTACATAAAATGTACTTCATGGTTGAGTTAATGCTTGATAATATTTTTTTATATATTTCAGAGGGATGACATGATGGCATCAAGAGAACAGCAGGCAAAAATGTAAGTGAAAACAAAACTTAAAACATTCCTGAAAATATCAAGTTGAACTTAAATTTAGGAATAAATATTCAAACTACTGTTCAGGATATATATAAGATTTTGGCCTAAGGATATCTCACTGCACTTTGCTGATACTGTGAAACAGATGTTAACAACATTGTCTATGGAGTAGGTAAAACTATTTTTCTAAGATTCAAATTATACCATTTCATGTCGGCTTGCTAGTATTAGTAGCATGGTAACCTGTCTGGTGTGATCTGAGGACATAGCAGGTGTCTGCACACATGACAGTTGTAAGATGTTTGCCAAGTTTTATATGGAAGACCAGAGGTGCAAAACCATAAAAAATATAGGAAATTGAGCTTTAAATAAAAACCCTGAACTTTTAAATTTTCTGCAGGGAGGTCATGATAAATCTCAAGTCTGAGTGGAATGAGGCGCTAGAAGCTGTAGCTGCAGGGCAGAAGATGCGCAACGATCGTAACCAAATGTGTGCGGAACTAAGACTGGCATCCAAGGCAGCAATCACAGTAAGTTACATTTTATCCATTGATGTTATGTTTGTGGATTTAATGTCCTATGGGTATATGTTTTATTATCTCTTAATGTTACTCTTTTGGGGATGTCCTACCAGTATATGTATTTTTATCTCTAAATTTTACTCTTTTGGGGATATGTTAAATAATCATACAAAAATTAATAAAAAATTCAAAATATGTAAAGCATTAGAAAAACACTGCACACAATTTAAACTAATGTGTACTTTATGGGGCTTAATATGAATTTTTAGAATGTTTGGATTCAATTTAAATATGCTTTTTTTCAGTATTGCAACCTTAATAAAATATTTGCATCATTAAAAACTTGCCACGCAGTTTGTTAGTTTTTTTTACAGTTTGGTAAATATCATAACATAGAGCAATAAAAAAATGTAAATAAAGGCCTCAGATAGGAAAAATGGGGAAAATGACAACTGTGAATTCATTTGAACATTAAAGCTAGCTGGTCACCTACCTTTTCTGTAGAATGTTCTATAGAACCACGTGAGGTGGTTGGTTGCTTGTGTGCAGAGGTTAAAGGTCACTGGTTGGAAATGCACTCTGCAGAATACTGGATTATCTGACTTGCTGCCAGTTCACCTTGTTGAATGTGTTTAGATTGTTTTGGTGAGCCCCCACATGTTATAAACAAGTGGATATAAACAAAAGGAACAACCAGTGTGTGGTTGGATTTGTGTTTTGTGGAAAATTATTATATAAGGTTCAAGGGATTATTTTTAGGTAAAAGACGTCAGATATAGGAACAGACCCCTTTAACATTTCCAGAATCTGCTGTCACTGGAATCCTCTCATTTATTTTGCAGGTCAGACAAGCAGCTCTCAGGAAACTTTTGGAAGATGAATACCAACAATATGAAAAAGAACTTCATGCTATGGGAAAGGCATTCTACATAAAGAGAGAATGAAAAAATTATTGTGATGATTGACTTTTTGCTTTCATATTTTTTTACATACCTTCAGCATCTACAATGTAAAATTGGGTTATATTACAGTCACAACAAAATGTTGTCAAATTTCACTCAGTTGCATACAGGTTAATGAAGAGTTAACCTAACAATAACAGTTAACTCGGTCATTTGGTCAGTACTTTAATGTGGGTCACATGTATTTTTAATCCTATTTGTTACATGAATTCAGTATTGAGTTTGTTATAAAAGAAGTTAAGATTTAATATTCATTGCCATATTACAGAGCCAGTTCTTATTCTGGTGTGGTTTTTAACTGTGCCAAATTTATTAAAATCACAAAATTTCAGTGATACTAATGTAATTCTGTAAAAACGTATATAAGGCTACATATAAATCAGTTGAAAATTTTTCAGGTGAAAAATCAGGGAAAATTTTTTATCACCAGTTGGATCTTGAGGGATACAGGCTTTTCAAGTTGAACATTTATATCTAAAATAGATTTTTGGGAATAAATATTTGACTGACAATATAAGGAGGTTCATATTTTAACTAAGACCTGTATCAATAATTAAACATGATAATATTATTCATGGATGTAAAATGCTGTATTTGACATAGATATTGGTCCAACTTTTCCGGATTATATCTATAATATAAGAAAAAATTGACAAATTGTATTCATATTTTAATGAATGTTAGCAGTATTAGAGTACCAAATCTATCCCCAACTTCAATAGGATAGCAGTATTAAGATGTATTACTGGTAATATCCAGAACCATTGCCAAATACACAATGCTAGTTTAATTTTATTTTGCAGTGTACCCAGTGTTCATAGTATATGTCAAATCTTTCCACAACCAAAATAGATATTACGTTATCAAGTATATTTACTTTGTATTTTTATCATAAGAAACAACCACTTCTCCTCAACAATGAATACAATGTATGTACCTGTTATACATAAATATATTGTTACTCAACCTTCATCTTTTTCTTGTTCTTTTTTTTAATTTGAACATTTGTTCACTGCCAGCATCACCTATGCTCAATTTATAAATAAATGGTGATCTAATTGAACTCAATTTTGGAATTGTTTGGTATCTTGTTGTTCACCACAACTTACTCTGTCAGCTATAGGCATGGCCCTTTATTTGTTGTCTTCTTATCAGCTGTCAGTTAACAGGGCACGCACTACTAACATAGGTTTAAGGAAGTTAACTTCCCATTCTGATAAGTCCACTTAGGAAGTCCAAAAATTAGGTCTTTGTAACATATATTTGAACAATGTAGGATGTGATGATCCTGTCAGTTAATATTCACACAGAATGCCAAATTTAATAGGAACAGCTAGATGGATTTTTCATGAAAGTTATGCTAATTGATCCTGGAAAACTTGCTGCTAGAAGACTAGTATACCCTTAGCATTTGTTTTTGTTTTTACACAGTTAACTTGTGTTTTTGAGGATGACAAAGTACAGCTATTGGACTAAACCAGCATGACAAAATGTAACCATAAGACCTGTGAAGAATAACCTTTACATGCTGATAGGTAGTCTGAGGAAATGCACAATAAGTTCACTCTAATCTATGTTCCAGGAATTATGAGAGAAAAATGTTTGAGCATCTTAGGGAGCTAAGATGCTTGTCAGTCATGCTAAAGTAAATTGGTCTGAACTTAAGAACACACAAATCTTGTTGTTAGCTAAAAAGATGGTGCTCTTTTACTGCTTGAAATTGTGTCACTGACATATAGCAGGACTTAAATTCTAACTATGCAGACCGTTTGTAGTTAAATCTTGGAAACCCCATATTAGGTTAGTGTAACATGTATTTATGTGCTTAATTGTGCCTTCAGTAAAGTGTCGAATTCAACTTTTATAGCTCCATTGTTTAAATCACCTACCGTGTTTATAGAATTTATATGACTTCTGAAAAAAAAAACTGCTCCCGTATGAATGAACCCAAGGGAAAGATCTTATAACGCCTTTGTGACCGAAGAATGAGTTTGTTAGTCAACAGAGCAATGTTTACAAATGATAAAATCATGTTTGTTCAAACAGTCGTGGAGGCTACTGAATATTTCGCCTTACATCGACTAACGTTTGATCCCTTCACGCGCTGAGGTCGAAGTGGCTATCTTTAGCTTCACTTTAGGTCATTTCTCATGCTATCGATCTAGAGCAGTTCTATATTTCCTGTATCTCGGGGCCATTTCTCATGCCATCTACAGCAATTTTATATTTCCAGCCTCTCGGGGCCATTTCTGATACGTACCATATTGTTCTCTTTGACACCTAGCTCAAACGAAATTCACATACCTTAGAACTGTATTTCCAGGCACAAGAGAAGAAGTGGCGTTTTGCACCCTACTGTAAGCCAGCCCATTTTACAATAGGGGTGACCTATTAATGGGTTAGTACAAATATAGATAAGAGGGGTGGTCGGTAGGCCTGATGTCTTACATCGTTACCGAAAGGTGATGTTGCATGTGTGTGGAAGTTCTTAATGATTTTTTTTATAAAAAGCTCTAGGGATTATCTTTATTAAATAGAAGTAATATGTCGGAATATAATTAAGGATATTCCCCTAACTTTGATGTTGGAACAGTCTATTGAAGTGGTGAGGAAGGAAACCATCTGATAACCATTTTCACTGCAGGTACATTTTAATAATAGTACATATCACTGATGGTGCTATCTGCGATTGATTCTGCATGGCGTCCATCTGTTTTTTTAGTGTGAAAATCACTGATATGTCAGGAGCGGTTCAACGAATCGGCCTTGCATGTCAATTCGTCTTGGACAGCCGTTTAATACGCCTGACAGGTGGCGCCACCTATATCCACTTATTCGTATAATGAATCCATGAATTTTAATACCCAATCATACCGCAATATTGAAGATACGCCTGGTGGCGCCACTCACATCCATTTTTTTTTCTTGGAGAGCGTTCATCTATAAACTGTTTTCATTAAAAATTTCATATATCTCATGAGTGGATGGATGTATCAGTCTGAATTTTGGACGTTTATCCAACTTGGACAAAGCCCATGGATAGCTTTGTCAAAGACCAGATAAATGCCAAATCAAAAGTCTTAAATTCTGAGACATTAAAAAAGACTAGATAGATGGCACCACCTACAGCCCGTTTCCATATAAAACATTGGGGCCCTTTTCCCACGAGTGAGTTGGTGTATATATCCATCTAGGAAGCTTTGTTGTAGACGAGACTGGTGGCGCCATCCATCTACTGTTAGGCTTTCATGGAATACATTTTCAGGGTAGTTTGATGTATCGACCAAGACATTTTGGTTGTCCATAGGCCTTGGAATGGTTTATCTTGTACACAAGACTGGCGGTGCCACCTACAATCATTTTTGTCTGGTGTCCATCTGTGAATCCTTTTTGGTGCATCACACAAAGCTCTATGACAACATGACAACATGACAACATGACACTCAGGCATTCGGAAATAAACCAATCGTCTTCAGTTCATCTAAAATCGACGTTTGGGGTGACAGGCTGTCGCTAACAAAGCTCTAAATTGGTTTTACTTAGAACTCTGGAATTTTGCATGTCCATCCATCTTAAGTACCCTGAATTCTCCTACACAAGACTTGTGGCGCAACCTACGATCACTCTCAGGTGTGATTTAATGTGTCAGTCTGAAATTTTGCATGTTCCTGGATCAAGGATGGCATTATCTATATACAAGATTGAAGGTCCCACCTTGAATCATTTTTGCAAGCTATCCATCTGTTTGTCTATATTTTTTTAAAGTCTCGCATATCTTAAATAACAAAGTAATGGTTTAATTTACCATGTATTCAGAGCTCTTTGATAACCTAATCTTGTACACGCCTGGTGGTGCCAACTACGTATTATTATATATTTTAAGTAGTTTCGTGCATTCTTGCGTCTTGGTATGAGCTACATTCAAGTTTGCATCTCTGATGCCACAGATTTGGCGGGCTGTTAGGTCAGGAGACATTCTATGCCTCACTTTTACCATGTCTTTGTACTCATGCATAAATATGAGTCACTGGATAAATCATATTATTTTTACACTCATCAGTTTATAAATATATATAATATATATATACATATATATATATATATAAATATATATATATATATATATATATATATATATATAAAATTATAAGCATAACTCTATTTTAATTTTTGTTGATTACAGTCTGCTAAACCTGGCAATCGAAATCATGAATGAGTAAAATTTCAAATAAGATAAAAAGTTTTCATTATAAATTATCATTTATCATTATTCAGGAGTTTTGTTAATATAATGCCAAAAAAGGTTGGGTTCTCAGGCACCTTTTTCATAAATCTGTGCGGGTTGGATTTTATTTTTACCTTTTTTGTACCGGTATATGTCCATAAATATATCATGCATATTAGCAGGGTAAAGCATGATATTAAAATAAATTTTTGCTAAACAGGTAAAAGCACTACACAACAAAGGAAATCTGATCAAAATTGTATTATTTTTATCTTCTTGGAAGAAATATCCGAGCGGGCTTGAGGTCAAAATTGGCAAGTTATTTTTATCTGGGGGTTAAAATTGCCGCGGGCGGTTCCTGAGAACCCTACCTTTAATTAATTCTTTTGGGCCTAAGGTCAATATTTTTCTTTTTAGCCTAGTATGGTCACAGATCATATGATGGCTTCTTAAATCGATTAAAAATTGCCTTTAATTCTTTTGGGCCTAAGGTCAATATTCTTCTATTTAGCCTAGTATGGTCACAGATCATATTATGGCTTCTTAAATCGATTAAAAATTCCGGACAATGTGTATTGTCCCATAGTGAAAGTGTACCGTCGCACATTGTCGCTGTCGATGAGGCAGTTTAGTAATGGGGTAGGGGTCGCACACCGTCGCAGCGACAGTTTTTATTGTCCCAGACTGATACCCTAGTGTCGCAAATTGTCGCTATCGCAGATTTAGTTTAGTAATGGTGTATGTGTCGTAAACCGTCGCAGCGACGGTGTCTATACTTCTATACTCCGTCTCTAACCCCGGCCGACGACCCTGGAGGTTTGTGGAAATGGAGGTAGTCCCAAACACGTGGATGTAACCAAAACAAACCACATGTGTTTGGTGAGATCGGCGATTTTTATAAAAGGTCCAAGAGATTATTTTTAGTTAATGGACGAAGAATATTGCAAAAGACCCATTTAATAAATTTAATTTTCAGATCATTCCGTAATGATTCTATTTTTATAAGTATACTGTTTTATTTTTGTTTCTACATGCACATGGTAGAGTTTACTAAAGAAGATTTTCTGATAGGGCTGAGAGCGTACAACCCGGGAAACATTACCAACAGAACTGCTTGTGACATCTTGTTCCAGGTGCAGAGTAAAAACAATTACATCACATGGAAAGAGGTTGCATCGTATAAATCAAAATTTTACAGGCTGTGAACAATATCGAAATGAAAATATTTGGCAGAAACTTTGTTGAAGTTAAGCAGACGCGATAGGAGTTACTAAAGAAAAGTAATACGGAAAAACTGTAGAGAATTATATGAATTTATTTTTTTTAAATACCGAAAACGGGCCACCAGTGTTAATTCACTCACACTGGAGATGACTGAAGGAACTGAAGAAAATGGTTCAGAGATGATGCCTCTAAAACCATCGGAGGAATTTTTTAATGTAGTAATTGATGGGCTGCTTAAGGAAGTAGACAAACAGGTCAAAACGATTAGGCAACTGGAATAACTTGTAGACGATCTTTAAAAGAGGAAAATAAAAGTTTGAATAAAAGAAAACACGTTACTAAAGAAAAAAAACCCTTCGAACGGAAACATGTCAGCGACCTGGAATGAATGAATAAAAAACGCATCAACCAACCAGCAACCCCTAACTCGACTGCTCAAGCATCACAAGGAAATTTTTTATATGGCTTATAGGACATTTGTTGCAACAATTAATGATTAACCGGAGAGTGAGCGTTAATTATGTAAGCACTGATTAATCTATGGCATCCTTCAGGAAGTATCATATCTCACACGCATCATAACGCACTTAAACAATTCTCTCGCATGATCCTTGAAAAAAATACAAAAATATGTATAATGCAGATTATTGGAAAGCAGTTTATTTTTTTTTTCTGAATACATCAGATATGTCAATTAACACCAAACATGTTTAATAAACATTGATGTCTAATTCATAACATCTTAATTCTGTATTTTGAAGAAAAAACCTTCACTTAAGAAACTACGCTTGGTTTAAATTAAATTTAGAGTATGTAATTGCAGATAAGCAAATATTTAAGATAATGCAAAAGCGATCATGTAAAATACATGAAAAAATGCAAATGCGATTAGATGGATCAAATTCAGTTTTAAATATAAATCTACATGTGTGTGCATTCTGCCTTTATAATCGTTTGTAACCTACTGTCAAGAAGTGAGTGTATATTTAATGAGATATTTTATGGCATATATGAATGCGATATTTTCAAATGGGTATATATTTATATGGAAACCGGGGTCTAGTGAGAGACTAGAAAAAGAGAAAGATCCCCAAACCTAAACTTAATGTTACCATTAAGTTGGTCTAGTAGTTGTCGAGCAGTACTCTAGTCTGAAAAAAAAAAATCTAGAAGCGAGTTACTGAGTTAACAATTTTTTGTTTAAATAATCAATGTGTGTTAGATGCCAGGCGTACTAGTGATATCGTTGTAGCCTACAATTTTCCGTGTAATATTTTTTTGTCAGTACAGAAGGCGTAGGTATTAATTGAATAACAAAATGGTTTGCTCCAGGAAGGGGGGGGGGGAACGATTTTATATTATCATCATGTTAAAATATCGTGTTTACTGTTCTGACAATAACTCTTCCATATCTTCCTCATCGAATTCTAAAAATAAAATATTAAACAGGAAATATTATCTAATGATCCACTAGATCATATTTAAAGCAGTTCATCAAACAGGTGGCCCGTGGGCCATGACGCTCAGCTGAATGCAAGAAACCTTGAACAATGGGTAATCCCAGAGTGCTCAAAATCATGTATTTTGCCAATAGACCTTATATAGAGGTTAAAGTGATGTTATTCTACATCCAGCTACTACCATTAGTGCCCATCTGACTAACAGAATGTTAAAATCTTATTCTTTTACACAGCTCGCAGAATATAGGTCACAGTGACATTATTTCAGGTTTACAATAATTTTATACAGGAACCTACCTAGATCTTAATCAAATCAGAAGTTTCCAGGTTCAACTGTGACCAATCATGTAATGCTGTCCTATAGGGTGCTCAAATCATGTTCTTAAACATATCTTGCAGAATATAATTCACTATGACCTAATTTCAAGTTTCCAAGGAGATTTGCCTAGGACCTTCCTTGATGTACAGTCAGAAGATATAGGTCTAACGGTTTCAGCTTGTGCTATGTGAATAGCCAGACTGCTTCATTTGTAAGTGTCAAAAATAGAGAAAATACGCGTCAAAAATATAAGAAATGCAGGTTGCGCCATCAGTTTGCAGGAACTGCTGAAACACTCCATGACCAATATGCAGGCAAAGAAAGATGGCGATTAGTGCATTAGTTATTCAGATACGGGAGCTTTTGTATCGCATTTTTAATTAATCTTGGGGGGGGGGGGGTACTTATGAGCCCCATAGCAGGGAGGATATGGTTAACAGAGATCTAATTTCAAGTTTCCAAAAAATATTTATTATTGACCTCTCTGGATTATAAGTTAAAGGATTCTTGGTCCGAGGTTTACGATTTGTGCCCTGTTAACGGGCGGCCGCTTCATTTGCAGGTCTCGAAAATAAAGAAAAAACATGCGTAACAAATCGAAAAATATAGGCGGCCCCGGCTAGTAGTCTGAAGGAACTGATGAACCACTCCATGGTCATTATACAAGCAAAACATCATGGCCATCAATGCATTAGTTATTCAGATACTGAAGCTTTTGTATCAATTTTCCAGGTTTCCAAGGAGATCTTTGCGGATCTGTATAGGTATTCAGTTAGAATATTCTAGGTCCAGCGGGTACGATTTGTGCCTTGTTAACAGACGGCCGGACAGACGACGGACGAAGAGTGATTGCTATAGCTCATATGACTTTCAGTCAGCCGAGCTAACAAAACAAGTAGAAAAGTACAAACAAATTAATCACAGTGACATCAAATAACTGCCTTTTATAAAGAAATATGAATAAAATAGCATAATTAAGAGCTAATTTTGACATGCACAGTCATGGATTCATTTTAATTTTATGCAATTAAAAAAACCGTTATTGCACATATATTGTCGACTGTGTTTTATTCGGCTAGTAAAAACAAACCTAGAAAGTTGTAAACCTCAAATTTAGGACACGATTGTCCCAATAATGATCAATGAGAATACCTTTCCATACAAAACGTAAAGAAACGACAAAAATTTCACCTTTCTCTGTAGGAAATTTGACAATATAAATGGTTGTTATACTCACCAATCTCGGTTTCGTTAATTCGGGCATCATTAGATCCAGGGACGCCGCCTTCGGAGACATCGTCTGTGGTGATGAACGGCCCATTTTCAAACTCTTCCTGGTCAAGTTTGCCATCCACTGTAAAACGTTAAAATGCTTATATATGATAAAATCTAAGACTATAAGACTCATAACGCTAAGACACAGTCACACACAATCCCTCCGAAAACAACCCTCATCTCTTTCTGCAACCGCCCCCCCCCCCCCCCCCCCTCCGTCTTTGTTTTATTTGCTCGATATTTTTTAGAAGGTTTTTTTTAAAGAATGATTAAAAGTGAAGCAATTGATGTAACCATGAACTCTATGTGACCTTAATCGCATATTCCTTGAATAAATCATAATCATTAGCAGAGCAGTTGGGATTAACAAATCAAGTTACCGTTGGCAACCTGACAACCGCAAAATTTGCAAAACATGAAGATTCTCATACATAACACGTGTAGTCTGATCCAATGCCCCTGTTTGCATGTTTTCCAGGATTTTTGTAAACAATGGGGACCACATAAAATAAATCTAACTTTTCTATTGCTATAATTGCCATTAATTCATCACTGGAGGACAGAAAGGAGCAATACCAGCTGATGAGGTTAAGAAAATACGATGTCATACGCGACTGACCTTCGTGACGTCACTTTTGTCATATAAACATCCCTTACAACAATAGGCATGGAAAGCCTTCTGTGTAGGAGCCTTTTGGGGCTCATTAGCATAATTAGGTCAAGGAGAGGATTTAATCACCTTGGACATGAACATCCAGACAGAGGTAAAACATTTCAGTTTTTAATTATTCTAAGTCATGTTTTCAATTATTCATTTATTTAACTGAAACTTTAAAAGTGTACAAAACTTACAGTTTTCGTCTGCGAGTTCAAAGGCAGGAGCGCTCAGTTCCTCGGTTGAGTTGATGGTCTTGGCGAACTCTGCCAAGCTGATTTGCCCATTCTTGTCTTTGTCATACTCAGCGAAGTTGGCTGGGAATGGTATGGATTTCTAAAGAAAAAAATTACCATTAATTCAGCATGAGGATAATACCAAAATAACTAATAACTGAAAAAGACCCTATGCAACTATACATTAAAACGGTAATGTAGAATTTCTTTAGTCGGAAAATTGACATAAATACCATATTTATGGTTAAGTTAGGATTTATTTAAATAGGATTTCTCTCTCTCTCTCTCTCTCTCTCTCACTCTCTCACTCTCTCTCACACACACACACACATATAGTTCATGCGAAAGCCATGATTTATTGTACCGATAGGATAGACTATTTGATAACATATGGTTGGTTTTACATCAGAAGAAGTGTCTAGAAAATCACAGAAACTTTTTATCCTATAGTGTGCCCTTTAAAAGTCCTCGTAGTGTGACGTCATGGTTTTGTACAACATTTATGTGAGACGTGCGTATATAAGAGATAGAGCCAATTATGATCAGAGATAAGCTTAAAGATACATAAACGTTTGCAATAAAATGTGTATTGTCTCACACATTAGTCCATTTTAGCTTAATACAAAGGTTTCAAAGTGTCATAAGATGCCTTTGACTTAGTTATTGTATCGCATATTCAAGAAGGCAGTATAACCAGATGGTTGTTTTTATCATTTATTGTACATTAATATGGGCCCAGTTTCATTAAACCGACTTAAGCCTGTTATTCTGCGTTTTTTTACTTAAGTCACTTTTGTCGAGCTTTAAGTCAGTTTCATTAAAAATAACGTTAGTGACTTAAGTCACCTGGCGGGCTGAAATGCTAATTAAGCCTGCACCAAGGAGGCTTAACTCTGTGTTTTATGAGTGTATAGCACATTATATCACTTGCACTCGTTGCATGTGACCATACGGCCATCTGTCGAGCGTGGTACGGTACGTCACAGGCGACAATGACGCCACGTGCCGTTTCCCTGAAAGGTGTCTGTAAACCAAAGAATAGATCATGGGGGTTGTTGTTCGTTTTGTACAGTCAAGTACACCAATACCATGATGTCCAAACCGTTTTTTAAACTATTCATTTAAAAAGTTCCCAGGAATAACACAGAGTTAATTAAAATTCAATGTCACTATCTTCTGCGAAGTGTATGCGTCCCCATTTCGGACGTTTTTTTAATTCATTATTTCATCAATAGGTGGCGTTGAAAAGGGGATTTCAAAGGTTCAAACCGACTTAGCTAAATCGCGTTTAGTGAAACTGACTTGTCTCGCGGGCCTACGTTAGCCGACTTGGGAGGCGTTTCGGTAAAATTTGACTTAAGCCATACGCATTCTTAGTTAAACTGGGCCATGGAGTATCATGTTTAGATATTAGCGTGAGAACTTTGGTTACACAGCAGACGTGTCTCTTTTGATGTTAATTTCAGTACAGTTTAATTCCATTGGAACCGTCTCTGTATGGCGGTCTCATTAGTAACGATTGTTTTTTGTAGACTTCAAAGGATGAGCACCTGTTTAGTTTGGTTTTCTCATGGATTTGTCTCCGGAGGCGTGTCCATATAAAACTTCATGTAATCATTGGCAGTCGGCATAATGAGTGGTAATTGGCCAGTGGACGGTCATGAATTGTGACGTCAGCAAGCATATATAAGACGTAAAAAAAAGAAGAAATTTGCTACAATTGTCCGATCAGCGCGCCGGTTCGGTGAAGCCTTACGGTGTTTGCAGTCTAGGACCAGGAATGCGTATCTCAGAGTCTAGGCAGCTGAGATATAATGTCTACAAGTGTAGATAGTCGGTTTCTGAGGATGATGATTGATCTGTAACGGACTTTTGAGCGGGTATCGAATTTTGCCGACGGACTGGCATTCTATATTATACCTGTTGTGAGCGCTTCTAAGAATAGACCGAGGACTTTATTTAAACGCGTAACTGTAGGGGTTTTGGATATTGCTGTGTGGAAGCATATTCGGTTACCTAGACCTGAATAATTCCACGAGGCATCAGCTATGAAAGACATTGATTCTAAACCCAGATACAATAATATATGCGAGTATGCTCCAGCGAGGGATTGTCGGAGTTCCGGGTATCTATAGGTGAACCGATTGTACTGTGTACACAAGAGGATCAAACAGTGAGTCGAAGAGCGCAACATTCAGATGTCACATGTGCGCGATGGTCATGTGAGAAAGAGAAGTGTAAACAAGGAACTTCCCTGTGTAGTGTGGTTTACGGACGCTTGTGATCTTCAGTGCTTGTATATACTGAGCGTCCCTCCAGAGAAACGCAAGGGTCTTCTATCTTTAATATATAGATTTGTTTTTATTTAACTCATGTCTTATTCACTTTTGGAGTGTTCGTATATATGAGTTTCAGCCAGTTGGTTTGAAAGTTAAAGAACCTGGACGTTTACTTCTTTAGTGGTGTGACATCAAGCACAATTATTCCGGTACATGGACTTACTGTCTCCAATTCTCCTGTTTTACACGTGGATAGAGGTCTGATTTCACGCATAACGGACAACTCCAAATCAAGGAGCAGAAAAGCACGGGAGAAATACCAGCTTGGTGTGTATGTTATGTCCCTGTTTATGTTGTAGGCCAGATCTCCCTCTCCCTCTTGTCTCCCTCGGATGATTCTACGAAAGTCGAGCGTTTTACAACAAGACTGACCAGGCTCCAAGGTTTTAATTTGTGGTACTTTTTTCTCTAAGTCAATGCATCTCATCGTTTGTTTACCGGATTAAACAAATTTGTTTGGCTTTACTATGGGAATGAACTTTTCTGATGTTAACGCTTAAACTTTATTTGAAACGGAGTGAACGCACCAGAAATATACACGTCATAGTGAGAATATGGTAATAAATACTAAAAATTGGTTAATCCGATAAACGGGACGACATAAACTTTTATTATATATGTATTATTATAGATTACAAACAAATATATCGAAAGAAGTATCATATATATATATATATATATATATATATATATATATATATATATATATATAATGTACAGTATTATTATTTTTTGTCCAAACGTACCTGAAAGTTTGTTCATGAGAATTCGCTCTTCATAATCCTACTCATATAAGCTGTATGTATTTTTAAGCTGAACTTTCACATATATATTTTCCGGGCTTTAACTATGTAATTAATGTGAATTAAGATATTGATATTTTTATATTTTATAACAATTAAGCTTTTACAAAAGAAAAAGGATTTTTAAGAAATAACTTGCCTCTAGTTCAGTATCTCTTTTGCCAATCCCCTTGCAGGCCGCCGTGCAAACCGGGTGACAGATTCCGGAACATAACAGTTTGCATCCCCAAGGACAAACGATAGGCGCCACACGTCTTATGGCCCGACCCACTCTCCGGACGAAACGTCTGAACCTGAGACGTATCCGCCAAGCCTCGCTGTCGTCTACGTGCAGCGACACCACCAGCAGGACGGTCACCAGAAAAACTAGGCTCAGCTTCATTCTTAGAACGTTGAAGTGTATTTCACACAGGTATAACTGAAATAGAAACATGTTCTTAAGAGGGCTTGGGAAACAGAAATAATAAACCTTACTCAAATTCGAAATCAGTTTACTTTAACTTATACTCCAACAGCTTTCACATCCAGTTTGACCACTTTAGCAGTCGACCACAGTCACTTTTTTGGAATACGGATAATGCACAATTGTTCCAAAATGTTTCATGCAGACTGTGTATATGTATGTGTATCCTGCACTTTAGGATTTATTCGTATTGTGGATGACGCCCAGCTGTTTGTCAATACGTGTTGTGCAAAACCTACGCGAGTATATAAGATATATAGTGGAGAAACAACGCACAGCAACCATAAGCCTCTGCCTTAAAACGTCTGCGTTGGTGTGACACTAATAAAATTTCAATGGCTCTCAGATGTATGCTACATATATGCTCGGGTCTTGATGTCTAATTATACACTTGTTAATGGTTATATTCGCGTTTTGACGTTGTGTAAGATTAAGCGTGCAGCAGAGTGAGCTTGACATATAATAATAACGGAACTTTTAGTCGAGGTGTACCTTTTATTTAGAAAATCGGGTCAGTCACAGACTTGAAGTAACATTCTGCAGCAACTGAAGTTGAGTCATGTGAATTTATCAAAAATTATAGAATTTCAATTACAATCAGTCCAGTGTCTGGCTTTATGTATTTAATCACAAACTGTCATCTCAAAAATATTTATTAGGGTAAAATGTTTAAAAATTGGAAAATTATGCAGGTGGTGCCATTAACATTACTGTAGGTTGTATAGTCGGGTCCAGTCCGTCGGCAAATATGTGATACTCGCTCTGAAGTCCTTTACTGAGAAATCACCGTGGCCTTCCTCCGACACTGACAATTTACGCTTGAAGACATCACATTTCACCTGTCTTCACTATGACACATGTCACATATGACTCTATGACTGGTCTGTACATTCGCTCAAAATGTAAGAAAAATATTAAGATTATTAAAAAAATATTCTAATGTCATCGGAGAACTGTGACTTGGGTATTTTATTGCATATTCTGATAGGGAGGATAACCAGATGATTGTTTTGATAATTGATTGTACATTAATATGGAGAATCATGTTTAAATATTAGCGTGAGATCTTTGGTTAAAGAACACACGTGTCTTATATGATGTTGATTTCAAAGCAGTATAGGAATCAGAGAGCGCACGTGTCTCCTTTCATGTTAATCTAGGTACAATTTTAATTCCGTTGGAGCCATCTCTGTTTGGCGGTCTCTACAGTAACTAGGGTTTGCTGTAGATTTCATAGGAGGAGCGCCTTTGTAAGTTAGATTTTCTCAGGGCCTATCTCTAGAGGCATGTCCATATTTATATTTATACTGTAATTGCCGTTCGGTATAATTTGGAGTGGTGATATGCCGGGAGACGAGCGGGAGTTGTGACGTCAGCAAGCATTTATAAGTCATGAGGCGCACGAAACTCGCCACATATACCCTTCCATCGTACCGTTGTTGTATAGCCTGGCGATATCTACAGCAATCTGGGGGCTGGTCTGCATTTGTCATAGTGAAGACAGGTGAAATGAGATGTCTCCAAGCGGAGATTGTCAGTATCGGAGGAAGGCCACGGTGATTACTCAGTAACGGACGTCAGAGCGAGTATCACATATATGCCGACGGACTGGTAATCTGGCGAATTATTACCTGTTGTGAGCGCTTCCAAGAACTAAAGATTTCATATTAACGCTTAACTGTAGAGGTACAGGATCTTGTTGCGTAGAAGCTTATTCTGCTACCTATAACTGGATGATTCCAGGAGACATCAGCTTTGAAAGAATGTGATTCAACGCCCAGAAAGAAAAGTCTGGAACTTTGTCAAACCTGTATACTCCACCGAGAGATTTTGGATTACAGGAGCTACGTTTATCAAAGGACTGAATGTACTCTGTACACACAGTGAGGCGTACAGTGTTATATACCTGTGTCAGGTGTGCTGGCTGGTCATGTGATCAGAAACAGAGTGAACAGGAACTTTGCCGTGTACCGTCATTGACGGACTCAGTATTTATCATTGTTGGAGTATAAGGAGCGCTTCTCCAGAGAATGTAAGTGACTTCTTTCTTTAATAATTTATACAGTAAAATCTCGCTTAACGACCACCTTAGTATAGTGACCGCCTCGAAATCACGACCACTTTTTCATGGTCCCTATTTTTTTACTCTTTATATCATATATTTAAGCCTCGGAATATCGGGCACTTGGTTTTTTGTTTTGTTTATACGACCACTTATTTCGGTCCCAGCTCGTGACATGAACTTCAGTTATGCGGCCAATAGATACAGAGTAAATATTGCCTGTCTAGTCGTAGCGCAGGGTCGGGCGCAAGCCAATGCATTTCATCCCTAATTATTAAAGGGCAGAAGATGAAACAAACACAGGGCATAGTGATCACGAATGATCACTCCAGGCCAGGAATGGTTGCGTCATGGTTTCATAACTTTTTATGAATCCCCGTTAATTATAATGCGTGATACATAGATCCCTAGCTTTGATAAACTCACTGGTCAATAAAGATTAATGATTTGTTTTTATTTAACTCACCATTTGACTAAATGTTTTGAAACAGGAAAGAGACTGAGAACTCCTAGGTTAACTCAGCGATGTAAAACTTTACCTGGTCACGGCTGTAAGAATGTGCACATTTCACAGCTAGGCAGAGACTCGTAATCGTGTATCGAATTGCTGTCAGATTTATAGGTGACTTTATGTGGGTGCGTTTCTCAAGAAATAGAAGCATGAGTCCGTTTGGGATGAGGTTAATGTTTATGATATATTAAGTATTTATATTGTACAGGCATCCATTGTATATATTGATATAGTGTTAATATCAGAAATTGTGTTTGCTTTGAGATGTGTTTGGATCTGAGCCTTTATTTGTTTAAGTTTTCTCATTTTGTTAGTATTAATAAATAAAATTGTGCGACACGTTTCTTTTTTCTTTATAAATTCCTGTCCTATTATGCAGTTTAAGGCGGAAAATAAAATCAGTAATTTCAAATTATCGTTAATCGCTACTTAAGTAAGCAGCCTTCGGACAGACGAGCTGTTGTAAGACCCTTGATAGTCAAACCTCACTTAGGGGGTCAACTCGGAAATGCGACCACTTAATCTCTGTCCCACTGGTTGTCGTCATTCTGAGGTTTTACTGTATTTGTTTTGTTAACACGTCCTAATACATATTCTTTTTTTCCGTTCAGCCAGTTTCTTTGGACGTTCAAATTCTTTACCGGGGTGACTTCTTATTTATGTTAGCAGACCAGTTCCAATTTCCAAACAACGTGATGAATCATGCCCTATGAGTAAAAGTGTGCCACTCAAATTGCAATAAGACTCCAATGAGCCATTTCGTTTTACTGCCTTTATTGATCTA
This sequence comes from Sipunculus nudus, assembly GCA_026874595.1. Classification (NCBI taxonomy): domain Eukaryota; kingdom Metazoa; phylum Annelida; class Sipuncula; order Golfingiida; family Sipunculidae; genus Sipunculus; species Sipunculus nudus. Next base: position 4,855,489 of record CM049313.1, on the reverse strand, counting down.
TTTTATTTTATTTTATTTACCTATTATTAGCAATAAAGTCCTTCGGTGGAAGTTGAGCATGAAAAGTATATTGTCACCGTCTCATGTAAAGTATATTAGTCATACGTCTCCAGTCTATCTTCGCCTTTGTCATCTGTATTTTAGTGTCGCATAAATATCTTTTAATTGCTAAACATCCAGGGACTTCTATATGTATAGTAAGCTCATGCATTTGTGTTTGTATGTCATTGTCAAACACCTGCCTTGGAGATTTTGTTACTTTTTAATGAAACACTCTCTTCCTGCTAATTGGTCCAGGAAATCTGTTTTTTTTGCTTTGATTACTCGTGCAGAATAAATTATTAGCTACACATTAAGGAAAAAGCCAAATGTATCTAAATAAACATGTCCGTTCATAGTTTGTAGATATTTTATGACTATCGCACCGCAAAATCACCAGAAATCTCTAATGCACATAATCTCTAATGTACATATAATCATTTTCCTGCCATCTAACTGTGAGATAAAAGTAATATATTTTCTGATGTATTTTTATAATTTTGATATCATTCATCCCTATAGTCGTGCCACAGAAAGATTTACACTGTCCTCCATCAAAGCACTCTCTTTTCAGCTAACTCGACATGCCCTTTTTTGAGCTTTGGTTTCCTGACTCATTAACAAATAAATGAGTTTAGTAATAACAGTTAGTATCCAAGTATGTATCATAATACTTTGTGGTAACTTATGATTACTCTTCTCATGCCGCAGTTATATATTGTAATCGTCCAAGACATCTTTCCGTGGAACGGGATGACTGCTGTGTATAACCGCTGCGTTTGTAGCGTACTTGTCATTGTAGATTGCTACCCCATGCAAACGTTCGAAGTTTTAAAGGAATGGCAGTTCAGCCGCCAGTGAACTAGAGGTATTCCTTTTTTAATCCTCATAAATACGAGGACTAGCTAAGTTCCTTTGTAATGTGTTCTATGAATCAAACCTTTAAACTGCAAAATTCACAGTAACAGTAATGTAATCATCTTTCTTTAGGCTTTTTTAACTGTTTTTATCCCTGCAACTTGGCGAGGTTTAATACTTTGCCTTGGTTGGTTCTTTAGTCGGCGAGCTTGTTATTAGCTTTACTCAAAGTGTTATGAATAGCTTTTGATAAAACTTTGTGGAGGCTTATTCTAACACGCAAATAACAATCCATTACTTGGATCCGTTTCTTCTAATATGGGACCAGAAACTTAAGAAAAAATAAGAATTAGCGTCAGTTATTTAAATGTATATTAAGAAATCACTATGAAATATTATACAGAAATAATTAAACACATCCCTGGCCTTGTTTTCTCACGACTCATTCTGTCTTTCGTCCATGGTCATGTACATAATAATTAAATGCATACACACGAGCGTGTCTGTATTTAACTAAATACATATATGTATGTAAATGGACTAAATGATATACAGGGCAGTTGGGGCTAGTTTAAGGAAATGGGTTATCTTTATTTGATAATAGCTAAAATTTGATGATAGTGAGTTATTGTTGTTTGCTGATACGTTTATGATATACAATAAGAATGCGTTAAGAAACGTTAAGAGTGAAAAGCACTGTATCCTCTACTCGCCTCTATTCGATTATGTTAACTGGGTACACCGTTGGTTCTTCACGCTTTTGGTTTTCTAACTCATTAAACCAAACAAAGGTTCGGCAAGACATGCAGTCAAGACAGGTGTTAAGATACTTGGCGGTGACTCGTCATTAGTAGATTGCGTTGGTCCTTGCAGCAATCGACTAAGAATGCCCCAATTGTAACTGCCATAATGCTGAACATTAAATCGTATTTGGGGAATTGTCAAAATAATAAAAAAAATAGGTGGACCATAAAATTGCACTACATACCAGTATCTAACCAGAGTTTAATTAAATCAAATTTCTTTCTCCGTAACAAAGATTATGTTCCTCAGCGTTTTCACTTTTAATTAAACCACAAAACAGTAAACGCTTTAATAACTATTTTTTAATGACTGTATTGGAAGAACGAAAGAATATTAAAAAAAAATAAAATTGTACGTAGTACAATATTAAAGCGCAAAATGTGGTTTAATCCTACGGGGTCCATACAAGAGCGCACTTTAAACAAATATATTTGACAAAACAAAATACCAACATACACCAACAGAAAGACCACTGTTACAGGTATAAACCCATATAAGTTATTGGGTATAATATGAAATTAAAATGACTTCTGAAGTCGTAAATTATTTTTGAATTATAAATGTCAGTGTTTTTACCAGAGATGATACCAATAAGATGCAACATATTTACAAATGTTTATACCTGTATATAATTAATGAATTAAGTATCAGATACTAGACTGACAATCTCGAAACAAAGTACCTACGCATTGAGATCATGCATTTTAAGGAGAAACATATGTAACCTACCTCTATGCGAGACTTCTGTACACCGTAACTGTACCACTCTGTTTCATGCCTTTATTTGGTTCAGCAAATTTTGTTTTACCTGAGATTACTCATACTTAATTGGCTATGAGAAAGTCTACAAGAAAGTATAAGCAGATTCTAAAAATAAATCAGTTATCATATAACTTAGTGGAGGTCTAACCTATGAAAATGAGATCTTCAGTCCTACGTGCGCTAATGTATGATTCACATCTGTAGTCTGTGTGATACCGTTTTTGCTTTATTACCATCCTAACACGTCCTTTCTGCGAATACTGATCAAGCAGAGTTGCAAAGCGTGTCGAAAGACGTGACTCACTACTACGCTGCTGCATTTAATTGTCTTCCTTTAATTTGAAAAGACTGTGCTTTATTCTGTTTTTGTAACAGATGTGATTATTAATATCCATTTAACAAAACCACACCATTTCAGGAGACGTAAGGCGTATCGAAAGACCTGGTATAAAACCAGGAAGGTAATTTTGAATTTACATTTTAGCTGTCTCTCGCTTAGGTGGGACGATTGTCCTTATTGTCCTGAACCCGCTCTCACAAGGGAAGGGTAAACTTCTTTTGTGGTATTCTGAATTGAATTGAACGAGAAATCATTTCCATCTTGTGTGCATATGCTTACAACACAAAGCTCTGTTATAACAAATAAACTATAAAATCTGTTTGAATAATTTAATAACTAAATAAAGCTAATGTGATATTACAGTTACGGAGGCAAATACTAGTTATGAAGGACTTACTATTTAGTAATTAAGGGAAACAAGGCATGTATGTAAGAATCACATTGTGCAGTTCCATTTTCTGGCTTTATGTATTTTTATCAACCTGTCATCCTAAAAATATTTAATAGGTAAAATATTTAAAAGTTGGAAAATGCAGTTGGTTCCATCAACCTATCTGTAGAGCAAGTTGCATAGTATGTACATTTGCTCGAAATGTAAGAATAATTTAAAATTATTTGTATAAGAATAAAAAATTATTCTCAACTGCGTGATGAAACCAGTTCCTATTTTTAAAACCGTGGTGAATCATGCCCTATTAGTAAATACATGTGACACTCAACTTGCAATAAGATTCCTAAAGACTTAACTGGGCCTCTCCGTCTCCTGCCTATTTCTTCTATTTTCATTTTTATTTTGTTATCTATGATTACTCAGTTTTAATAAGCAATAGAGTCTTACAGTGGCAATTAAGCGTGTAAAGTATTTTGTCACCACGTGATTCGGCGGAGGACTTCCCTACCTGTCGGTCAACTGACTTTGCATACAAAAAGAAACTCTTTCAGGTTCAGTAAGGCGTATCGACAGTCTTTACATGAAAGAAATGATGAAGTATACGAGATTTTAAACAGAGAGACTTGTTTCAAGTGAGCAATACTTGAAGATGCAGTGGTGTTTCCTTGACACAGAATCCCCCTGTTCTCCTTGTCGGGACTTATTCCTTAATGTCATCATGGACTGCAGTGGGGAAAAAGAATCTCTTTTACTCGTTTGTGTGGACCAGCTAGATATGTTGTATCTGTGAAAGATCGCGAGAGTAGACAATGATAAAACAGGAAATCAGTTCGTTTTGATAAATTTGTGGGCTTTGTAGAGTTTAATCTGCATTGTATTATGTGGTATTCTGTAATTTGACTCTTTCTATCTTAATTACATTCTCGTTTCAGAGCGCCTCAGAGAACCTCTATAATAACCTCAACACACATCAGCCCTGCCACGCCTCATAGCTATATTTGGACTGACTTATTAATAGACCACCCTATTGTCAGGTATGCTGGTCCAGGGCCGGGTGTAAACCTTTGCCACTCTTCTGCTTGTCCTTGAATGATCCAAACGTCGGCCCAGTGGCCAACGTCTGGTCGGCCCTTGGCTAAGTCATTTTAACGTGTTATGGGACTAAACGTTAATTAACATAAACCAAAGATCAGTAGCCTGCCGCGACCATTCTAGCTTCCTGTTTATCACAATTAGCTATTAGACTGGCAGTATATTTTCCGGTCAGATCTTTCGGTCATTCTGGTATTTAAACCATAACTTCTGTGTTGTTTTCTATTAACTTTGGGAAAAATCTTACATTGACAAGCGTGTAAGGTTGTAAATCTAATTATTTGCAAGTTGTGATACGAATTTATATTTTGGCAATATATGTTCTTTAAAAAAATTTAAAAAAAACTGCCACTTATAAACAAAATAGATTGGAAGTGGAAAAGAGCGAAGATGTAGAAGACCGTCCGGTCCAGAGGTTACAGATTCCTTGAAATACTAAGGTATGTGAATTTTGTGTTTGTGTTAAGTGTCATAGAGTACGTACCAGAAAGGGCCCTGAGATTCTGGTTGAATAGATTTGACATAGATATCATGATAAATTGGCATCTGTGTCGTAATATAGTTAAGCGTGACAGCTGTCCACCGAAACGAACATGTATGGTAGTAACGCAGACATGCCTGTACCTTATAAGATCGCTTATATTGGCAGTAAACATGATTAGCAATGAGGCTGGAAATATTGAATTGCCCTCCTTTAGTTATAACACAGTTATAATATTAAAAGTCTCATTAACTGTTAGGTCACTATACATGGTTTAAAATATAGTGCACATTTGTGCATTTAAATCAAAGGCTAGGGTGAACCTGTGAAAAGTCATGAATGTGAACGTTTGTGAATTTTCTGTCATTCAATAATCAAGCCAGCAATTAATGTAAGGTTTCATTTGATAATCAGTTTGCTAAGATGTTGCCGGGCCAAGCGGATAAGAATTTCATTTACTTAACCCATAGAGGAGAGTCTAAGTAAAGAGAATAATATAAATTAAAAATCTAAAATAGGTATATTTCACAGTTATTTAAATGCTTAAGATCATAGTTAATAAGTAAACGAATAGCATTTGATGTCAAAACAAATAAAATCAGTAATTTATCATTTTTTCATAAATTTGATTAACAGATAAAAAGCAAGCACCAAACTCCATAACATCCACTTGTGAAAATGGTCGTTGTACCAAACAATGTAGTTCAAAATCTATGAAATAAAAATAAACATAGACAAGTTTTAAAAATACCAGAAAAAATAAGAAAAGTGCATAACACTATGGCTCAAATGGATTACTTATAATTTAATACTTTATGTAGGTGCAGAGGTCATTATTCTTTATATTTAAATCATAATGGGTATATTTGTGTCGAAAAATCATGCAAGCATCGATCTAAACTTTAAATGATAGCCTAAGTTGGTAAATACCAAACGAGACATATGGGTGCTCCACACAAAATAATATAGATTAAATTAACGTGACTAGTTCTCTCTGATATACAATAAGACTATATATTGTTTTGCTTATTATAAACTAAAAGTCATATTTAACACCTTAGGCAAATTTAAGAGGCAATTGAGAAGTTTGTAAATAGCTAAATTAAGAGAATCTCTCGCAGGGCATGAGCATTACACAACGAGCATTGTCAAAAGTGCATACTGGTATCAGATTATGTAACACACAACGGTCCGAGCCCTCTATGCATCCCACCACTGATAGTCTTCATCCATCCTATCAGTGGCCGGCAGGGTGACATAATACTATCGTGTATACAAAATCTGATAAAACTGCCAAAGTAAAGTAAACATTGATCACATGTCCTGTCTCTGTTCATAAGCCGTCAGCTGTCTTAACGCTAATCAGGTGCAGTATACCTATGTGCACCTTTCGAAAGTCAGAAAAGACTGATAAAGTCCAGTAATCCCTGATCAGTTAAATCTGGCTGTGAATTATGTATGTTTGCTGAATGTCAAGTGTGTTGAAGGTGGCATTTACGAAACAGGAAGCATACTGTAATATACATTAAGCACTTTGTTCACAGTATAATGTACATATCACATTCACAAATAACAAGACAGCAGGACAATAACATTGCACTACATAACAATGTCTCACCAGTGTTTAATTTAATCATATTTCTTTCTTCGTTACAAAGTTTATGTCCTCAGCGCTTTCACTTTAAATTAAAACACAAAACTATAAACGATATAATAACTTTATTGAAATTCTCAGCCTCTTTCTTGATGTTTGTTTGTCCGCCGCCAGGTGACCATATATAATATATACCCGTGAGTAGTTATTGGGTGAATTGCCTTTCAGTAACCGATCTCAAAAATGATATGATGGAATATTGATGACAGGATAAGGGTAACATTAAAGGAATTAATCATTCTTTTTAGAGGTTATCTGGATTACCTTATTTTTTAATTAAAATGATTCTTTCCAATAGAAATTTTTATTAATTTCGAGCGAGGGTCAAGGCCATACATATATTAAGGGCCGTCTTTGTGGTAGAAGTGACCGTGTTGGTGGCCTGTGACATTGTGTAGAACACAGACAAGTTTTACTTGGATCCCAGTGGAGGTAAACATGTTGTCTCAGACTACAATTATGTTGTAAATGCTGGATGGAAGAGGTCAACAAAAGAGGACAGGACGTCTTAAGCATGAAGAACGATTAACTATAATAAATCACTCCAGGTCTAGGCTAAACGTAATCACTGACCTATTGGTCACGTTTATCTGAATTAAAAAAACTATACTTCACATAGCCCGCTATTTCGGACACACAAACATTAAAATGTGCTTTCAGCTCACGATAACAATACGGAACAACTATGGTTTTATATTTAGCGAAAACTTTCCTTACCCTTAAATGATACCGTGTTCTTTTGTATCTTTTGCAGTATATAGTCATTCATGGAGTATGTAAAAAAATAATTAAATTTTAGTGGACCATAATATTCTACTTTATACCACGTTTTTACCAGATTTTTGTTCAATCATCGTTCTTTCTTCTTAAAATTTTAATTTTTAAATCCACTATAAAAATTCAAATGTAATTCTTTCTTTTATCAATAATATATATTCATTCAGCATTGGTACATTGCAAAAAATATACAAATGCTCATTGGAAAACAAAGAACCTTATGCAATAAAACTCCATTACCTGAATTCTCTTGGACTTCAAATTAGCCATTTTTAAGTCAGATCCCCAATCCCACCCCAAATAATAGAAAAACCGATGCCTCTAAATAAATGCAAATGATGGATTTCTCATGTGTGACTCCTAAACATGTCCTGCATTAAAGTACATATGATGCCATCTTCTTGAATAAATCACTTTAAACAACATTCTCAAAGTGTTCATGTATGTATAACTCTCTACTCGCATATACATAACATATATATATACCAATATACATATACAGACCAATATATATATATATATATATATATATATATATATATATATATTTGCATACAAACATACGTGTTTTTTATGCATGCTCGTCCCACTATGGTATACATTCTAACAAATTTTGTGTCTTCAATATATGGATGCCATTTATTTCTAAAATTATCTACATTATTGGTTTTTAACGCAATAATATATTTACCCTTTACATGTCTCCAAATAAAAAATGGTTACTTCTGTAAAGTTAGATATTCTTTGTTATTTCTACAGTTGTTTATTAATTGTTTAGCTAGCAAAATCATTAAATTACTGCTCACTGAAGCATTAAAAAACAATATTACTGAGAAACATTTGTCAAATTTTATCTTCTGTATCCGACACCATACTTCTAACCCTGACAAGAGATCAGCTGCTCTATCACAGTCCCAAAATAATTGTATTAAAGTCTCTGGTTCCTTATCACAAAATGTGTATCGATCAGAATCTTTAATTTCCCATTTGCATAACCAATAATTATTGACCAAACAATTGTTAAGAAATTTATATTGAAATATTTGTGGTCTGACATCCATGCACATTTTTACAGGAAGTAAATATATTCTTTCTAATTTAATATCACAGTCTTGACAATATATACACACTTTTGGAACATAGGGCCCTTTTTCTAACGACAGGTTTTTTTAAAGTAGAATATATTATCTTATTGGAGATCTCTATTAATTTTACAAATTTATCTATGTAGACATAAAAGTCTAGAGGATTGCCCGAGTTAACCTGCCTGCATACTTTTTCTTTTCTAATCACAGACACCAGAGCATACCACTTCAAGAAATCTACTCCTGGTATACCTCTATCTGTCATCTGTTAAAAAGGTACAATAGAATTATTTTGAAATATATCTGATCCTGTGATAATGCCTGCATCTATAAAAATTTTCCGATAGACAGGTTCTGCAGATAATGTTTACATTTTATTATTCCACATTATTTGTTGTCTTACCGGGACCACTTCAAAGTACTTTGTGCGCAAGATTACATAACTTCTCAATTTTTTTTTTATAAAAACTAGGGATTTTTTATTTATTTTTTTTATTTGGATCCATATTACGATTCAATTAATTTCTATGTTTGGACATACGGTTTCCAAATAATACCTAAAAAATGCTTTACAGATTTTAATTGTAATTCTTAAAAAAAAAGAATTAAAAAAATTGAAAAAAATTGAAATGTCATGTAATACAATATTAAAGCGCAAAAAGTTATTTGCTTTTAGGGGTCCTTAAAATAGCGCACTTAAAACAAATATATTTGATAAAAACGAAATGCCAACATAATATGGAATTAAAATAACTTCTGAAGTCATAAATTGTTTTTGTATTATAAACGTCAGTGTTTTTACCAGCGATGATACCTATAAGATGTTAGATGTTTGCAAATGGTTATTTCTGCATATAAGTGATAAATTAAGTATCATATCCTGGATTGACAATCATAAAACAACGTGCGTACGCATTGAGATCATGCATTTAAGGAGATACATATGTAACCTACCTCTTTGCGAGACTTCTATACACTGTAACTGGACAACTCTGTTTCATTCCTTTATTTGGTTCAGCAAATGAAATTTGCATTTTCTTTTTACCTGAGATTACTCATTCTCACTTGGCTATGAGAATCTCTACAAGGAAGTAGAAGCAGATTCTAAAAATAAATCAGTGATCATGTGATTGGGTGGAGATCTAACCTATGAAAATGAGATATTCAGTCATACGTGCGCCAATGTATATTTCACACCTGTACTCTGTTTAATCTCTTTGTTTAATTGCCAATCCTAGCACGTCATTTCCTGCCTTTAAGTACCACAGTTAATCTTACCTCTCTCTTTTATTTTTGGCTGGGAATACTGATACTTTAATTAACAATAAAATACTCATTCAGGAGTGCAAAGCGTGTCCGAAGACGAGATTTATTACTAGACTGCTCTCTGTGAATTTGCATTTAAATGCCTTCCTTAATTTAAACGATTGTCCTTTAATAGGTTTTTTAACAGATGTGATAACTCATATCCAGTACACAAAAAGGAGACTATTTCAGGAGACGTAAGGCATATCGAAAGACCTGGCATAAAACCGGGAAGTTACTTTTGGATTTACATTTCAGCTGTCTCTCGCTTAGGTGGGACGATTGTCTTTGATCAACTCTCACAAGTGAAGGGTTTACCTCTTTTGTGGTATTCTGCATTGAACTGAACGAGGAATAATTTTCCATCTTGTGTGCCAATGATTAAACACAAACCTCTGTTCTTATAAGTAGACTATTAAATGTGTTTAAATAGGTTTATAGCTATAAAAACCTAATGTATTAATAAAGACATTATATTAACGGAGGCAACTACTAGCTACGGGACTTACCATTTCATAAGTCAGGGAAACCAGGCAGGTAAATAAGAATCACCATGTGCAGTTCTATTTTCTGGCTTTATGTATTTTTCATAATCTGTCATCTTAAAATTATTTAATTAGTAAAATGTTCAAAAGTTGGAAAGTTTTGCATATGGTTCCATCAACTCTTCTGTAGAGTGAGATGTAGTCTGTACATTAGCTCGAAATGTAAGAATAATTTAAAATTATTTTTATAAATATTAAAAATTATTCTAAATTGTTTTATGAAACCAGTTTCTATACTAATGCCGTGGTGAATCATGCCCTATTAGTAAATATATGTGCCACTCAACTAGCAATAATGCTCGCATGGGCTTCACGCGGCCTCCTGCCTTTATTTCTTCTATTTTCATTTTTGTTTTGTTATCTATGATTACTCAGTTTAAATAAGCAATAAAGTCATTCAGTGGAAGTTGAGCGTGTGAAGTATATTGTCCCCACGTGATTTGGCTAAGGTTTAAACTATGAATACATTCGAGACCTCCAGAAAATTAGTCATTCATCTTCGGTGTATCTTCACCTTTGTATTCTGTATTTTTGTGTCGCAAGAATATCTTTTAATTGCTAAACATCCAGGGACTCCCTCACCTGTGGGTTAGCTGACTTCGCATACAACAAGAAACTTTTTTCAGATGCAGCAATGCGTATCGAAAGTCTTTACATGACAGAAGTGATGAAGTATAGCGAGATTTTTAACAGAGAGACTTTTTTTTCCAGTGAGCGATACTTGAAGACAGTGCTGTTCCTGTGCCACAGAAATCCCCCTGTTCTCCTTGCCGGGTCTTTATCGTCATGTCATCATGGACTGCAGTGGGGAAAAAGAAACCCTTTTACGCATTTGTGTGGACCGGCAAGACATGTATCTGTGAAAGATTTCCAGAGTAGATAATGATAAAATCAGGGAATCAGTTCATTTAGTTTAATTTGTGGACTTTGGCGAGTTAATTGTGTATTGTATTAAATCATATTCTGTAATTTGACTCTTTTATATATAAAATTCTTTCTCCCTAATATTTTTGTTCTTCTACGAGCTTATGCCGTTTCAGTGCGTCTCAGAGAACCACTACATTAACCTCCAGGGAGTATACACTGTAAGACATCAGGCCTGCTACCCCTCTTAACTAGATTTGGACAGACCTATTAATAGCCCATCCTATTGTAAAGTAGGCTTGTCCAGAGCTTGGTGTAAAGCTTTGCCACTCTTCTGCTTGTCCTTGAATGATACAGACGTGGGCCCAGTGGCCAACGTCTGGTCGGCCCTTGGTTGTCATTTTAAACATTGTCACAGGTGCTCTTTTTATTGTGTGACAAGGGCGTAACTCGTGTTTCATCTCTACTGGTTGAACTCTCGTTGTCATGCTAGGTTGGGGCTTTCTCGCCTGGCCGAGGTCACGTGTGGACCCTGGTATATAGAGACACAGCGATGTTTTTCTAGATGATTCCTGTAACGCGTGTTTACTGTGTATTATGTAAGATCCTTTAGACTGTTCGGGAAGTGGAAAATTCTCGACTTGGGGCAAGAAGGTATAAACAGGGGGTTGATTTTTTTTAAACCGAGAGAGAGGGTAAAGATTCCAGCAGACACAGACGTGTGTATGTCAGTTTGTGGGACCTGACCGATTATCCAATAATTTCAGGGATTCTACTATTTCTAACTCCATACAATGCTGCCTGCCTCAAGTTTACTTTCTTGATTGTTACAAGAGCTTTACATTGGAATTTTATTCTCCGAGAGTATACATTTTAAAGAACTTGTCGCTATGACAGTGGTGGTATCCAAGTACTGTGCATTTTGTTTAATAGGCTGTGAGATTATGTTGATTTGATGTTTTACTGTTATTGTACTGAGTAAATGTATTGATTTAGTGTACTGTAATGTTAGGGTTGTTTTAAGAATAAATTATAGTTGTTTGTTAACAAGAAAACCACTGAGTTCTTTATTCAGTCCCCTAGACATTTCACGCTGCCTAGTGTTACATAATCTGATTTTTTTATCTCCATTTCAAAATTTGTGTTCATCACGCATAGGTGATCTGTTTATATAAGGTTCCGTAACAACATAGACCCACTAAAAAAACCTCTAAGTAGAGTGTATAAAACTAGGGATCAAATGGATTACTTATAATTTAATACTATATGCAGGTGCAGAATCGGCCGAGGTCAGTATTCTTTATATTTAAATCATAATGTGTCAAAAAATCATGCAACCATCGATATAACCTTTAAATGAAAGCCTTAGTTGGTAAATACCAAACAAGACATATGGGTGCTCCACACAAAATAATATAGATTAAATTAGGCAAATTAAAGAGGTAATTGAAAAGTTTGTAAATAGCTGAATTAGGAGAATCTCTCGCAGGGCATGAGCATTACACAACGAGCATTGTCAAAAGTGCATACTGGTATCAGATTATGTAACACACAACGGTCCGAGCCCTCTATGCATCCCACCACTGATAATCTTCATCCGTCCTATCAGTGACCGACAGTGTGACATAATACCATCGGGTATATAAAATATGATAACACTGTCAAAGTAAAGTAAACGTTTGCCACATGTCCTCTCTGTTCATGACCAGTCAGTTGTCAAACCGCCTATAAGGTGCAGTATAGCTTTGTGCACCTTCTGAGTGTCAGAAAAAAACTAATAAAGTCCAGAAATCCTAGATCAGTAAAATCTGGCTGAATTAAGTATTTTTGCTTAATGTCGTGTTGAAGGTGGCATTTACGAAACAGGAAACATACTGTCATATTTGTGGATGCCATTAAACGCCTTGTACACTATATAATTATTCAACATATGAACAATTAAAATTAACTGCTCAAGTTATTCAGACCTGTCAGGTCTAAGGGGTAGTCATAAAAAAGCACATTGACTTTTAAGTCAGAGTTGTTCATTATTGATATATTTTGTGATACAATTTGTGTTGAACAGATACTGCTTCTTTGTTTTATTTCTTGCATGAGAAAGAAATGTTCTGCTTCCTGCACAAACCAGTATGTTCAGCACAGCTACAACACGGGGGATACAGTTGATGTTGCCTAGCAGCAGTGCTCCTAACATATATATTTAAATAATCATTACAATAAAATGAATAAAAATCTGCCACTTGCTACCTTGTGCAAAGAGATAAGGAAACGGCCTTTTAAATGCTACAGGCTTTTTTTTTTACTTTAAGGCTGTAATGTGCGTCTGGTCAAAATTGCTTTTGCATTTATACGGCCAAGATATCTTCTTTATTTCACTGGGCCCACATCTTGTCAGTCCTTGGTTAATTTATTTTAACGTGTAAGGCTAACGTTAATCGACATAAGGCGAAGTTAAGTAGCCTGCCGCGACGGTTCTAGCACCCTGTTTATCACTTTAAACTATAAGACTGGCAGTATATGTTCAGGATAGATCTTTCGGCTATTCTCGCATTCAAACCTTAACTTCTGTGTTGTTTTCTATTATCGATGGGAAATTCCTACAACACGATAGTCCGTAGCCTAATGCATGTTATAATGATTGTGGTCAGCCAAGCCGTAACTGTACGAATACACAAGCACAGTAAAATTTGAAAATATTTTGAAGTTATGTACAGTTACCTCCTGACGCATATTTATTTGTTTATTACAGCAGCAGTATCACTAGCATCTACAGCTAACTTAAAATGTACAGAAAAGTCTGGAGCTGCCAAAACTGGTGAACTTTGCAGAATTGTTTTCAAATTCTGAAATGCATTTACACTGAACATTCCATACAAACTTTTGTTTCTTCTTTAACAAATTATTCAAAAGTTCAGCTATAGCAGAAAAATTGGGGAAAAGAAACTTCCTGTAGTATCCAACCATACCAAGAAAACGCATTATTTCCTTTTTGTTTTCTGGTCAAGGAATTGCAGAAATAGCACTTATCTTACAACAACAGGTTTTACCTGACCCTACCCTACAATATGACCCAAAAATGTTACTTGTGCTTGACAAAAATCAGATTTTACTAAGTTGATGGTCAAACGTGCTTTACTGGGTCTTTCGAAGAGGTCGCGGAGAATTTGCAGATGTTTCTCCCAGGTGTCGCTGTACACGATGAGGTGATCAATATATGCGTCGAAGCCCTGAATGTCTTTGACAACCATATGGATGAGGCGCTGGAACGTGGCTGGCGAGTTCTTCATGCCAAACGGCATATCTTTATACTAGTACAGTCCTTGCGGCGTCACAAATGCGGACACTTCTTTTGCTCGTTCTGTCAGGGGAACTTACCAGAATCCTTTTAGCAATTCAAACTTGGAAACATATCTGGAGCTACCGACTCGTGTCGGTAACGGGAACGTGTCAGTCTTGGTGACAGAGTTCAGTTTCCGATAATCTGTGCACATACGATAACTTCCATCAGGTTTTGGCACAAGAATACATGGTGAACTCCAGTTACTGTTACTAGGTTCAATAAAATCATTGTCATGCAAATATTGAATCTCATCCTGTAGATACTTTTGCTTTTCTGGATTCAGTCTATAAGGATGCTGCTTGACTGCGCTTGCCTCGCCAACATCGACGCCATGGCACAATGTGTTAGTTCGCGTTTGAATGTCACTAAACAAATTTTCATAATTCCGTAGCAGGTTCTTGAGGTCTTGTTGTTGTTGTGCGGTAAGATGTGACAGTTTGGCATCCAGGTTGTTAAGCACGTCTAAGATTTTTTAGTACTACTGTTCCACACTGGATACCTACATTACACTTACAATCAGTATCTACTTTAACTGGGTCAGGGTCAGTTTTTACACAGTTAACAGCAATAACATTATGTACAACATCTGATGTGCTATTTCTGTCATAATATGGTTTCAACATGTTAACATGGCACAGTTGCTTTTCTACGCCTATTTGGTGTCAACAGTATGTAATTTAAATCACTGACTTTCTTGTCAACAATATAAGGACCAAAATACCTGGCTTGCAAATGTCTGCCAGGGATGGGAAGTAAGGCAAGCACCTTTTCACCAGGCTCAAACGTCCCCTAACACTGTGCCTGTCATACTTTGTTTTCATTTTACTTTGTGCAGATTTTAGATTTGACTTTGCAATCTCACAAGCATTGTGCAGTTCAGTGCGAAAGTCTGAGACATACTGCAGTAAACTAAGAGAATCAGGATTTTCACACAAGAGTTTTTCTTCAAGCAGTTTTAATGGACCGCGAACTGAGTGTCCAAAAACTAGTTCAAAGGGACTGAAACCCAAGGACTCTTGAAATGATTCTCTGACAGCAAACAGCAATAGGTGGATTCCTTCATCTCAGTCTTTCTGTGTGTCATAACAATAAGTCCTAATCATGTTTTTAATGTCTGGTGAAAACGCTCGAGTGTGCCCTGACTTTCAGGATGGTATGGCGAAGAGCTGTAATGTTTTATACCTAGCTCAAGCATAACTTATCATGTCTCCGTGTGTTTCGGAACGAGACGAAAAGAACCTGAAGGATCACAAAGAAATAGACCATGACAAGGCCGCTAGCCTTAAAGTAGGTGTGAGTGACTGTTATCAATCGAGCCCTAACTCTATGAATATATTAAATCATAAACAATGCAAATTAATTTTATATCTAGATTTATGAACTGACGTCATTGTCATATCACATTGTAACTAATTTTAGTTGCTCACACTGCCCACCTCTGGGTAACATCGTTTAGTTCATTTTCACCCAGAGAGAGAGAGAGAGAGAGAGAGAGAGAGAGAGAGAGAGAGGGTGGAGAGGAGGAGAAAGAGAAGAGAGGGAGGACTGGAACACTTGTTGCACTCACAGCACAAATTAACAATTCTAACAACTGAACTACAATCCAGAGAAACGTTTATTATTAAACGTATATTCACAGAATATTATCGTACATGTCATGAAGTTGGTTTGAGCGATGTATAATGTGTAAATTCAATCTGATGTATTGTATCATAATACAATGTTAAACAAATATTATGGAAACATAATTTATAAAATCAAATCAAATCTCAACTAAATATTACAATTAAATTTAGTTAGCTAATGATTATATATAAATCAACTTTACACGAGTATATGTGTATTGGTCTGCCCATATGCCCTATAAATGTGAGCTGTATAATTCCATATGAACACATCCATTCTCGGTATTTGTTATTATAACTTACAATTTTTGTGGTATAATATTGCACTTCATGACAATATGTCAAAAGTCTATTTAGCATATTTAAGCTTCTTGCTGAAAATTAAAATTTTACTTTCAGGTTCAATACAATTTTAAAACGATATTTAAAAAAGAAAGAAAGTTTATTATGATATTATCATGTAGTGAAATATTATTCCACAAGAAAGTAGTTTTCTCCAACGGGGTAATCAACAGTATCAAAGTATTAACGAGAATGAATGCACATATTACCTATTTTTATTGTTTTTTTTTTTGGTAACCTTATGTCTAGAATTTCGTCCGTCAGCTTCTGTTCACTGTTTCATAAGTGGATTTTGTTGCATGTCTTCAGTATGTAAATTGTTAGAACAAAAGGTATTGAACAAAACGAGTATAAAGATGATATAAATACATATACCATTAAACGGATTACTATACAAGGTTTACGAAATAAAGATAACTTTTGGACTAAATTATAAATGTAGTTTTTTTACATAGATGCTTCCTGAAACTGCGGCCCCGACAAAAACGATGTGTATATTCAAATAAATGTGAAAATACGCTTTAATCAAATCATTCGAAAACAATGTTTCTCTCTTCACTCATGTCATAAAGTCAGTATCAGACCCTATACTGATAGTCACAATACATCGTGTGTGCATAGTGAGATATAATGCATTTTTAGTCAACACAAAAGCAACCTACCTTGCTTCGAGACTGCTCTACTCTGTAACTAAACGTCACTTTTTCTTGCCTTTATTTATGAATAATTCATACCTGTACTCTGTTTAATACTGGCAAAGAAATTACTTTGCTTTGTTACCCTTTCAAGCACATCCTTCCTGCTTTTATGAGCCTCATTATGCTTTACCTTCCTTTTGTTTGCTGCGATAACTCATAATTAACAATAAAATACTCTTTCAGGAGATGCAAAGCGTGTCGAAAGTCGTGACGTATCACTAGGCAGCTGTCTGTGACTTGGCATTTTAGCGGTCTTCCCCTAATTTGCCAAAAAAGAAATAATAACAAATAAATAATAATAATAAACCCGCCTGCCTTTTAAAAGATGTGATTAATCATATCTAATTAACAGTAAGAGACTCTTTCAGGAGAAGCAAGGCGTATCGAAAAACCTAGAATAATACCAGGAAGTTACTTGTGAATTTACAATTTAGCTGTCTCTCTTATTTGGAACAATTGTCCTTCACCCGCGCACAAGTGGAGAATTTACTTCTTTTGATGTACCATGAATTGAATTAAACGATAAATGATTTGCCATCTTCTGTACCAATGCTTGTACACAAGCCTATTATACACAGCCTATAAAATGTGCTTGAAAAGCTTTATAGCCAAATAGAACTAATGTACTAATAAAGACATTATAGTTATGGAGGCAACTACTAGCTATGAGGGTCCTATTGCACAATTCAGTGAGACTAGTCATGTATACAGCATTCACAGTGAGCATCAATGATCAAAATACATATACACAAAATATTTTACAACTCTATTTAAAACACACATCCTGCCCAAGATCGTTAAGTGTATATCCATTTACAAGTTCCTAGTCTTTTTTTATATCAGTCTAATGTGCAAGCTGTTTGGTGATAACAACAATACGGCAAACTTCAAGTCTGGCATAGAATATAAGTCATCTAAATCCGAATCTATGCTCAGGTAGACTCATTTGCATCGTGGCACCATCATTAACTCACAATCATAACACATCAAAATTCTACGATGCACCTTTCCGTTTGATCAATGATTTAATGATCTAAAAGTCTCCAATATAGCTTTTTTAATATTCATTTTCTTATGACCCCATCTTTGAACATACATGGTATGTTCTGTCATATCTGAGCATATCTGACAGCACTCTGAAATCCACCTCAAGTTAGCCCCATACAATTTGAAGCGGGTTAATCTGAAATCGATACACAGGAACTCTTGGAAATTCCGAATCAACATTTATATTTTATGTTGGAGGTAACCGCCTCCATTCCTTTAATGCTAGCTTAACTTAGTATATGTACATCAAAGGAATTCCATTCCGGTTTCGGTCTACGTGACAAGGCAGTATCCCACGCTTCATTTCATTTTACAATCTGCTGTTAACCAGGCCCAATGACTTCTGCACCTGCGGGCCCTGGGTTGGTAATCGCCCAAATTGCTGGGTCATGCTACCGAGGAACCCATAATGGGCACACTCGTTTGTGACGGCTGCCCATTAAGCCTGCAGAGCGCTCACCCTGCTAGTTGGCCGACCGTGAAAACCTCACCATCAGGCTGAGATACGAAAACACGATCTCTCGGCCTTGAGTTATGTGCTCTTCCCCTGAGCCACAGAAGCCGGTCGTGATTCAACAATTTAATCAATTTAACATTATATCCATATGTAGCTCTGAATCAGCATTGACAGTAAATTGGTAAACTGAAACACATTCTGTCAAATAACAAACATAATCTGCTGACATTCATTTAATTAGAAACTAGCAAACTGAAAATATGTTTACTGTAGAATCAGCTATTGGTCAATTGGTTTGTTCGTCAAAATCCTCAGGAAACAACTGATTTTAAAAAAAATTTAAAAAATATTAAACGTAACCCCTAACAAGTTTATTTGCATTTTTGGACTTATACTAGTATATGGCCCACCACAATTTTTGGTGTCATGAGTAAAAGTCAAAGTCACAGGACCTGTTTATTTAAAAAGATTGGGGATGCGTTTTAAGCCAAATCTTCATCCAAACTTTTCATCTTGCATATATTGCTCACCTGCCAAGAGGGAAGACACCTATTGGTTTTGGAGACACAAGGTTAAAGGTCAAGGTCAAAGGGATTATCTCTTCACCTATTATTTCCGGATGATGAATCTATTTTTGACCCTTCACTAAAGTAAGAACCCTGTCGATTTTTGGGTCATGAGGTCAACGGTCAATATCACATGAACCACTTCTTTTAAATACATTGAAGATGTATTTCAAGCCACACGTGTCATTCCAAACCCTTTATCTTGCACATATAGCTCCCCTGCAAACAGGAGAAGATCTCTATCGATTTTGACACCACAAGCTCATAGGTCAAGGTCACAAGGCCATCCTAATGAATCGTATGCTGATTCAAAACTTAACGTATTTTTTTTCAGTTGTTTAAATACTGATTTGAGTCAATTCGTCTGTCTCTGCATGTAATCAGGTAGTTTATTTTATTGCAATTTAAACATCCCTTAGCCCCGACTGGATGTCTATGGACTTTTTGCGGGACCCATCCTAATCTGTCAGTATTCTAGTTTATGTTATGTGCACAAACGCCAGATCCAAAAGCCTAATGTTTATAAACGGCAAACCACAGCCAGTTACATCGCAAACCCAAAAACAAAATCTTCCCTATTTATGGTTCACTAATGGCTCTCGCTGTCACAAATTTGGTACGTGTTGACTCTTTGGTCTTTGATATCCATCTTCTCAGGAGGTATGACGTGGCATAAGTTTTCTAGATTATTCTAAACGACCTAGATCGTGGGCAGGCGAGCTGTTTACATTTGATGGTTACGTACTGGTATTAAGGCTCCACTAAACACTCCACCAGACATAATATGCCTCGATATCAAATCTGACCGAGCGCCTTGGTGCTAGAGGCTTCTGTGTGCATTTATAAAACATTATTGCTTTTATTCTGCCCGTCATTTTTAATATCAAACTATTAAACTATGAAATAAATTCAAGAAACATCCAATTACACTCTGGTGCTTTACCGTGTCAGTATTAAGTAAAAGTATCATTTTCATTCCTTTCACCATATAAAATTAATACCAAGCATGAAAACTTTCGCTAACGTGCATGCATGACACCAGACCTTTGCAAAATGAGACTCGACACTTCCAATATCTTCAAATAAAGGTAATTTTGGATATAGGATTTAATCATTTATCTTGAATTTTTATATAATGACGGTATACCGTTCCGACATAAAGTCAGTACGAAACATGGCGGTATCGGAACAGTTTGTGGTAAGGGCTTGATACAGGCCGGGAATAAAAGACAAGAAAATGATACCTTGAGTACAGTGCACAAGCGTGAGTAGATATTTGGGGATAGTTTGGCCACGATTGGAGACGTAGCGGCAGAGAACAGGACGGAATCACGTGCCAGTCAGGATGGTAAATTATAGAAGAATTTATTTGCAATACCTTGTTGAGAGCCTCCGTTAATCTTTTATCTAGCTATCCATTTTTACCTTTATACAGTCTAGTAAACTAACCTGCCTTTTGAGATCTGTAATTAATCATACTTAATTAGCTAAAAGGACCTTACTTATAGGGACTCATAATAAAGTTGTACATCATTAGTGGATTGAGGTTTGTAGCTACCTCGAAATAACCAGTCATCACGTTCCAGCATATAGTTCTGGTCACAGCGTATAGTTTAGTACAACAGAACGCATTATTATTTCCACTTGACGTTATCCGGCTTAACTTACCAGACATGCTACTTATATATAAGGAACTTCTTCATTATAATCAAGGAGTATCGAGACACGTGACATGATACTGGGCTATAACTTGTGAATTTATCGTTTCCTGAAGCGATGGTCAGTCAAACATTCACCATGAATCCTTTGTAATCTTAATGATTCTGAGCTCCAGATTGCTGTTCCATAATACCACATGTTATGAATGGTTGAGACCACAGAAATACAGTTGTAATACTCAACCTCCTTTATGCTTACTGTCCTTGTTTATACCTCCGTCAGGAGATGGGGTACAGTCTATCGTTCTTTGTTACTAATTGATTGGCCAGTCTTTTAGCAGCATTAGTCCTAAAGTATGGACTTTTTTGCTTGCCGGAAATCTTCGATTTCGGCAAGCATGTTCGTCAGTTGCGTATGTTTTGTTGCTTTGTTTGTCACGACTCTCCAGGCCACACTTTTGCATCAATCAACTTGAAACTTACAGGCTTGATTGACAAACCGATTTCTAGGTGCCCTATTGTTTTTGGTCAACATTGCTCCAAGGTCAAGGGTCAAGGTCACGATAGGTATGGTTAACGGTTTTTGCACTATAACTTCGCCATAAATAGGCTTATCAACTTCTGCAATAGCTCATTTTTTTTCGTCATCACCTGGCCTTTCTTTTGACATGTAGCTTACTTAAATTTGCCGTTACCATGGTAACATTTTTTGGGGAGAAATCATGGAATTTCATGATATTTTTCAAATTTGCAGCAATCGCCCTGATTCTGAGATATTTTATGTAACATAAGAATATCTCGAAATTGTTTTTTCAGATTTTGGAAATGGCCGCCAGGGGGCGTTGCAGATGAAAAAACATGAAAATTTGTTTTGGTGCTATACCTCAACAACTATTAAACATTGGGCCATTTCCATCACAGCACCTTAAACTAGAGTCCATGGGCTTATTTTTGCGCATAGGTGAAAAGTGCGCTATTGCCAGATTTCTCTATTTTTGGGGTAAAACTTTTTTTGTTTGTTTGTTTGTCACGACTCTCCAGGCCACACTTTTGCATCAATCAACTTGAAACTTACAGGCTTGATTGACAAACCGATTTCTAGGTGCCCTATTGTTTTTGGTCAACATTGCTCCAAGGTCAAGGGTCAAGGTCACGATAGGTATGGTTAACGGTTTTTGCACTATAACTTCGCCATAAATAGGCTTATCAACTTCTGCAATAGCTCATCTCGTCATCACCTGGCCTTTCTTTTGACATGTAGCTTACTTAAATTTGCCGTTACCATGGTTACATTTTTGGGCAAAAATCATGGAAATTGGAAATAACACGACCATTTTTTGTAACTTTGTCAATTTTTAAGCTACAGACGTCTGGTTTTGGTCATTATGTACCTTATAGGCAGCTTGACATGATAAAACTGAAAGTCTCGCCAAATCTCCCACCATTTCTCGTCAAACGAGTCTTCGAGATTTCATTAAATATGACCTACAGGTTGCATTTTTTTAACAATGGCTTTGAAATTGATATATTTTGTGTTATTTATAAATATCTCGAAATCTGTTTTTCATTTTTTGGAAATAGCCACCAGGGGGCGTGGTACCTGAAACACTGTAACATATCATTTTTCTGCAATATCTAAAATAATTTTAAACAATTGCACAATTTTTATCGTTGTATCTTAAACTAGGAACATTGGCTTATTCCTCCGCACATGTAGCTTTGTGCTGCCGTTACCATGGTTACCAAATTTGTGGGTTAAACTTGACGATCTGAAAATATGCAGTTTTTGGCTTCTATCTCGGTTAATATTTATGTTTCAAGGGTCTAGTTTTTTGCATAAGGCTGCTTCCCCTTGGTTCTAAGTCATTCAATTGCAAGTCTCGTCAAATTTCGCTCGGTTTATCGTCAAACGAGAAAAAACGAGATTTCACGAAAATGCTTATAACTCGGCGACTTTTACAGCTACACAGGTCTAGTTTTCGGCATTTCATAACATATGACCAGCTTGACACGCCAGAGAAGAAATCAGGCCAAATCTCGCACCATATCTCGTCAAGAGAGAAAAAAACGAGATATCATGGAAATGCTTATAACTAGGCGACTTTTACAGCTACTCAGGTCTAGTTTTTGGCATTTGGTAACATTTGGCCAACTTGACATAGTAAAACTGCGATACTTGGCGAAATCTCGCACTATATCTGGTCAAATGTGGAAAAACGAGATTTCACAGAAATGCATATAAGTCGGCGACTTTCACGGCTAGACAGGTCTAGTTTTTGGCATTCATTAACATTTGGACGGCTTGACATGACAAACCTGCAAGACTGGCCAAATCTCGCACCATATCTCGTCAAACGATAAAAAAGGAGATTTCACAGAAATGCTAATAACTCGGCGACTTTTACAGCTTTTCATAACATTTAGAGAGTTTGATATGACAAATCTACAAGACTGGCCAAATCCTGCACCAGATCTCGTCAAACGAGAAAACACGAGAGTACACGGAAATGCTTATAACTCGGCGACTTTTACAGCTAGACGGATCTAGTTTTCGCCATTTCGTAACCTTTGGCCGTCTTGACATAATAAAACTGCTCGTCTTGCCAAATCTCGTACTATATCTCGTCAAGCGAGAAAAAAACATGATTTCACGTAAATGCTGATAACACGGCGACTTTTGCAGCTAGACAGGTCTAGTTTCCGGCATTTTGTAATATTTGACAAACCTGACATGACAAAACTGGAAATCTCGCCAAAGCTCGCACCATTTCCCGTCAAACGAGAAAACACGAGATTTCATGCAAATGCTTATAACTCAGCGGCTTTTATAGCTAGACAGGTCTAGTTTTCGGCATTTCATATCATTTGGCCAGCTTGACATGACAAACCTGAAAACGTCTCACTGCTTCTTGTCAAACGAGATTAACGGGATTTCATGAAAAAATTTTGAACTTGGTCACTTTTACACTAGAAAGATATGCAGCTGTTAAAGGTCAGCATGCATAAATAAACATATTATCCGTTTCTGCTGCCCCCACAATGTTGCTCATTCATATGACTGTTTCTACATGCACTCTCTGTCTATCTGTCTCTATCATTTCCATTTCCGGCAAGCGCGTGACCTCTGGTCATCTTGTTCTATTATATTTCCGGTGGACCAGGGTAATACCTATCATGCCTTAATTTGTTGAGGTCATCTGCACAACCATCATATGTTTGGAATCTAAAGGACACTTTTCCATTGTTAGATGGGACAATTTCTTTATTCCTGTCGAATGCGAGGGGCCATTCTTTGTATATAAGGGGGGCGGCTTTGTTCTAGGGCTTATCTGTGAATCGTGTTTGTGTAGAATGCAGGAAAGTTTTATTATAACTCTGGCGGAGGTATATGTTGGCTCACACTGCAGCTTTATTTCATCAAGCTTCTTGGAAGGCATAAACTAATGAGGATACAATGTTAAAACACCGAGTACTGTCACAATCCGATTCTGTGACTGGCCTGAATTCGTTTTACTATGTCCAGACAGGTATTAACTCTCTGTATCACTTTCAGTCGTGCTGTATCCCTGCTGTAATTCTTCCCACACAAAACCAACAAAAAACTGTAACAACGGCAGTCAATGTCAAATGTCACGTCTGCTCCTTCAGCGACGTTAAAGTTTGAAAAAGAAGAAGGTTCATTAATAATTTCCAATTTATGACGGAGAGTAAACAGAAGCAGCTAGAAGAGTAGCAGTAGAATATCTAGACCAAAACGCTTTAGTTGCCGTCTTTGACGTTTAACACTTAAAACGTTAAAGAAATACCAACGAGTCTCTCTCTCTCTCTCTCTCTCTCTCTCTCTCTCTCTCTTTCTCTCTCTCTCTCTCTCTCTCTCTCTCTCTCTCTATATATATATATATATATATATATACCTATAAAGATGTGTTGCGTGCGAGCTATGTTGTACCACTTCTCGCTCCTAATGCGAGTTTCTATCCACCTTGTGTACAGGAGTTAGCCTACTAGTTTACACAAAAATATTAACCGATGTATAACATATTATTTTAAGTAGAAAACACTATATTTGATATATCTGTATATATCTGTAATATATCGTGTATATTTAATATATGTGGTTTGTGAATCGGTCCCTTTGAGTATATTCAAGATTTGTTAAATATAAAAATAATCAGACTTTGTTGTGTGCGAGTCAGAGGTGGAATTTATTCATAGAAGAGAAAAACAGAGAATAAATTCATGGACACTTGAGCGATTATTGGTGGGGACGTCTGAACTTGAAAAAAGCATGTCTTAAAAATTCAATGTTTAGCTTTCCTATGAATATCGAAGGGTATGACAACATTCTCTTCTTCAACATATGCCATATTAATATGAGATAACTTTCCAGGGACTGGGAAACAAGGGTACTTTGGAACATAAGTACCGCGGATTATAAGAAGCGGGGACCATAAGTGCCAGGGGAATATATATACCGGGGAACATAGGTACCAGGAATATAGGTATCGGGGAACATAGGTACCAGGGAACGTTTGTACCAGGGAACATAGGTACCGGGGAACATAGGTACCAGGGAACATAGGTACCAGGGAACAAAGGTACAATGGAACATAGGTACCATGGAATATAGGGACTGAGGAACATAGGTACTGAGGAACATAGGTTCCAGGGAACAAAGGTACCTGGGAACATAGGTACCTGGGAACATAGGTACCTGGGAACATAGGTACCAGGGAACATAGTGATTGAGGAACATAGGTTCCAGGGAACAAAGGTACCGGGAAAAATAGGTACCGGGGAACATAGGTACCGGGGAACATAAGTACCAGGGAACATAGGGACTGAGGAATATAGGTACCGGGGAACATAGGTACCGGGAAACATATGGACTGAGGAACATAGTTACTGAGGAACATAGGTACAAGGGAACATAGGTTCTGAAGAATATAAATAACGGGGAACATAAGTAGCGGAGAACATGGTACAGGGGATCATAGATGCTGGTGAATATAGTACGTTCCCTGGTTAAAGAATCTAAGAATGAAAATAAATTCCATTATATATAATTTCGTATGGAGAGACGTGGAAAATGACATGTTTATTAATTAAACTACTTGCAGAATGTGTGCGTGCCCAAATCTAGCAATATAAACACAATCAACAGCATTCTATTGCCTGTGACGTCATGAACGGCCATGGTGAACAAGATGTCGTTTGATATATTTGTATCCGCCGAAAAGGGTTTCGTGGATACTGTGTTTTTATCCATGTTCCGCCGCGTTCTTTTCCGGAAAACTTCGCTGAGAAACCTGGACCGATCTTTCTGAAAAAAAAATACGGCATAATTATAGGGTCACATGTGAACTGGTGCCAAACAAAGACTGGTGGGATCACCTACAAACACGTAGTGTCCAAGTGTGCTCTCTTATATTGATAATATAATAGGACATATCTCTTGAAGGATTAAATGTATTGGGCTGATATTTTGCATGTACATAGATCTGAGATACTTTATCTCATACTGAAGTCTAGTGGCGCCATTTGCAATCGTTTCGTGTGGTGTTAACCCGCCTGTTGGTTTAGGTGAAAATAATCTCAGTAGCGGGTCAATATATGAAATTTTACAGATCCATCCATCTTGAACAAATCTCTGGTACACACGGCATGTAGCGCAACCTATAATCACGTGATCGTAGAATATATCCATGCATTTATCGATTTGATGTATTGTCCTAAAACCTTGCATGTCAACAGATCTTAGATACCTTATTTTGTCCCAGGCCTCGTGGCGCCACCTACAATCGTTTTCGAATAGCCTCCATCCATTAATTTGTTATGGGTGAACCTTTCACATACCTCAGGAAGGATGGATGTATCAGTTTGAAATTTGCACATTAATCCTCCTGGATAACTTTGTCGAAGACACGATCGGTGGCGCCACCTACTGTCAAGTGTTTGTAGAATATATTGATGCTGAGTGGTTTGGAGTATCTGCCTAATAGTTTGCATGTCCATCCTGTGTAGCTTTCTAGTACACAAGGATCATGGCGCCAACTACTATCCCATATTTATAGAGTACATGCATGCATTTATCTCAGGAGTGGTAAAATGTATCGGCCTGAATGTTTGCAAGTCCATAGATCTTACAATGCTTTATCTTGTTTCAAGACTGGGACTGCAACCTACAATCATTTAATCTGGCGTCGATGTGTAGATCTGTTTCTGGTAAAAAACACACATAAATCAGGAGTGTATATATATATATATATATATATATATATATATATATATATATATATATATATATATATATATATATTTTATCGAAAGAAAAAAGATAATAAACGGTATGAATACCTCTTATATTATGTAAATGTATATTAAGGGTAATGTAACCTGTTTGTATAGAGGTATCCATGTGCTTCAATATATAATATTTTTAATATTTAAATAATGAAATTAAACATATTATTTATGTATATTATGGGATTTGTATTTTTTTTAATCCAGTAGTCTGGATGCCATATCAGAATAAAAAATTGTTTATCAGTATGAACTTATTATCAATATGAAATCAGTATGAACAATTTTTTGTAATCAGCAATAAAGGGGGGGGGGTATCTAAAGAACCCTCAAAATGCCCCAAAGCTCTCAAAGGTTCTTTAATGAACCCTACGATCAAGATAATATAAAGTTGTTCAAAGAACCCTGAAGGTGTTTTAAAGAACCCTATCATAGGGTGTTTTAAAGAACCCTGAAAGTGTTTTAAAGAACCCTATCATAGGGTACCATTAAAGAACCCTCAGGGTGTTTTAAAGAACCCTATCATAGGGTTCTTTGAAAGAACCCTACCATAGGGTTCTTTAATGAACCAAAAAGGGTTCCATATTAGTGACAACGTAAAGAACCCTAATGAGTTCTTTGTAGCACCTTTCGTTCTTAGAGTGTATGAGTTCAAACGGAAATAAAGGATTACCATTAGAGTATCTAAGTTACAAATAAACTTTATATTCGAAGAAACACACGCACACACATACACGAAAGCTATATACATAAAATAAAAAAGTATATAAAATAACCTTATTTTCAAATGTAAATGAAACAAACATCTTACGTAAAACAAGAGTTTTCTAAAGTTTCCATGGCTCAATCCTCTAAAAGAGATCGAGATCTTTTATATGAGTTGTTATTTTATGCATATTGCAGTAATTACATCATTTCATGTTTATTTGGTGTTTATTTACATTGGAGAGACTATTATACGGATGTGGTGTTTATATAAATGCAAGCATTTGCTTGTTTATGTAAAATGAATACACAGAAAAGTCGATTCACTGCCGATAGGAACGTTCGGTTTCCGGTCGTTAGCCATCAGTAGTGAACCAATTTTTTTTGTGGTCCATTTTTCTGTACAATGAACGAGCAGGGCTATTCTTGCATCTCTCTGTTTATATATATATATATATATATATACACACATATATATATTTCATAAAATCTGATGTAAATGTGGGATAAATACCAATATTTGACAGACACATATGCAACAAATCACTTTTACAAGAATTACTGCATGCACTACGTGAAATATCTTTTATTCGACCACCCCTCATATTCAGTGTTACATCATCATTCCTTGTCTTTTTCTGAACCCGTTTTTTTACACAGTCTGTATCCAGATAAATGACAGTTGTCAGTGTATCATTGTCTCTTTTCATATACTACCATAGCGGAACTTGCGAACCACATTCCCGCGCCGGATTTCAAGTGTGGGGGAGCCTTCTTTGCTCCCGCTGCGGACGGTCGTTTTGTATTGTCTGGATCCACGTCCGATGGTCCCGGTGTATCCACTGAATTTGGAACCTGAGATTGGTCGGATGTTAGAGGGCCCGAGTCTGCTGAAGTCCGTCATGGCGTTGCTGAAGCTTCCAGGTTTGGAGTAGTGGCTCGTTAAACGGGAACCACTGCGAGTTGGTAATCCACGAACGGCACCTCTGAACAGCGCCCGCGCTCCACCGCGGCTCGCCAGGAAGCGGCTCCCTACCCGCGCGGCCCACGCGCCCACACGAATGGCGATAGGCACCCAGCGTTTCTGACGACGAGACACTGGTTAGGTTAAGGATGATAGCCACGCTTCTGAAAAGAAAATTAAATTTGTGAATGAATGTATGTAGGATGGAAAACATAGGAATGGTGGTAATTTAAGGAAAAATGCTGATGAATATAATTTTAATGTTGTCGCTTTTACATATATAATGTTTACCGATGAATTTCTAGATGGATTTTTTAAAACTCGCAAATGAAGATATTTCATTGATGATAAAATGATAAAACAAATAAAATAGTAAACTATTTACTTCTGATGTAGCCAGGTGTTTCCAAAGATACCTGACAGACTACAACATATAATATGGTAAAGGGGTTACAGGCTATGTCAGAATCGACCCGCACACACAGTAAACAATACAAATTTTTATTTTTTATACGATTATATAAATCGTATTATAGCATTATTTGGATTCTTTTTTTCAAGCAAACCACAGAGGGCGCTGATCATCAATTATGGTACATGTTACATTGTTTTCTTCCATTGAGATTAGTACCGCTTGCTCACCGAGCAACGGATGTCAAATAATTATTTTAATTAGTAAATGCACACGTTAAGTTGTCAATTTATCAAAATATTTTAACAAACATTAATCTTTATCTATTTCTTTGGGGAGGAGGATAAGTAATAGGTTGGAATATTTATTACGGATATAGAAAACAATGCATGGGAAATTTGTTGACATGGAAAGCACTGCACACAAATTTATAGGGATAGAAAATACAAGATCATTCTTAGGGCCTTGATTTTTTACGTAGGGAAGCCACATTTTTTTATATATTTGAAGCATTTCCACGTTAATTTCCATGGTAACGTTTGAGGTTAAAATCTACTGGTAGAAATCTACTTACCCAGATCCTGCACGAGCTCTGCGTCTTTGGCGTTCATGTAGTCATTGGCGTCAACAATTAGTTCAATCACCTCCTCTCCATCATCATCATCATCACCATCATCCCCATCAGCATCATCATCATCATCATCATAAATTTCGTCGTCGATGACAATGGGTTTATCGTCACCTTTTGGAGTCAGAACACCTTCACGTTGTATTGCAGTCAGACCATTGGCGGCCTTTGGAGCGCTCTGACAGGGGAGTACAAGTGCTGCCACCAAGCCGACGATGACGAAACTATAAACTCTCATGGTGGGTTGCTCGAAGCTGCGAGAGACTTCTCTAAAACTCAAGAATCTCTGTACAAAGATTAAAAACCCTTCGGCTAACATGCTCTCCCAATTTTATAACTCTTGTTTCTTATTTGCATATCGTCAATCATTCTGGCCCGCCCCATCATTGGCCGATATTTTCGGAGGTCCGCCCAAGGGGGGGGGGGGGGGATCGAGAGGCCCGGTCAATAATAGGTCTGTTCCAGTTGCTTGACCACGTAATTAAGAAAAAGGGTAACCTACAACAAAGCATGACATAATCAGACAGCTGGTATCTGCATGGACGACTCTTATCATAACTGACTGTTGTCGCCCGGGGCTAGTAAATTTTATTGCTCTGCTCGGATAATCCTCACAGGTGCGAGTCTTTATAGTTCAGCTTTAGATATGCAACTTACGATTAGGGTTTACAAAGGCGATGCCTGATAAGGATATGGCAACTCATAGCGTCCCGACAAACAAAGACGTGACACCTGTCATGGACCGATATCAGGTGACACAAGAAATAAACAGCTACATCACAGCTGTGATCATGATATGAGAAATAAACTTTTATGAGAATTATCAAAACGGTGGACAATGCGGAGAGAAACTGTGCAATTTTAATAAAATTAATATTTTTATTTTTATTATTATTATTATTATTATCATTCTTCTTCTTCTTCATCTTCTTCTTATTATTATTATTACTCTTATTATTATTATTATTATACTATTATTTATGTAATTATTATTAACAAAAACAAAAAAAATAACAACATTAAGGATATTAGAACTATGATTAATTATTACAAGGACCACAATAATGGATATAAATCAATACACAAGTCATTAACGGGAGCACGTACATTCATTACATTAAGATCAATCCAGCATACATGTGATAACAATACTTTATCAAAACTATTCTGCACTCCTCAAGTAGCTGTTATATCTGGGAAATCAACAAATGTATTACTTTCTTTTAGCTATACAGGCCCAATTTATACAAAATACTGGGATACGGATTCCATTGAAGGAATTTTTCTTTTAAATTTCAGTTGTTAATCTTTCGTCTTCTGGATCTTTTTCTGCAAACTTGTCGAAAGTTAAGAAAAAAGTATACGTAATGAACATTGTAGTCATATGTTGAATCATTATCTACCGGTCTTCAACCTCTATCATGTTGTTATCATAGTTATATGTTGAATCATTATCTACCGGTCTTCAGACTTCTATCATGTTGTTATTATAGTTATATGTTGAATCATTATCTACCGGTCTTCAGACTTCTGTCATGTTGTTATTATAGTTATATGTGGAATCATTATCTGCCGGTCTTCAGACTTCTGTCATGTTGTTATTATAGTTTTATGTTGAATCATTATCTACCGGTGTTCAGACTTCTATCACGTTGTTATTATAGTTATATGTTGAATCATTATCTGCCGGTCTTCAGACTTCTATCACGTTGTTATTAAAGTTATATGTTGAATCATTATCTACCGGTCTTCAGACTTCTATCACGTTGTTATTATAGTTAAAAGGTTAATCATTATCTACCGGTCTTCAGACTTCTATCATGTTGTTATTATAGTTATATGGTGAATCATTATCTGCCGGTCTTCAGACTTCTATCACGTTGTTATTATAGATATATATGTTGAATCATTATCTGCCGGTCTTCAGACTTCTATCACGTTGTTATTATAGTTATATGTTGAATCATTATCTGCCGGTCTTCAGACATCTATCGTGTTGTTATTATAGTTATATGTTGAATCATTATCTACCGGTCTTCAGACTTCTATCACGTTGTTATTATAGTTATATGTTGAATCATTATCTGCCGGTCTTCAGACTTCTATCATGTTGTTATTATAGTTATATGGTGAATCATTATCTGCCGGTGTTCAGACTTCTATCACGTTGTTATTATAGTTATATGGTGAATCATTATCTGCCGGTCTTCAGACTTCTATCACGTTGTTATTATAGATATATATGTTGAATCATTATCTGCCGGTCTTCAGACTTCTATCACGTTGTTATTATAGTTATATGGTGAATCATTATCTGCCGGTCTTCAGACTTCTATCACGTTGTTATTATAGATATATATGTTGAATCATTATCTGCCGGTCTTCAGACTTCTATCACGTTGTTATTATAGTTATATGTTGAATCATTATCTGCCGTTCTTCAGACTTCTATCATGTTTTTATTATAGTTATATGTTAAATCATTATCTACCGGTGTTCAGACTTCTATCACGTTGTTATTATAGTTATATGTTGAATCATTATCTGCCGGTCTTCAGACTTCTATCATGTTGTTATTATAGTTATATGGTGAATCATTATCTGCCGGTGTTCAGACTTCTATCACGTTGTTATTATAGTTATATGGTGAATCATTATCTGCCGGTCTTCAGACTTCTATCACGTTGTTATTATAGATATATATGTTGAATCATTATCTGCCGGTCTTCAGACTTCTATCACGTTGTTATTATAGTTATATGGTGAATCATTATCTGCCGGTCTTCAGACTTCTATCACGTTGTTATTATAGATATATATGTTGAATTATTATCTACCGGTCTTCAGACTTCTATCACGTTGTTATTATAGTTATATGTTGAATCAGTATATCACCGGTCTTCAGACTTCTATCACGTTGTTATTATAGTTATATGTTGAATCAGTATAACTACCGGTCTTCAGACTTCTATCATGTTGTTATTATAGTTATATGTTGAATCATTATCTACCGGTCTTCAGACTTCTATCACGATGTTTTTATAGTTATATGTTGAATCATTATCTACCGGTCTTCAGACTTCTATCACGTTGTTAATATAGTTATATGTTAAATCATTATCTACCGGTCTTCAGACTTCTATCTTATTGTTATTATAGTTATATGTTAAATCATTATCTACCGGTCTTCAGACGTCTATCATGTTGTTATTATAGTTATATGTTGAATCATTATCTACCGGTCTTCAGACGTCTATCATGTTGTTATAATAGTTATATGTTAAATCATTATCTGCCGGTCTTCAGACGTCTATCATGTTGTTATTATAGTTATATGTTAAATCATTATCTACCGGTCTTCAGACTTCTATCACGTTGTTATTATAGTTATATGTTGAATCATTATCTACCGGTCTTCAGACTTCTATCATGTTGTTATTATAGTTATATGCTGAATTGTTATATCTACCGGTCTTCAGACTTCTATCATGTTGTTATTATAGTTATATGTTGAATCATTATCTACCGGTCTTCAGACTTCTATCATTTTTTTATTATAATCATAATTTAAATAATTATCCACAGGTCTTACGGTGCACGATGTAACACCGCTAAAAATACAGATTCCTACTATATGATTTATACAACGTACATAGAAAAAGCATGCTGGGAACGTTCGATTGCATGTCCACAATACTCTGAAATATAACATTTCAGGCGAAGTCGGAGAAACGTTTTACGTGTTTGAAAGAGTCTCACATGCATGACCCACATTCATTTTTCTTGTTTCATATCTAATTTTGAATTAACATGTTTATGTAAACATACACATACATATATATATATCAATTTTACCTTACTTCTTATCTTAATTACCTTACTATATGTATAATATAGACATAACAACAGATAATATCACTTAAAAATAATATTATTTCATAATATTTATCTCAATTCTGTATCAGTTGCGGATCTCATAACAAAAAAATTTAGGATCTTAGATATTCAAATAAAAGAAAAAAAAAATTAAAGAAAATTAAGAAAAAATAAGGTTTTAATTAAAGTAAGGCTTATCCATATTTGTTAGTAATAATTGTTTTTCCACAACATACGACCAATACAGTATGGACAGCGTATATTGATAACCGTATCGACGTTGCCTATCGATTCGTATCGATATATTGATACAGCCCTAAATAACAGTCTGTAATACATGCATCTATTTTATTTTTATATGTCCACTGTACATGATATAGGGGAAGGTGTACATAAACCGGTGACAATACAAGAGTGTTAAAAGAGCTGTCACGTTTGTACGCTGCACTTCAGCAGGACCAGCAAGAACAGGCTGTACTTCACAAACGGATATTTAATATTTCCTGTATTTTATATATATGTATATTACAAAAAAAAATGTGTTAATCATATGTACCCATTTCAAGATTTATATTTTCTTGGCCAGTTTGCCGATAACGAAAACAAAGAAGAAAATCTTATTTTTGTGGCCTTACTTGAAACGAGCAAAATAATCGTAATACTATGTCATGACGGATGCAAGTGTGAAGTGTTGCGGTCTTTTTGGATAGCAGGTTTTTATACACCATTTGGATGAAGAAAATTTGTGGGTCTGTGATAATAGGATGTAGATATAGGACGTAGCGTCGTAATTATTTTTGTATTGAAACATATTTTAATTAACACATATGAAAACGTGGAAATCTGTTATCTCATCTGAGACGGTTTAGGGATTATCTGGGGAAAATTCACCTAAAATTTCTTTAGGGGGCTGTTGAAGAAAATAATTTAGTATAAAATTATTTTATTTATTTCCTGTGATTACTTGCATCAATCTTTAATAATATATGGTCAAATATGAAACATTCGTCAGCGGCATAGGTCGAAGTGGATTTTCTAGAGCCTTGGCACATAGCTCTGCTTTCATCTTGGTTGCGAAATACTTCTCTGGTCATCAATATGATTATGATCTCTGATGAACAGGACGTCTGGAGAATCTCTTACTGTAGTATGCCCCCGGGCTGTCCAGCCAGCTTCTACACACCGCCAGTACTGTTTCGTTCCATTGGACACCAGTTTGTCCTTCTTGTGTAAATGTCCCTTGTACAACAAATTTGTGCCACGTTTCTCTTTAACATTGAGCGTGCGGTCATCCATTTTAATTACAAATTTATCCGATGTATGTCTTTGGAATAAATCGCAGCTCAAGATCTATAGCGAGAATGGGGGATTTAGAAAGTATTCCTCTATATATAAGACTGCATCATTGTTTGTTTAGTTTCTCTTAGTTTAGGTGAGTATAAAGCTCGGCAGGTCAAGGTGAGTATCAACTCCACACCACTAAAAATTAATTATTTGATAATACCTTTAATCCCAATTACAAAGAAACAATCAAAGGTGTTCGGTAGGATCATTTAAATTCAAAGTGTGTTACCGTTACGGCGTCTGTCGTACTTCGGCTTTGATTAGAGTATCATGGGGCGTAAAAAGATTTGACATTCACTCAACTTAATCAACTATGATTGAAATCACATAAATGGAAGAATTTGCTTTAACTAATAAACAACAATATATCTTCGTTATATATATATATATATATATATATATATATATATATATATATATATATATATGTATAGGTCTTTCAAAGCTTTCTTATATAATAATCAGGAGCGGACAATATTATACTAAATGGTTCGATTTATTGAGAGGGGAGGGGAATTGTATATAGGCACATCAAATAATGTAATCTTTTTTTTTACAATCTCATTCTCTCTCTCTCTCTCTCTCTCTCTCTCTCTCTCTCAGTGTCTCTCTTTCAATCAATCAATCAGTCAGTCAACCAGTCTCTCTCTATCTTTCACTTTCTCTCTCTCTCTCTCTCTCTCTCTCACTTCCTCTCTCTCTCTCTCAGTGTCTCTCTTTCAATCAATCAATCAGTCAGTCAGTCAACCAGTCTCTCTCTCTATCTTTCACTTTCTCTCTCTCTCTCTCTCTCTCTCTCTCTCTCTCCCTCTCTTTCTCTCCCTAATTATCTGTCTGTTACTCTATCTCTTCTCTCTTTCTCACTTTCTCTCTCACTCACTTTCTCTCTCTCACATTCTCCCCCACTCTCTCTCGCTCTCTCTCTCTCTCTCTCTCTCTCTCTCTCTCTCTCTCTCTCTCTCTCCCTAATTATCTGTCTGTTACTCTATCTCTTCTCTCTTTCTCTCAGGTTATTGTGTAAAGTATTTATTTTTTTTCTCTCTCTCTCACTCTCTCACGTGAATTATTATTTTGAAAATATTAAATAAACCATATTAGTTTGTTTCATATGCAAGAGACAACTAATGACAGAAAAAAAACAAAAGAGAATAGAAAAAGTAAAAATGATATATGTAAAACAGTAATAAATACTTAATAAACAAATGTTATATATATTTTTATACATGAGAGCGATAACGTAAAAATTATGAGAGTAATGAGAGTTTGTGTCTTATTGATTAATCAAAAACATATCAAAGGGTAATCGGTTGTTTTTACTACACTTATAAAATGCCGTACCGTAACAATCATTGTGAAACGCAACTTAATTAGTCCCGTTATTCAAACAATTAGTTAATTATAAAGCGACCTCGCTTCCTTTGAAGTGCAGTAATCGTGTCATAGGTGCAGGTTTCTCTGTCATATATCCCTGATGTGGTACGGGGTTTCCAAACTGACTTCCTACTCTTGTTACTTGGAAATGTGCATAGTTTTTGACAGCATGACAATATGGCAGCACATGGATTATGTGATATATCGGAATAAAAAATAAGAATTCACCGAAAACCCTGTTTATATATCTTGTATATTTACATTAGTTAGCAGAGCATGTTGATCGCACGTCTGTCATTAAAGTAGATATCGGTTATTTATTTGACATTTGATTGCATGTTGATTCGTTATTGTAACTCTGACGAAACAGATAATATTGGCATACAATTATTTCAGTTTTTACTAAAGATACGTCAGGGAAGAAAACAATATATCGGTAAAAACTTATAGCTCTTTGAATAGTAATTCACGTACACAGGTATCATGGCTTGCATTAAATTTCATACTTATACCGTGTTTGATCAACATATGTAAAGTTTTATTATTTTAGTTTGGCTTTCTCGTAAAGCTTCAATCCCCGGCTACTTACGTGTGTAATAAAGTCACGTAAATACAAAATAGCGTCTAAATGGGACCCGACCAACTGGGACCCGTCTAAATGGAACCCGTCCAAATGGGACCGTCTAAATGGGACCCGTCCATCTGGCGCCCGTCCAACTGACACACAATCGTTATTCAAACACATTGTATAAGGTATATTACATCATTCAGGCATATTTAAACGGTAACACTAATTCACATTGATACGTGTATATAGAGATAGACCCCATGCAGTTTACTTAACAATACTTCTAGTTACGTGTTATCCACAATCTGTCCACTCGGCTTGAGGTGACACAACACTCTAATTAAGATTATTTCCTATACCTTATCCACATGTCCACACCTCCTCTAATTATCAAGGTACTGATGCCTTCTCAGTTGCTAATTGCAATCAGGTGTAGCGGCCGGCTAGTAGAGAGCCGAGGCCGAGTCAGTTGGGGGTCAGATTTTGAGCCGTTCGGAAGTCCGTCTTAAACGGGTCAACTTATTATTATCAAATACCATCGATGTTTATGCCTGTGTCAAGTTATATTCTACAAAAAAAAGTTTTATATTTATCGGCTGCATCCTGACTTATCGGGGGACCTCTAAAATTTGTTGAACCGGTTTCCTAGTCATGGCGGGTGTTCGTGTCGGCTTTGTTCTGGATGAGCGGATCCCAGTATTTTGCTCAGTATCAGTGACCCAGATAAATTCAAATAATAGTTTCACCCAGACACAAAAATATTTCAAAATAAATAAGAATAATATTATAATTACAATTTTATCCTTTTTTTTGGCTTCATATACACGGGGAAACACGTGGAATACGGAATACCGCAGATAGCTCCCATGTCAAGGAAATGTCCGAAACGGCCAAAAATTGCGCCGTTAAACTTTTTTACCATGATTTATTTTTTTTCTCCTGTTAATGTGATTTTTAATCTGACACGCCCATTAAGTTTTTTATGCCTTCTCATTAGAAAACGCACACAGATAAATTTAAAAAAATATCGGAATGAGTAATCTTTTTTAACATACTGGAAAGGCGTCATTCTAGGGCTTTAAGTGTTGAATTATATGCCGAATTGTGTCAACAAAAGTTTAAATCAAACAAGTGGAGTTATGTTTTACTAAATTAAACAAATATATAAATATATATATATATATATTTTAATGTAAACAAAGTTTGAAAGTTGTTCCCTTTGGACGGCTCGGATTAGTTAGAGCCAGTACCGGGACACCACTGGGCTGGGCGTTTCCCTATATAAAGCAAGCCCAGTGGCGGGGGTTATGTTTTTGGGCGCGTATGTTTATCTGTTTATCAGTTTGTCTGTTAGCACGTTAAAACATAAAGTCCTACACGGGGTATGATGAAATTTTCAGAATAGCTCGACAATGATACAAGGAACAATTGACTATATTTTGGAGGCGATCCACGCGTAAATAACCCCTAAATGAGCTCTAGAATTTTATGGGGGTGGGGCGGGGGGGGGGGGGGGGGGGGGTCCATAGCATATTTTTATATACGCAGGTGGCGATAAGGCCATATTTGGGGTACGAGTCTTGACGTCACAGAGGACAAAGACGTCACTCCGCGTGTCCAAGCCGTTTTCCTGAAAGGTGTCAGAAAATCATCGTATACAGCGGCTAGGGGAGGGGGCGGCGGCCAGGGTTGTTCGTTGTAAACGGAGTTTGATGAAATGTTCAGGATGTTCTGGGACGTTTAGCAGGTGACGAAATGGCCATATTTGGAGAGAGTCGTGACGTCATAGAGCACAATGACGTCATTGCACGTGTACGTGCCGTTTCCCTGAAAGGTGTCAGTAAGTCACGTAAAGCGGGGGGGGGGGGGGGGGCACGGTTACTAGTCGTTGCTTTTATAGTCCTTGTCCCTGTTTTAATCGGAAAGTAAATGACTTCAGCTCCCTAAACCCCCATCCCCATGGGAGACTGGGCCAAAAACCAGACTGTGGCAAGTTTCGATGACTAGTTTCTTCAGTAGTAGCGTGCACCATTTCTTATCTACGGAATATGGATGTGTGTTGAGAGATTTCATGTGAATCTGCACGGTGGCATGCATTTGTTCTCTGTTTTGTCCCTTGATAACATCCGGAAACTTACAAATTCGTTACTTGTAGCAATAATTTTTGCTGGATATATATAAGCATTCCGCATGCCGGGTCCGCCCATGAGTAATCTCACCTTCTTTATTTCTCAATACCTGTACCGATTTCATACGCTTTCCGCATCCCGCGTTCCGTACATATAAGAAAACTTAGCTTAAGTTTCCAAATATGTTCGACTTAACCTTTTATTACCTCTACTAAGCGGCAGGGGTCATGCTTTTGCGGGTGTAGGTTTGTTTGTTTGTTTGTTAGCAACATTAGTCAAAACGTTATTGACGGATTTGGATGAAATCTTCAGGATAGCCCGGTAATGATCGAAGAAACAATTGATTAAACTTTGAAACAGAAACATTCTTGATCCAGTCATATTTTAAAGAAAAAAATGCAGATTTTCTGAAAGTTCCGCATGAGGCTAATGAGCTGACCTAGCGAAGGTCTGCGCTCCTTGAGTGCTTTTCTGTTTATAGTTATTATTGTGAATAATTATCTACCGGTCTTTAGACTTCTACTGCTTTGTTTTTATAGTCAAATGTTGAAATATTATCGACCAGTCTTTACTCTTTCATAATTTTGTTATTCTAGTTATATGTTGAATTATTATCTTCCGGTCTTTAGATTTCTATCATTTTGTTATTTTTTGTTATGTTGAATCATTATATACCTGTCTTTAGTCTTTTGCCGTTTTGTTATAATGGTATACATATTTTTGCACTTTTTTAATCATTGAAACATGATTTTGAATGATAAAATAATAAAACCAAGTAACTGTGAGCCCCATTTTAGTGAGCTAATACTAATTACAAAATCACAAACATGTTTTCCTCTACCGGTACTGTGTGTCTTTATTGTTGTAAAGTGAAATTTAAAATTTTTTATTGAGTCAACATTTTAAATCTTACTTTTAGGGCAGATAATAACATGATAAAGTGCAAAAATATGTATACCACAAGGAAGATCACTGTGAAAGTTTTAAAAGTAAAGTATACTTCAATGGGTCTAATACTTAAAACAACTTTTGGATAAGTTTTAGATATAAAAGTTTTTGAAATAAAGATACCTTAAATTTATGCTAATTACTTATTCATTTTCTTGTCTGAGAATGATTGTTTTATCTGGGAATACATGTAAATAGGGTTCCACTCTTTTTAGAGACTTCCCGAGCTTCATAACACAACATATATTTAACAGTGCTAATACTTACATAGTTTGTGCGAATAATTTATTAATATACAAAAACACAATTCACACAAACATATACACACATGTAAACATACACATCCAAACTGTTTATCGGCCTGTGTTTACACCATGATCATATTTCGATATGGCAGAAATAGGGCAAGAATAGTTACAAATATATGTAAATACGCCAAGCCACCACTCACTATTTAAATATCAATAGCAAAAGTTTCTGGCATCACACACACCATGTATGTGCTTGCCTTCGCTTGTTAGGCCTTATTTTCCTCCAAGAACTGGGCCCACAGTTTTGAGGAAGATAGGGCTACATTTATTTCAAAGATTTTTTTAATTACCCTTATATCAAAGTATTATCATCACCCATAACATTTCAGTAGAGCAACATTGTGAGAGGGGAGAGTAAATTCCGAAATGCTGTCTAAAAAAATTTCCTTGAAAGCACCAATGAGGCTGCAAATAAGTAGTGCTGATGTTAAAAAATTCTGTCATAACTGCATAGTCTACTCGTTTCAGAAACTGCACACCTTGCTTTAGGAGCCTTGATACAATTTTTAGGGTAAAGGGTATTTTTAGGATCAGTAGAGTTCAGGAAACACATATTTCTGTAGGCTTTATTAAACATAAATACTTATTAAAAAACATTAAGCATAAGTGGGGGATGCTGTTTCGTTTTTCACACAAAGTAGATCTACAAACCGTCAATGTATCTCTTAAATACACAGCAAACAAGTGATTTCATACTCAGCATATACTACCTATATACTACTATACTGCTATACCCCCCCCCCCCCCCCACACACACACATCAACTGAAATAGCTGACACCCTGACATCTGGCGTTCAGAGGTCTGGCTGCATATTTAAAGTACCTAAAATGTAAATGTTTACCTCCATTCGCTTGATATCAATGAACACCTCATGTGGCTGGCCTCATAAACAATGGGTCTACCTTCACTAGCTGCTACAATTTTAGGTAATAAAAGCGTGTTTTTTTTATTCTGCCGCCTGATACATTTGCCTATCATCACACAAAGTTGGAAAATAAGTTAACAACTATTTTTCAATACTGTGTTTCTCTTTTTCTGATTATTTTTCCTTTTGTAAGGTGGTTTGCATGTGAGCGATAAAAATGAGACCTCATTATTATTGTGATTTCACTAAGGCCACAATAATAGAGAGGCTTTAGTGAATTCATAGCTATAATACTACAGTGACATTTACCTAATTATTTCAAATATTAAAAAAATCCAAATAGAACTTATAGTGAATGAACCTTCGAACATACCCCACCCAACTCATAAACGAGAATTCTGTTCTGGGCATTCCCTGAACCTCTAAAGGCTAGATCAACCCCAACTTCTAAATCCTGTATCTCTTTTTGCCATTTAAAGGAAGGAAAATTCAATGTGTGCTAATACGAGTGATAGCACCAATAAGAAATTAAAAGGAGAGAGCCTATATGATCACAAAGCTGTTGTTGATTTATGCTCTTGCTACTTATTAAACTTCTAAAGAGACTACATACCCAGAAGGATACTTGAAGGTAGTAAAACGGTAAAACAACTTGCTTCATATGAAACAGGTGGCCATTGGTCATGACGCTAATTATAACGCCTTGACTAACACGTGGGTGAGCTATTTTGTAAAGATTAAGTCGGTCGAG
Source organism: Sipunculus nudus (assembly GCA_026874595.1). NCBI lineage: Eukaryota > Metazoa > Annelida > Sipuncula > Golfingiida > Sipunculidae > Sipunculus > Sipunculus nudus. The sequence continues at coordinate 4,813,582 of CM049313.1, read as the reverse complement.
TAAGAGGAGGGGAAATCAGTAGGTAATGTGTGAGACAGATGAAAAATAAGATAGAAACGCTGAACATAATTTTGTAATTAGACCATGAGCTCTCTACAGAAAATAATGAAGTATCAGGGATCATTTAATTTCCCTCGATCAAAAGAATTCTTACCCATGTGAAAACTGAAGTGTATTCACTTAGTTCTCTGGTGCAAATACGCTCCCGAGGCAGCGGAAATCTTGCGCTTCTAAAGAAGCAACTGATTTTCACGCTGCCAGCTTTGACCGTTTATGATATATTTAGACACCAGATGGCGGTTCGTTGTCCGCTGAAATAAACGTGCGTATGATGTGACAAGCAGCCAATCAGATGCCAATAAACAAACACTCGACAGGCATCCTGGCTCCGCCCATTGCTGCGCTTCAAGCGCCGCTTTCAAGCGTCGAATTTAAATTGCTCCCTCTGCATTCTCGCATCATCGACCGATTCGATTATGACATTATGACCGTGTTAGCGGAGCCATGTATCTGTTGTCTGCAGAACTGAAACAAGCCAGCGAGGTGCGCACGCAGCCTTTGTTGTTACGTTTCGTTTGAATTACAGCTCACCGGCCGAGCATCCTATGTGCCCAAGGCCCTAAGCAAACAACGTCAGGGGCAATTCTCTCTGAGCCTGTGGCCTGTTCAGACGGTTACGCGGGACGATGAGCTGTCACTCAAAACGAAATAAACATGATTGGGTCCCTGTATTCCTCGCTTGGCTTTGTCTTCCAGCACAAGGTCTCATCTGATTGGACAAAAATACAGTGCTCCCCTCTGGTGTAGCAATTCAGGATACGAGGTCATAACAAACAGCGCCTTACGATATAGGTAGTAGCCCTATAGGTAAAGCGCTGTGTAAAGAGCGTATTGTGCAAATGGAAAAGAACACTCAGGACTGCAGCAATTAAATTAACACAGGTGGAGCCACCTGCAGCGGTCACATGAGCAATATACCTGTAAAATTTGATGCTTACAAGTGCTATCATCCTGAAATCATCAACTTTGTGAGTGTTAAAATTTGTCATCTCGAAGAATAAATTATCTCAGGTCATAATTTCCCTAGTTCCAAGAGACATTTCTGTAATATATGAAAGCTAAAGTTTAACATTTTCTGATTGATTCGGGGGGGGGGGGGGTTAAAAATAACCTTTCACCTCCAAGAAAGTAGGCCATACGTAGGAAGTGCCATCTGCAGTTGATGATCATATATCAGTCACATGATCAATATGTCTGCAAAATTTAGTACTTTTACAACAACTACTACTAATAATAATAAATTCATCATTATCATCTAACGGGAGCAGGAACAGCGAGTAGAATATATATGATCGATACGACGCACGCTATTCAGATGTGTAATTTATGATTGGGGTTTACAAAGGCGATGCCTGATAAGAAACATGTACACATGTATAATACACACCCGACTTATCTACTGGTAAGTAGCGTGCTTTTTCCGCTAGCGACCTAGCAGTGACAATTAAACCAAGGAGATTACAGACTGTAATCTCGTGATTAAACCGACTCAGTAGGCAATGATAATTGGGCTGGTAAGCCTACTGGAGTCGTTATACAATATCAAGGAATGCATCGCAGTACATTCATATTTAGGTAAAACCACCCATTATCCTAACATAATGCTTCGAATGAAAAATTGACACAAGCGTATACATGTGAACTCACAACTTAAAAACGAAACCCCGTCTCTATGGTAACGAGTCATTTCCTGTATCACCTGCAAGTTGCCTGCGTCCTGTTTCCCGTGCGAGCCATGACTGTGTTCATGCGGTCATCAATTCAACAAACATGTCGAAGGGGGTCCCAAAATGCTGAGTTAAAACGGAACTTTTTTCGCTCATTTTGGAGTTATTAGAAAGTACACGAAAATGCTAACGATTGGTCTGGTTTATGTTAATTGACAGTGACCTGTAGGCCATGAGGCGTTGTCAAAAATGACGAAAACACTTGCATCATCATGGGACCTTATAATGTGTTCCTCAGACCTAGATGTAAAGAGACTCTGGCAGGCCAGTAATCTGGTCGTAATGTGAGAGGATTGATATATGACGCTATTGGCGCCCCCGGGTTCGATGACAGCGGGTTGTACGTGCCCGGACAAGGTCGGTGGTTTTTCTCCCGGTCCTCTGGTTTCGTCCACCTTACAGATTACCATCGCCACCATCCGAGCGCTGGAGAACTGGTTATCGTAACTAGTTGTACATTCCATGTAAAATTAATGAAGTTTATATTTATAAATTAAAAATAAATATTAAATTATTATTAGAGTATCAAAATAACAAAAAAAAACTCATATGCGAAGAAACCATGGCACACACATACAAGAAAGTTATATATATTAAATAAAAAAGTGTATAATTCCTTTATTTTCAAATGTCAACAAAACAAACATCTTACGTAAAACAATCAGATGTTTCTTAAGTTCAATCCTCTTCAAGAGAAATTGGTCTTGATGTAATTACATCCTCTCATACAATTGCGGTGTTTATTCATTTACATTGGAGAGACGGATATATTGATGTGATGTTTATTTAAAAGCAAGCATTTGCTTGTTTGTGTAACATGAATACACAGAAAAGTCGGTTCACTGCCGAAAGGAACTTTCTGTTACCGGTCGTTAGCCATGGGTAGTGAACCGATTTTTTTTCTTTATGTTCCATCTCTCGGTACAATGAACGAACATGGCTATTCTTGCATCGCTCTCATTGTGTATACATTTACATTTGATCAAATGATGTCAATGTGAGACTTATACCGAGATTTGACAAACATATATGCCACAGTTTTACAAAAATTACAGCAATCACTGCGTAAAGCATCTTTTATTCGACCTTGTTCTAAATGTGAGATCCTTTATTTTATCAAATATTGCCTTTTTCTAAACCCTTTTTTTTAACACAGTCTGTATTCGGAAAAAGGTCACGTGATGCGCTCATGGCGAGAAGGGGTCTTCATGTAGCTGCATTGATTTGGCCAGTATTCGGCAAGATTTTATTGACGTATTAGAATAGAAATTGTCACAAGGGTGAGTAAAGTACGCATCTATACAGGAGTGCAAATATTCGCATCTTTTGAATTAAAACTATAGAGAATTGTCATATTTTTGGAAAGACAATTAACTCTCAGCGCCAATCATGGAATCTACAACTGTCCTGCCCGTGTTCATTATTGAAAGGGATATTGTGTACTCACAAAGAAAGGATCTGACTCTGTTTAGAATGTCACAGGTCGTTGCGGATTGTGTGACATTTGAGTGCATTGAAGGGTGTAAAAAAATTGGTTCGCTGTGGAGAATCTATTTAAAGACTATTGAATCTAGAACAAAATTACTGACTGAAGGCATAACCGTTGGATCTCAGTCTGTGAATGTGTATGACAAAAATTCATTTGCTGTGGGGAATACAGACCAATCAAGAAACACAATTAAAGTTACAGTAAAAGACATCCCATTGTCCTATAGCAATAACGAGATCAGAGACATGCTGGGGGAACTTGGTGCAGATCTGAGTGGAGATATAAAATATGGAAATATAAGAGACAATGATGGTAAACTCACATCAATCAAAAATGGGGACAGATTTGTGTATGTTTTTGAAAACTCCATTAAGGATAAACCACTCCCGAGAAACACTGTGCGGCAGCTTCAAATGTAGAATTTTTCATAAACACCAGCCTGGCTTCGGAGATCAACCTCTGTGTAGAAACTGCAGACAACCAGGTCACTGGGCATCAAATTGTGAAAAACCTCCAGTCTGTGCAGTATGTAAATCTGAATCACATACTGAAGGGGCAACAGAGTGTGAAGCCTTTGAGGATAACCACGACAGGGTCTCATCTGTCTATAATGCTAAAACCCCGCTATCTGTGTTTCATTCGGAGGATTTCCCGGTCTTTGGGTTAGAGTTTGGGTCTGTTGAGCAGGCCTTTCAATACACAAGGGCGATTAGATCCGGGAGACTGGATATTTCAACAAAAATAAAAGAGGCCAAAAAACCTTCTGATATAAAGAGCTTGTCCGCTCAGGTTAAGTCCGATTCGGACTGGGAAGGCCAGAAAGACAGGGTTATGAAAGAAATCCTGACTGCCAAGTTAAACCAGAGTGAAGAATTTCGTGATGCACTACAAGAAAGTGAAACAAGAATTCTCATAAACCCAAAGGTGAACGACCTATACTGGGGAACAGGACTGAATTATGAAGTGACCGCAATCACCAAACCAAACCGATGGCCAGGGAAAAATGTCTACGGATCAATCCTTATGGCGCTACGAGATGATTTGCGTACAGAGGAGCCTGAGACTGAATGTAAAAGAAAACAACCTCCACGGTCAAGTAGAGATAAATCGCCCAACATTCAAGCCTTCTTCCACAAAAAACCACCCAGAAAAAGATGAGAATGGGGCCTTTTATAAGATGTATGTCTTTTAACATACGAGGACTGAATGATTATATGAAAAGAAAAAAACTGTATCTGTGGATGAAAGATAATAATATAGATATAACATTTTTACAAGAGACATTTTGTACCAAATCCAAAAAAAATATATATAATTCTAGTTGGTATGGACAAATATTTCACTCTTGTAGTGAAAGTCAACATAGCAGAGGTGTAGCTATAGCTTTGGGTAGGAATTTTGAATATAGTCTAATTAATTATGTTTGTGATAACGATGGTAGGCTTATTATGGTAAATTTGGAATTTAAAAATGAGAAATTGTCTTTAGTATCACTATATGCACCAAACGATGAAAATAGCAAATGCAATTTTTATAGGCACGCTCTTAAATGGATATTACAACACACAGTAAACGAAAAAAATCTAATAATTGCTGGCGATTTTAATTGTCACCTACGTCAATGTGACAAAACTACTGATGGAGAAAAGAAAGATAAAAGTCGTATTGAATTTCTTAATATTACCAGAAAGCTGGATCTACAAGATGTCTTTCAATTGAAACATGGTAAATTAGCAATAGATTTCTCATATGAGAGGGGTACTGAATATAAAAGCAGATTAGATTATATTTTTATGAATGGAAGATTTGAAATAGTAGAATGTGTTCATAAATATTTAGTATCTGATCGTAGGACATCAAGTTTATCAGATCACAAAGCCGTTATAATGAAATGTTGTATTTATCCATATAAAAGGGGGCCCAACTACTGGAAATTAAATGCCAACTTGCTAAGAAATCCTATTTATATTGAAGGTATGACAAAAATTTAAAGGGGAGAAAAGGAACAATATTTACAGAGTTCCTCAAAAATAAATTTTTGGGAAGAGTTGAAAAGAAAAATTAAGCAATATTCTATAGAGTTTTCAATAGATATGTGTAAAGGAGACAGAAGTAAATTAAAACAATTAGAAAATCGGATCATGATCCTAAAAAATACAAACGAAAATCTTAAAAATAAGATAAAAATTGAAAACTTGCAAAAAGAGATTGATGAAATATATGAATCAAGGGCTGCAGGTGCAAAAATCAGGTCTCGTGTAAAATGGTGGGAAGAAGGAGAGAAAAATTCTTCTTACTTTCTCAGACTGGAGACACAAAAACAAATGTCAAATGCAATTAATGAGCTTGAATTAAATGGAGAAAAACTAAAAACTGATGATGAAATTTTGAGTGGAATATGTACGTTTTATGAAAAATTATACTCCGACGATAATATTGACAAAAGCAAAACGCATAATTTTATGAATGAAGTAAAGATAACCCGATTATTATCAGAACCTGAAAAAGAATCGTTGGAAGGTATAATTACAGACGAGGAATGTCAAAATATTATTAAAAATCTGAAGGAAAATAGGAGTCCCGGACTAGATGGCCTGAATCAAGAATTTTATAAACTATTCTGGCCGTATCTAAAAGATTACTATTTAGGTATGATAAACGAAGTGTATAGCTGTGGTAAAATGGGGTATACTATGAGACAGGCGGTGATAACGCTTGTTTTTAAAAAAGGAAGTCGTTCAGATTTGGTTAATTATCGCCCAATCAGCATTACAAACTCTGATTATAAAATATTAGCTTTTGTACTAGCGAAGAGACTCCAAAATATTATACAAAAAAATAGTTTCAAAAGAACAAACCGCCTATATAAAAGGACGATACATTGGAACAAATGTAAGATATGTATTAGATTATATCGAATTTTGCGAGAAATATAATAAAAAAAGGACTGATTTGTTGTCTCGATTTTTCTAAAGCTTTTGATAGTTTAAATATTGATTTCCTACTAAAATGTCTACGTAAGTTTAATTTTGGCAATTCTTTTATTAAATGGGTGGAAATACTTTACAATAGCCCTATTTTTACCGTTAAAAACAATGGGTGGCTTACCAAAACACTAACGATGGGAAAAGGAATCCGGCAAGGATGCCCGATTTCTGCTTTACTATTTATTATAGCCACGGAAATTCTATCTTGTAATATTAAGCAAGATCCAAATATTTCAAGCATTACCCTACCTAACAAAGATAAATGCTCCCCCATACTTCAGTATGCGGATGACACGGCGTTGTTATTAAATAACCACATTTCCTTGAAACATGCGTTAAAGCAAGTAAATAAATTTGGTGAAGTATCTGGACTTAACTGAATCTGAGGAAAACAGAAGGAATCTTACTGGGACAGCTAAAAAAATGTGATCATAATACAGAAAAATTTGAAATAAATTTTTCTGATAAACCGATTAAATATCTTGGAATTCATATTTCTCACAATATAAAATCCAGTACAAACTATCACTGGGAAAAAAAAATTGAATCAATAGAAAATAAGTTTTGTTCTTGGAAACAACGAAATTTATCTATGAAAGGAAAAATTATTTTATTAAAATCATTTGGATTATCTACTTTAACAATGTCACTCTCAGTTATGACTGTACCTAAAAATATTATAATCAGAATAAAAAGGATGTTCTTTGGGTTTATATGGAAATCAACAGAACGTATCCGGAGAAACACGTTAATTGCAGATTACGAAGATGGTGGTCTACGTATGGTTGATTTAGAATTGTATGAAAAAGCGTTAAAAGCAGCATGGGTGCAAAAATTATTTAGTAAAACCGGTCAAATAAACCCAATAGGGTAGTTCTATGTTAATCAGGTGTGCAAAAACATACAATTACTGCTTCATGGTAATTATGAAATTGGCCATGTACCAGAACTGAATGAATTGCCAGTATTCTACAGAGAAATGTTATGTAATTTTAGCCAATGTCAAACGAAATCTGATATTCGCTATATGAGCAGTAATCAATTCCTAAAACAACAAATATGGTTAAACATGTTAGAGGGCCCAAGTCTGGTGAAGTTCCTCATGGTGCTGCTGTAGCCTCCAGGTTTGGAATAGTGTCTCGTCAGACGGGAGCCACTGCGAGTTGGTGTTCATCGGATGGCACTTTTGGACAGCGCCCGCGCTCCCCCGCGGCTCGCTCGGAAGCGGCTACCTACCACACGCGGTCCACGCGCCCCCACGAATGGCGAGAGGCACACAGCGTTTCTGACGACGATACACTGGTTTGGTTGAGGATGATAGCGACGCTTCTGAAAAGATGATAATTTTATAAATGAATGCATATAGGATGGAAAACATAGGAACGATGGTAATCTAAGAAAATAAGGCAAGGGGGTGGGAGTGGGGGGGGGGGGGGATGTCGGTTCCTTATTTATTTATCCATCTCATAATTTCGCAGCAAACAATTTCCATGCAGAATAAAAAAAAAACATAGTAATTTAATAAAACTTCTGAGGGATTATCGTAATGTTGTCGCTACTTTTTTTTTTTTAAATATAGCTTGCGTTTGCAGGAATGACGTTGGAATTCTATATTAATTTCAACAATGGATTTCGAGATGGATTTTTTTCAAACTCGCATGTACAGATACTGCATTGATGATCTGTAGGTATCTCAGTGACTTACTTGGCTTACTGATAAAACGAATAAAATAAAAAATAATAAATTATAATAAATACTGGTGAAAGCAAGTCTTCCTTTTATTTTTTAAAACTGTCTTTTAATTATACTGCTAATTATTCAAGTAATATATAGTTTGACAAGTACATTTAAATTTAATCTAAGTTTACATTGTTTTATTCCATTGAGAATGGTACCGCTTGCACACCGAACAACGCATGTAACATAATTGTTTTAATAATCAAATGCACACATTTAATGGTCAATTTATGGAATTAGTTTAACCACATCAATCTTTATATATTTCTTTAGGGGGGAGGGTTAAACAATAGAAAGGTAGGAATATTTAGAAAAAAATGCATTGGGTTTTGCTGAGAGGGAAGACACTGCATTGGAAATTACGGAAATTGAAAATACGAGATCAGTCTGAAGGCCTGGATTTTAACGTAGGGAAGAGATTTTTTTAGATCTAGGACATCACTCACATTAATTTCCTTGGTAACTTTGGAGGTAAAAAAAACTACAGGTAGAAATCTACTTACCCAGGTCCTGGACATTCATGATGGCATTCATGTAGTCACTGGCGTCAACAGCTCTGACACCTCCTCACCATCATCATCGTCATCATCATCTTCATAATTATCTTCAGCATCCACATCACTTGTGTCAGAGTCCATTAGATCATTCTCATCGTTGAGTTCGTCGTCGATGACAATGGGTTTATCGTCACCTTTTGGAGTCAGAATACCATCAGTTTGTGTTGCAGTCAGATCATTGGCGAACTTTGGAGCGCTCTGACAGGGGAGCACAAGTGATGCCACCAGGCCAACGATGAAGAAACTAAAAGCTCTCATGGCGTGTTGTGTTCGAAGCTACGAGAGACTGCGCTGTGTGCTGACTTGTACGCTGTAGTTTAGTGTAGAAAGCCTGCGCTGCTGGCCTGGGGGTTTATATTCACTAGGTGCGGCCTGTTTCTGCGCCATCTGTGTTATGTGGGTCGATTAGGTAGGAATCCGGTCATATGAGCTGGCGCTTTCTCGAGAAATGCCGCATTACGGATACCTTTGAAGGAACTTTTTAATTTTTTTTAATTTCTGTTCTTAATTTTTCGTCTGCTGGATCTCCTCCCGTAAACTTTTCACAAGATAACAAAAGCAAAAATTATAATTAATGATCATTTTATTGGTGAACATTTTATCGTTTATCAGTATAGCTAAATATTCTAATATATATGGTATTCTGTAGAAAAAAATATAAAAAGGCCTATAGTAATTATAAAAGACACACATACATCTCAATAAATATTCTACTATAGTAGTATAGTAGTAGTAGTAGTAGTAGTAGTAGTAGTAGTAGTAGTAATGTATCAGTAGTAATGAAGTAGAAGAATTCGTAGTAGTAGTGTAGTAGTGTAGTTGTAGTAGTAATGATGATGATGTAGTAGTAGTAGAAGTAGTAGTAGTACTAGTAGTAGCAGCAGCAGAAGCGGTAGTAGTAGTAGTCGTAGTAGTAGTAGTGTAGTAGTAGTAGTGGTGGTAGTAGTAGTAGTAGTTGTAGTAGAAGTATTAGTAGTAGTAGTAGTATTGTATTAGTAGTAATGAAGTAGAAGAATTCGTAGTAGTAATGTAGAAGAAATAGTAGTGTAGTAGTAGTAGTAGTAGTAGTAGTAGTGTTTTAGTAATAATGAAGTAGAAGAATTCGTAGTAGTAGTGTAGTAGTAATAGTAGTGTAATAGTAGTAGTAATGATTATGATGATGATGTAGTAGTAGTAGTAGTAGCAGAAGCGGTTGTAGTAGTAGTAGAAGTAGTAGTAGTAGTAGTAGCAGAAGCGGTTGTAGTAGTAGTAGTAGTAGTAGTAGTAGTAGTAGTAGTAGTAGTGTTTTAGTAATAATGAAGTAGAAGAATTCATAGTATAGTGTAGGAGTAATAGTAGTGTAATAGTAGTAGTAATGATGATGATGATGTAGTAGTTGTAGTAGTAGTAGAAGTAGCAGAAGCGGTTGAAGTAGTAGTAGTAGTAGAAGTAGTAGTAGTAGTAGTCGTAGTAGTAGTAGTGCAGTAGTAGTAGTGGTGTTGGTAGTAGTAGTAGTGGTAGTAGAAGTATTAGTAGTAGTAGTAGTATTGTATTAGTAGTAATGAAGTAGAAGAATTCGTAGTAGTAATGTAGTAGTAATAGTAGTGTAGTAGTAGTAGTAGTAGTAGTAGTGTTTTAGTAATAATGAAGTAGAAGAATTCGTAGTAGTAGTGTAGTAGTAATAGTAGTAGTAGTAGTAGTAGTAGTAGTAGTAGTAGTAGTAGTAGTAGTAGTAGTAGTAGTAGCAGAAGTGGTTGTAGTAGTAGTAGTAGTAGTAGTAGTAGTAGTAGTAGCAGTAGTAGTAGTAGTAGTAGCAGAAGCGGTTGTAGTAGTAGTAGTAGTAGAAGAAGTAGTTGAAGTAGTAGTAGTAGTAGCAGAAGCGGTTGTAGTAGTAGTAGTAGTAGTAGTAGTAGTAGTAGTAGTAGTAGTAGTAGCAGTAGTAGTCGTAGTAATGTAGAAGTAGCAGTAATGAAGTAGTAGTAGTAGTAGTAGTAGTAGTAGTAGTAGTAATGTAGTAGCAGTAGTAGAAGTAATGATAGTAGTAGTAGTGTAGTAGTAGTAGTAGTAGTAGTAGCAGAAGCGGTTGTAGTAGTAGTAGTAGTAGTAGTAGTATTAGAAGTAGTAGAGTGGTAGTAGTAGTAGTAGTAGTAGTAGTAGTAGTAGTAGTAGTAGTAGTAGTAGTAGTAGTAGCAGTAGTCGTCGTCGTAATGTAGAAGTAGCAGTAATGAAGTAGTTGTAGTAGTAGTAGTGTAGTAGTAGTAGTAGTAGGAGTAGTAGAGTAGAGATAGCAGTAAAAGTAGTGTAGTAGTAGTAGTAATGTAGTAGTAGTAGTAGTAGTAGTAATGTAGTAGTAGTAGTAGAGTAGAAGTAGTAGTACTAGAAGTAGTAGCAGCAGCAGAAGCGGTAGTAGTAGTAGTAGTAGTAGTAGTAGTAGTAGTATTAGAAGTAGTAGAGTGGTAGTAGTAATGTAGAAGTAGTAGAGTAAAAGTAGTAGTAACAGTTGTAGGAGAGTAGTAGTAGTAGTTGTTCATGTTTCAGTAATTTAGGCACTTTTTAACTTTTTTTTCACTTCTACACATTTTTAATATACAAACTTTTAAGAATAAATCTTTTTCATGATGAACGATACCTCTAACTATATAAAATAAATTTAGCGCTGTTGGATTAAACAGAATTTAGTCCCTGTGGGACGGAGATCGATACGACGCATGATTGAAAGTCTTTGTTTCCTCCATTTCTATGAACAGTACAACCATTTTTTCATATGTAGTGAAGAAAAGAGGGAAAGCAGGGAAACCTGCCCGCCCCCTTTGGAAGCCAACACGGGCAACCAGTCAATTAGTTAATCGGCTGCACAGAGGTGTCCGATTACTGTTCAAACAGCTGCATCATCTGTTTAGAAATTCTTCTTCACAAACATTTGATATATTATACTTTAAATTTGCATAATAGTTTCCCTGTCAAATAGAAAATAGGCTCAGTTGGCCATAATATTTTCATGGAATCAGCTTATTATTAAGTTTTAGTCTCTGGTTAACTTTTAGAATTTTTTTTTCTATCGTAATCAAGAGTTTTAAAGGGTTTACTAAAATAAAATGATAGTTATAAAATATAAAATATTAAAGTAAGATTTAATAACTGAAATATTCAAGTAATTTATTTCACATTTTGTATTCTTAAAGTACTCAAATAATTAGTATAATATGTGAATCAAAAGGAGTACAAAAAAAAACTTCAGACCTTGATTCACTTCTAACGTTCGAATCTTGTGAAATACAGCAATAGGCTTCCCCTCCTCTCCTTTCCATTCTTTCCTCCTCTGTTTTTCATCCTTCCTTTCTTATTTCATTTTGCCTTTAAAAATCTGTCCCTTCCTTCTCTGGCTCTGTCTGTCTGTCTGTCTCTCTCTCTCTCTCTGTCTCTGTCTCTCTGTCTCTCTCTCTCTCTCTCTCTGTGTAAAAAACGCCAAACGATCACCAGTCCTAAGGGGGGGGGGGGCTTAACTATTAATTAACAGACATAGATATGCCATGTCTTCAAGTACGAAATGAAAAAAAAGCTAAATAGTTAAAAATAAGCTTTCTTTTTGGGGATACACACCCACACATACATATATACACGCAAACAAATATTAAATAAAATTTTGTATAAAATTCCTTTATTTCCAGCCATTAACAAAACAACAGCTTACTGAAAACAATCAGAGGTTACTGAAGGATTCATGCCTAGGTCCTCTGAACGAGAAACAGATCTATTGGTTAGCATTTATTCGTATGTACATGGAGGTATGGTCATAATTTTATGAAACAACTAAACATGTGTTTATTGGTGATAATACGGGGGGGACAACTTTTTACGAATGTACATAAATTTGAGTACTTTTTTGTGTACTGTGTGTATAATTGATCGGATGAAATCGTGAAACAAGCAACGAGATTTATCACGCGTCATTATATTCAGGAATTAAAAAAAAAATAAATCCTGCCGATCCTCTTATCTTTCATTATTCACGATAAGTTAAGGTTATATCATTATATCCTGTCTTAATAAATATTTTTTTTCCTAACTCGTGTTATTTTTCACAACCATCTTTCCAGATAATTGACAGTTAATTGTCAGTGTATATAAGTCTCTTCTTATTGACTACCATAGCGTACATGAGTCTCTATTTATTGACTGCCATAGCGGAACTTTCGGACAACACCACCGCGCCGGATTTCGAGTGTGGGGGAGCCTTCTTTGCTCCCGCTGCGGACGGTCATTTTGTATTGTCTGGATCCACGTCCGATGGTTCCGGTGTATCCTCTGAATTTGGAACCTGAGATTGGTCGGATGTTAGAGGGCCCGAGTCTGGTGAAGTCCCTCGTGGCGGTGCTGTAGCTTCCGGGTTTTGAGTAGTGTCTTGTCAGACGGGAGCCACTGCGAGTTGGTGTTCCGCGGATCGCACTTCTGAACAGCGCCCGCGCTCCACCGCGGCTCGCCAGGTAGCGGCTCCCTGCCCGCGCTGCCCACGCGCCCACACGAATGGCGAGAGGCACCCAGCGTTTCTGACGATGAGCCACTGGTTTAGTTAAGGATGATAGCCATTGTTCTGTAATAGAATAATAAAATGAAAATAAAAATGTATATGACAAAGTATATGAATAAAGACGGTGCACTTTGTAAAATTATTTTAATGCTTTTTAAGGCTATACATTTTTTTAAATAGTTATAAGTAAGGAATACGGATTTTTCAAGTAATTTTACAAATAAATTAGATGGAATTTTATTTGATTTTAAATTGTTAATTCAAAAGAAGGGACTCAATACAAAGAGAACACATTCAATTTTATACATAAGCAAATATAAACAATTAAGATTACGTTCGTGTTAAGGAAAATTTATATAATTGTTTTGATGGTTGAAGTAGAAAATGCTTACTGACTTAGTGAAAAAAAATGAATATACCAGTAATGAAAAATAAAAAATATTTGCTTTCAGATTTAGTTCAAAATGTGACAACATTAAACAGTCTCGCAAAGAAAACATACAAACGCAAACTAATGCTTGGTCCTTGAGTATAGATATTACTTATGTTGTTCCAAGTTCCCCAGGGTTACATAGATTTTCTGTCATTACTCATTTTGCAAGTAATGAATTTTAGTAAAGAGATTTTACATGTCACCTAAATCCTGGTTATTTATGCATCAAGAATACTTGAACTTTAATAACAAATATTATTTATTCATGATAAAAGTTTGTGAAGTCGTAATACTAAGTGGATGCCACCGCCAGGATCTCTGTAATCTATCTTTCCTGTGTAATGGACAATTTTACGCTTCAGGGTTACACGGGTTCACTGGTCAATGGCTTAACTAGCGCTGGCCCCTAATACTTATAAATAAGGCGGTCTCCTCCGGGATAAAGGATTTGCAGCGGTCTCAACGGCATATAATCCTTTAAATTAAAAATATAATATGATGATCTAGATTACCGTCAACATATATTTGGAATCCTTTTCCCAGAAATAAATGGGTTCTGATCATCAGTTAAGGAATATTTTAATGTAATTACATTGTTGTATTCCACTAAGATTTGTACCACCCGTTTAATGATCAGCACGTGTCAACTCATCTATGAAAATAATTAAATACACACTTTAATTTGACGATTTATTTAAACTTAAACTTATTTATTTAACATGGATTTTACAACTACTTATAGTGCAAGACACGGAAATTTCTGGAAATTTTTCAAATTACGAGATCAGTCAGAAGGCAATGATTTTAACGTAGGAAGGAGATTTTTTACCCAAATAGGATATCTCTCACATTTATTTACTTGGTTTGAAGTAAAAAACCTATAGGTAGAAATCTACTAACTCAGGTCCTCAACAAGCTCTGCGTCTTTGGCGTTCATGTAGTCATTGGCGTCAACAATCAGCTCTGACACCTCCTCACCATCATCATCATCATTTTCGTCATCAGCATCATCAGCATGCTCTTCAATTGTGTCGGAGTCCATCAGATCATCTTCATCATAAAGTTCGTCGTCTATACCAATTGGTTTATCTTCACCTTTTAGAGTTAGAACACCTTCAGGCTGTATTGCAGTCAGATCATTGGCGGCCTTTGGAGCGCTCTGGCAGGGGAGCACAAGTACTGCCACCAAGCCGACGATGATGAATATAAAAGCTCTCATGGCGTGTTGTGTTTGAAGCTAGGAGAGACTGCACTGTCTGCTGTCAGTTGTATGCTGCAGTTGAGTGAAGAAAGTCTGTGCTGCTGGGGGTATAAATACACACAAGTGCGGTCTGTTTCTCTGTCCTCTGTTTGGAAGAAATCCGGTAATTAAATCCAGGGCCTTCTCAAGAAACGCGCCCCATGCAGAAATTAAGTTTTTCTCAGGCAGGTCTGTTACGTATAGAAATCCGGTCAAGTAAGCCTGCGCTTTCTGGAGAAATGCCGCATTATGGATTCCATTGAACATAACGGACACTTTACTTTTTATCGTGCCAATCCCATTAACTGAATCTCCTTACATAAACTTGTTAAATACGCGATAATTATGTGTAAAGACATTGGTTTATATTTATAAAAGATCTTGACTCAGTTTAGTCTAAAACTTTAATATATGATGTTGCGTTAGAACAACAGACTTGCCTATCAAGAGTAAATGATTTTTAGACTTACATTCGTTGGACTGGTAGTCTCGAATTATCTTTATTTTTATAATTTTTTTTTATAAATATTTTTAAAAAATATATGAAAATGTGTGTATGTTATCATATTATTGTATTTTATTGTATACCGTATTTTATATAATTATGTTTCATATTATCAAATTGCATGAATATAGAAACGTGATCTGCAATATACTTCAATGTCCATTAAAACAACTTAAAATAGATTCTGCCCTCTATCCCAAAAATTTATCAAATGAACTATCCCGAGTATCAGACTATTATATCTAAAGAAAGACCCACTCTTGCAGCTGAGCATTCTAATTTTACTTGTAATGTAATACAAACTAGTGATTATCGTTGCTATTAATAAAATCTATTCGTTACTATTCGTTCGTTGCTATTAATTAAATTTAATTATTAACGATGGGCATGTGGATTTTAATCTTTGTTATTTGGGCACCACACCAGGTCCACACATATTTTAAATTATGCTTTTTCAAGGGCAACATAATTCTCAGTGTATGACTTTTTTTATTTCAACAAAACTGGTCTACACTTTCCATAACACCTTACTCAAAGCGCCCAGATGTTACTGTTTACCAGCCAACCGTAACAAATATATCATCCGGAACACTCACTTCCATGTAAAGGTCGTGTTTCTATGTATCCCTCAGTGTTGTCACTTATGACCCTGGCTTGGAGTAGTTAACAATACGTGTTAACAATAAACGAAAAAAAATATCAGAATATTTGGCAATTGTGTTGCAGTTTCATGTAAATGTCATACAATTTTAAGGTCATCATGAAGGATGTGCTGTCCTGAATCTTAAAATACTAAAAATCAGAAAAAAAGTACCGAGTCTGTGCCCTGATAATATTTATTCACCAGATTGGTACATTGGTTTCCTTTATTTGGACATTAAAAGAGTTGATCGAAAAGATTTACAAATAATATACGCAACAATTTATTTATTTTTTTCAAATTGCTTTTTCAGTTATTTGGAATTTTACCTACAAAGGGACCTATTCACAAACCAGGCATGTTAAATTTATATGCAATATAGTGCGTTCGGATAAAATTATTATGGTACCTGCCATTTTTTCATTCTAAAACCGGTTTGTTACTCCTGTACACAAGCTAGCACCGGGCGTGATCAGTGGCGCCAGCATAAACATAGCGCGTACGCCAACTGGTGGCCGTAACGCACAACTTCGTAATTAAAGATTTTTCAAGCTTCAAGTTCTAGTATTTTGTAAAGCTTCAAATATATGTAAAATACTGACTTTCTTATCACATGGGGCTGATTTCTTTAATTATTTATGCCTTACATGTTGGATTAATATTAAAAATTTTATTTATGAATATAAAACCTTTTCGCCGTAGTTGTATTAGTAATAGGGAAAAAATTATTCTTGAAGACAGAAAGCGTGCAGTTGTGTTTTGAAAACTGACTTTCGCATCACAAGGGACAAATTTCTTTTAATTACGTCAATCTCAGAGGAATATTGAGTTTTTTCTTTAAATATAACATCCCAAAAGTGGATTCGGGGAGGAGGTTCCTGACGCATCTCACGGCTATATTAATTAAAGAGAAAAAAATTTGTTTTGACGAGAGAGAGAGCGAAGGGTTGTGTTTGGAATTTCCACTGCGGACATTGAGCTTGTATTGGTTGGATCCGGTTTCAATGTTTCCGGAGAACCCCTTGTATCTAGCGCCTGTCAGGTGTTTTATTTGGTACGGCCCTAGTTTGACAAAATCCTTCAGTGCTGTCACGTAGGACCCTGGCTTGGAGTAGTGAGCTGTGAAGCGGGGACCGCACCGAGTGACCTGGAGTCGTTTTGCTCCCTCAAACAGAGATGGTAACCCGCTGCTAATAACAAGATGCTCTGCCCTCCTGATGTGTAGCAGCCGCTCGTCTGGGGAAGATTAATTAGTTGAACCTCCTTAGCATCACCGATCGGAAGAATCACTGCATGTCACACCGGTGACCAAGAATCTGGACTTCATGTATCCGGTTTTAATTAACATCCGCCAGGTGGCAGTGAATTATATTTTCCCCTCAATTCTCCTGATAATAAAATTACGAAAAAATCTCTAAACAGATTTTGATGAAATTTTGTAGTAGGTTGGGGTCACCTCCTAGAAACAATCCGTTAAATTTTGGAGGCAATCCTAATCACCATAAAATCTTGAATTTTTACGGTTAAGGTATTCATAGTTTAAGTTTGGCGGAGGTGTGTGCTCTCTGAGTGGTCTCAACTTTCCGTTTTTATAGGACATGTCGACGTCAATCGCAAAACAAAAAAGGACTTTCATTTTATATTACCATACGCGTTCATGTATTTGTATATGTAAACTCTTAAGCTAGCTGCCATCTTATTTTGCAAACCTCTTGCATATCGGCAAGTAGAATTTAAGACTGGGTTAGGGGCGAAGCAAGGGAGTGCCAAAGTCGGGCCAGCCCCCCCCCCCCCCCCCCCGACTTTGCATGTAATATTGAGAACAATATTCCAGAGAGCTATCCCTGGAAAAGGAACTGTGTATACCAACCTGATGACTAATAAGTTGATTGCAATAACTGACATTATTTTACTTATTCTTAAATTCCATTTATGTTAGTATAACTGTTTATTATTATTTTTTTAATTATTATTTTTATTATTTTTTTATAATTAATAAATATAAGTGTGTGGATCATTTGCCCAGGAAGTACGCCTGCAGCGACGTATGCCCACCGCAACCCCCCCCCCCCCCCCCCCCCCCCGCCCAACCTCCCCCACCACCACTCTTGATAAAACCTTGGTATCCCCCTTCCCCACATTGTTCGCCCTGTGTAGAGGGGACCCTTGGTTCTTACCTATAAGGTATTCAGATTCTGAAATTATATTAATGATTATTATTACCTATCTCTCTTTACTGACACAAATGTTTATTATATATATAAAAAAGTGATAATGATAATAACAAAAGAATAAACGATGTATGTAAACGATGTATATATATATATATATATATATATATATATATATATATATATATACTGATGTTTGTATATAATCCATCTTGGTATGTTGCCAACGATAAACAATTGTATATATACATAAAGTCACATGTGTCGTTTCTTGAGAACAAGGATGTTTTCGTTGAGTTTGATCCTTGGAAAATCCGTGGAAACCTCCCTCGCGTGCATCATGTTACACTGCCATGCACGGGCCGTGTTTGTTGGGAGAAGGCAACTCGGAACTGCGCGGCCGATTTTGTTTTCTAATATCGAGTGTCTCGCGAGATGAGGCGAGATGTTCCGAGTCGGAGAAAAGCATGTGAGGGCGACACTCCCCTGTGTTGAAAGTTGCGTTGGAGAAAGCAACGTCTGCTGCAACGAAAATAAAAACAAATGGCGATAACTCACACTTGCACGTACACACATATATAAGAAAAGTTCGGTTGTTATTTATATAAAATTATGATCTTTTATACGTCGTAAATCAACGTAATCGTGGACAAGCGACGGTAACATGAGGATGAATTCTTGGCTGCATTTGCTTGCTACAGGGGATGGCAAATATGTTGTGAAATTAATAATCTTTAAAGGGACCTATAGGGCCTACCTGGTATGTTAATAATAATAATAATAATAATAATAATAATAATAATAATAATAACAACAATAATGTTAAATAAACCTAAATTATATTATTTTTTCACCTTAAAGTATTTGGATATCTGCCAATATTTCTTTTTAAAATGCATCGGGCGCGATCAGTGTCACTAAATATAAACAAAGCACGCACGCCACATGGTGGCCGCACCGCTCAACTTCACAAATCAAATATATTCAAGCTTCCAACCGGTGTTTCTTCTTTCATATTTCTTCTTTATGCGTTGTTAGAAATGCGCATGATTGGATTTCAGGCCACTAAGCTTTGTTATGATAAAGAGAAACATTGGGCTGTGTGTATGTGTACAAACACTCAAAATCATAACAAAGTATGAAACTGGTGAATATGAGATGTAGTAAGTCCGTGTGCCGTAATGGTTTTGCTGGGGAAACTTTTGTATTCGTTCAAAATTAACTCAACAGCGTTTTATAATACAGTAGATCGCCTGTATTACGGTCACCATCGGGACTGGATGAAAGTGGCCTTAATACAGGAGTGGCTGTTATACAGGACTTGACCAGGATAGGGGGGTTAAAATGTAATGGAGTATTTTCTTCATACTGTTCCATGACCTCTCGCTTCCTCTTTGTATGTTTTGAACTTGAGTTTGGCCGACACTATATATTTCTGCTAGCTGTCGGCTGCTTTCTGCTAGTCACTCTTCCTGATCAGATCTACCTTTGAGTGCAAATTCATGTCTTTTTTGGTCGCCATAATGGTCATAGTGATTTGGACAGAGTATGCGTTACAAGTTTATACATGTTACAATGTTTATTTTTCATTCATATTTATTCATGTATGAGTAAATTGTGCTATGTTGGCCACATTGTTTTCATTCGATGACATAATCATCGGGACCCGCTGATTGTCATTCGTTAATAAAATGACAAACACCCTGATTAAGATCCGGCTCGCACGACTGATTCCCAAACATACATGCAAGTGGAAACACATGCCTTTCTACTGTGCATACTATGAGGATGAGTGGGGGAGTACGACGCTGGCTACGTGTCAAACAACTCAGTCACGGTCGAGTGGTTAACTTTATCTTGGCACTCATTAACAGACAGCAATATGTGAGAGCGGACACTTCTGTAATGATATTGAGGTCAGAAGAGGCCGCTCGATTTGTTGAGCCCATGTCACAGAGTCACTGCCCCTGACCGTAATTAAGGCATTTCCCGGCCTGCGGGACCGAGAGACCTGGCCGTAATACGGAATAGAGGAGTGGCCGTATTTGACAACAAAATGATTATGAAATATAACGGTCGAAAATTCGGGACCGGAAAATCTGACCGTAATAGACGTATTGACCGTTATTGAGGCGTGGCCGTTAGCAGGCGTTCTACTATGTTTTTTAATGCTGTTTTACCTATAAATACTACCTCAGAAAGCTTCATAATATTTATGCAGGATGTTGTAAACTCTATTTTATTCTATATGCTATCATTTGTACGGAGATTTTAAGTATACCACATGCATGTTTACTTCATAAATTTACCTCATGTTTATCTTGTTACCATTGATATCATGTCATCCCTATGCATGTTTGAAATACACAAATGATAAAACTTTCTATTTATATATCAAATTCAAAATCGCGGTTATCGCTGTCGCCGTAAAGCAACGTGTTAATTAAAGTATTACTTTTGTAAATGTATTCGATATTAATATAAACATATAAAATTATATGTGTGAATGTTATTTTACTTCTTATCTTTATTTTTTAGTAATTATTAGCTCTTTTCGATAGTTATTTTCCTGTTCCCTTTATTTCAACTATATCAGACTAGGTCTGCTCATGCATGTGGGTTATTCTGCGGTTGATCAATGATTTTTTACACTTGAGTACCAATGCTTCTATGTGTGTTTTATATAAAATGGATCTGACACATCTAACTAAAAATTATTTTTAATTATGTGCATGTTTTTATCCAACAGTGATAAATTTATAGATTTAGGGATCGTTCGTTATGAAAATATGTGGAATAAAAGGTGTGTATCTTAAATAATAATTAGTGTAGAAGTGGCTCCTTGCCAAAATTTCTACCTCTATATACTACTACTACTACTACTTCTACTACTACTACTACTAATAATAATAATAATGATAATAATCATCATCATTTAACGGGAGCAGCGAGTAGAATATATATATACATATAGGTATGTGTGTGCGTCTCTTATTATTGGTATAGGCATCTCTGTCGTTTTTTGACACCATATATTACATTATTTGGCTATACAGATTTTGTTATCTTATGCGAAGTTTACAGGAGGAGATCCAGTTGACGAAAGATTAATAGCTGATATTTAAAAGAAAAGTTCTTTCAACGGAATCCTTTATGCGGCATTTCTTGAGAAAGTGCTGGATTACATGACCGGATATCTACCTAAGAGACCCACTTAAGACACCGAGGACACAGACACAGGCCGCACTTGTGTGTATTTATACCCCCAGCAGCCCAGACTTTCTTCACTTAATACAGCGTACAACTAATAGCAGACAGTGCAGTCACTCCCAGCTTCATACACAACCCACCATGAGAGCTTTTAGTTTCGTCATCATCGGCTTGGTGGCAGCACTTGTGCTCCCATGTCAGAGCGCTCCAAAGGCCGCCAATGATCTGACTGCAATACAACCTGACGGTATACTGACTACAAAAGGTGACGATAAACCCATTGCCATCGGCGACGAACTTTATGACGAGGATGATCTGATGGACTCTGACACAAGTGATAAAGATGCTGACGATGATGCTGATGACGATGATGATGATGATGGTGAGGAGGTGTCAGAGCTCATTGTTGACGCCAATGACTACATGAACGCCAAAGACGCAGAGCTTGTCGAGGATCTGGGTAAGTAGATTTCTACCTGTATTTTATGTCAAACGTTTCAATTTAAATTTACGTGTAATGCTTTAAATCTATTTAAATGCTGCCTCTCTACGTTTAAATCAAGGCCTTCAGACTGATCTCGTATTTTACAAATTCCTTAATTTTCAACGCAGTGTCTTCCGTCTAAGCAAAATCCCATGCATTGTTTTCTAAATATTCCTACCTTTCTATTGTTTAACCCCGTCCCCCCCCCTCACCCCCACACCCCACCCCTTCCCAAAAAAATGGGAGATTTAAAAAAATCCATTTTGAAATCCATTGTTGAAATTAGTATAGAATTCCAACGTCTTAACTGCAGACGCAAGAAATATTAAAAAGAAAATAGCGACAACATTATGGTAATTTCGGAGTAGTTTTTCTTCAATAACCATAGTTCGTATGAATTTGTTTGCTGCGAAATTGTGAGCTGAATAATTAAAATAGGAACACCCCCCCCCCCTTCACCCCCCCCCCCCCCTTTCCCAGACCCACCCCCCCCCCCCCCCCCCCCACCAAACAAGGCCAATGTTCTACATACGTTTATTCATAATTTTCTTTGTCTTTTCAGAAAAATGGTTATCATCCTTAACCAAACCAGTGGCTCGTCGTCAGAAACGCTGGGTACCTCTCGCCATTCGTGTGGACGCGTGGGCAGCGCGGGCAGGGAGCCGCTACCTGGCGAGCCGCGGGGGAGCGCGGGCGCTGTTCAGAAGTGCGATCCGCGGAACACCAACTCGCAGTGGCTCCCGTCTGACGAGACACTACTCCAAACCCGGAAGCTACAGCACCGCCACGAGGGACTTCACCAGACTCGGGCCCTCTAACATCCGACCAATCTCAGGTTCCAAATTCAGAGGATACACCGGAACCATCGGACGTGGATCCAGACAATACAAAATGACCGTCCGCAGCGGGAGCAAAGAAGGCTCCCCCACACTCGAAATCCGGCGCGGTGGTGTTGTCCGCAAGTTCCGCTATGGCAGTCAATAAATAGAGACTTATATACACTGGCAATTAACTGTCAATTATCTTGAAAGGTAGTTGAAAAAGAACGGTTTAGCAAAAGACAAAGTATGATGAAATAAAGGATCTCACATTTAGAATGCTTGATGGTCGGTGCTTAACTGTACACGGTGCATGCTACATTTACATAAGATTTGATCAAATGTAAATATATACACAAACAGAGAGATGTCAGAACAGCCATACTGGTTCATTGTACAGAACAACGCGTAAGATGAATACACAGAAATATCAGTTCACTGTCAATGGAAAACGATCGGCAACCGCAAGTCACGACCTCACATCGGAATTGAACAGGCTTTTCTGTGTATTCAAGTTACACAACACAGAATCAAGAAATTATATAAACATTTGTATAAACATTAGTTTATGTGTCTCTCCAATGTGAATTAACAAACACCAACATTTATATGAAATAATTATTAATTATTTCAATATGTATATAATAACAACTCATATATAGCAGATCTCTTTCTCTTTTAGATGACTGAGGCATGGACACTTTAGAAACCTCTGATTGTTTTACGTAAGATGTTTGTTTTGTTGACATATGAAAATAAAAGAAATTAAATACTTTTTTTTATTTTATGTATATAGTTTTCGTGTTTGTATGTGCGTGTGTTTCTTTGACTATGAGGTTTATTGTTACTTGGATACTTTTATGGTAATCCTTAGTACTAGAAGGCTTGGCGTTTTTACATATTTGTAACTATACCTGCCGTATTTCTGCAATATCGAACAATATGATTACAGTGTTCTCACACGCTGGTTACCAGTTCGGATGTGTATGTAAACGCGTGTGTACATGTTTGTGTGAATGTGTTTATGTATATCAATACATTATTCGCACAAACCATGTAGGTATTAGCACTGTTAAATGCTTGGCACATATTTTGTGGGGTGTAGGGTGGAACCCTGTGTAAATACAATCCGAGTAAAAACTATTATTCAAATGAATAAGGGATTATCATAACTTTAAGATATCAATATTGTCAAAAACACCTATATCTAAAACTAATCTAAAAGTTGTTAAAAATTAATTTTAGACCCCATGAAGTACATCTTATTTTAAACCTGGTATAGTGATCTTTCTTATGGTATACATATTTTTTTAGATATTTTACTGTAGTTTAATATTAGTTCGCTAAAATGTGGCTTACTGTCACTGGGTGCTAAAAATAGCGTACCTTTTAAAATTTCTTCTTCATTTTACAAAATCATGTTAAATGAATGGAAAGTGCAATTATATGTACGCCATCGGAAAGATAACACTAAGATGTTAAAAAATGTTATGTACCCATTCGGGGGCCTTATATAAATTTAAAACATATTTTAGAATTATCTAGATATAAGGTTTTTATTTTTAAATAATGTTACCTTGATAAATTTAAGGTAACAGGGAATTAAATTTATACTGTAGTGTACCTGTTTTTTTTTCTTCAAAAGATGTATTAAAAATCCCATAAGGAAAATCAAAATTTAATTACATAATACGAGGGATACACACTGGCATGTGTGTTTTCACCCGCCGCCGATGATTGAAGTTTCTTTCACAGACACACAATGGCGCTCGGCTACTTAGGCTACGAAAATAAAATCACTGAGCAGGCATTACGAAGAGACATGCAGTCGCATGGTTACAATGATGATAATATCTTTTCCCCTTAGGAAGAATCCATGACAACATACACCTTCATTTAAAAGTTTATTGTTAATTTTAAAATTATGTTTAAAATTTTACTGTTTGATTTTAAATTATCCCCTTCTGATAGCCACTATATATATATATATATATATATATATATATATATATATATATATATATATATATATATATATATATATATATAGGGGAGATGGAGAGATACAATTATTCATAACTTGCAACATGTAGTGATGTTTAATCCAAAGGTGTCAGCACTTTATTGTGATGAAAAGAGTATTTCCCAGACTTGGGTCTTGCTGATTTAGACATGACGATTTATACTATTGTACCAGAATCAAATTTCTAGGTGCAATTAAGGCTGCTTTATATAAAAGTGTCTTCCGCATTTTGGCAGTTGTAGAGGTAATTGTTTTATGTCAAGTGACGACTGGTCAGTTGAGGAAGAATA
Organism: Sipunculus nudus; assembly: GCA_026874595.1. Lineage (NCBI taxonomy): Eukaryota > Metazoa > Annelida > Sipuncula > Golfingiida > Sipunculidae > Sipunculus > Sipunculus nudus. The sequence goes on along the minus strand of CM049313.1, from coordinate 4,788,703 downwards.
TAACAATAATAAACCCATGTCCAGTTATGTGTATGTGAAGGGAGATGTCTGCAATATCATTACTTATATAGTGACTCTTTTTCCCTGAGTGATACCCTCGAAGAGTGGTACCCTCGTGATACTTTTCGGGGGCCTAACATGATAATATGATTATTTTCATTTCATATTTATGCAAAAGTTTACGTTTTCGTATCAAATTAAAGCTTAGGTTCTAATTGACAGCTTTTGGCCGACTGGAAAACGATCAGTCCACTGGGGGCGCTTGGCGTCTTGATGAACTTAGATGAACTTAGACGCTGTGTGATGACTAAAATGAAAAGAATAACCGGGTTTGTATAATAGACCGGGTTGAGAGTGGTTATCCCACAAGGTGGCGCTGGTGCCTTCAGTAGAAAAAAATGAGAAAAAATGGCCTAATCGTTTGGACAAACATCACACCTTGTATGTAATAAATATCTTAAAGTTCTTAATAAAAAAAAAATATTTTTCATCGAAAATCCGAAGATTGTTCCCATTTTTTTCAAGATGTTCACGTGATCAATTATTAATTTAATTATATTTAATTATCTTTTGATATATATTGAGAGAAATATTCATTATTATAACGGTGATTTTGATAACCCAATTCGTAATACATGTTTTCAGGTTTGCTTAAGCGCATTTACGTACCCTTGCTTGCATTTTTCAATTTGTTCGGGAAATAAAAAAGTCCACTTTAACAAGGTAATTTTAAAATGTTGCAAGGAAATTACCATTTCCGTGGAGCTGGCCCAGTTGGAATATATATAGTGTTATATATAGGTGCTTTCAAAAAGAGCTGTAATCGGAAATTCAGGCAGATTTTATGTCAACAGAGGGTTGCGTTTATAATAAAAGCTTAAATCATTAAAATGAAAATAATATGATTGTACATATGTAAATGTCTAGATGATTTAGGGAAGTCATTTGATACTGATTACTTCTTCTGTGCGGATGTCAAATATTAAAAATGTTGTAAATTTTATTTTCAAGTCAAATTCACGCAGTGCGTTTTGAAGAGATAAAATACATGTAAATACCATTGCAACTCTTCACGTGAGCGCAAATGAAAGTAAATGTTTTCAAAGGATTAAAACAAATTGTTGCAGCCACATTTTTTTATATTACTGAAAATCAGTAAAGATCAAATTAAGATACAACTAACATATTGTGCATTAGTTTTATGGTATTTTTATTAGGCCACCCTATGAGAAGAAATACCATTACCCACCTATATTTCTAAGTGGTTTCATTTACCTTCCAAAAGTGAAATATGGGTTTCCAATCTATAAAAATCTTGCTTTGATTTTATTTATATTTTATTTCTATCATGTATTTATTTAAAAAAAAAAAAATAAAAATCATGTCCAAGTTTAGACAAAATATTTTTCATTATGACGGTAGAGAAGTATTTTGAACTGCGCTTATTTTGGTGAGTTCTTTTCTTTTCTTTCAATTTTATATTTTCAGCCATCCATATACATATTTGGGGGCTCAATGTTTTTTGTTTTGTCCATCAAATGTGTATAACTACTGTTGACATTTACAAAATTAAAAGCAGGTTTGATGAAATGAGAGTTTTGTTGACTTGTAGTTTTTGTAGCAATTGGTATAATGATCGCCCTGATTTAACGTAATTACAGGTATTACAGATTTAATTGAAACTGGATTTGCAAAAACAATGTCATGTATACCAACAAACAGAATAAAAGGTGACTTAAATTATTATTTATTTAATGTAGCATTTCCAAAAGTGCACGTTAATCCATTTTTGAAGCAATTTAAATTTTAGAAATTCTAGTTGGAATAATCCAAGATGGGGGGGGGGGGGGCTTGTCAAAATGGATTTGTTCAAGCCAACTAAATCCAAGGTTTGACTTTTAACCATGGTATTTCGGTATCCAAGGTAGTATTGTACAGTTAAACTCTGATATAGATTTTGCATATAGAAATCTATCGTATACTGACAGGGTGCAAGCCACATAGGCAGCCGAGAAAATAAATAAAGAGATAATTGTTACCTGTTCGGGAGTTTTTAAAACATTTAAAAATAAAGAGAAAGTGAGTAGAACGGATTAAAGAAGAAATTCAATTAAACAGCAGTCAGTAATGACCTTTTGTGATGTTAATCTTTTCAGGTTTTCACATGCATTTCTTCCCATACACCATGCCTTGTCGCCTTGCATTCCATTTGCTTCATACCTGTAAATGCATAAAATGGCCCAGGACAGCCTCTGCATCCGGAATTTCTTTTTCTATACACTTGATACGTTTCGAGTTTAACTTTGTGACTCTGTGCTTGCCAATGAATGAAAATGAATATATATATATATATATATATATATATATATATATATATATATATATATATATATATATATATTAATTATTTTTTTGGTATTTATTGAACTATTTAGATTCCCTAAAATATCGTATCTCGCTCCGTCCAAAGAATCGTCAGCAAAATAATATTGATAATCCCTGAAACTCGAAAAGAGGCCTGTAACATTTTGTATGAGCATGCGCGAGTGTAATATAAACATTTGAGCCAGTTGAGACAAATAGTCTCAAATGTCTAACTAGAAGATGTTCGTTTTAGTGAAAACTACTTCTGGAGGAAGGGTGCTCGCCCCTTGGTGCCCTTTTCCCTGAGTAAAATTATAGCCGCCATCGTTTCCTTATCCACGCTAACGTAATTAGCAGGTCTGTTTTCTCTTCTGTGCATAACTCTACCATATCTCAACCCGCACATTTTCCGAGCGCTGAGGCCGCTCAAGGACAGCTGAAATTAAAGCAAGATGTAGGTCAAAGAACTACAGCACGTCTGCTTGTATTTTGTGTAATATACATGAAAAGGGCAGTGCGTGCTGGTATTGCGTAAACTGGCTGGTTGAATGCGAAACTGTTCCAGATGAAGATATTTGTTGTTATTGCTTTATGTTTGGTGGAATATCTGGCAGCAGGACCTCGGATAACCGAAGGTTCTATATTGGCTTCAACTGCGGTCAATGAGGATACTGTCTTGGTCGATGACGAACCCTATGATTACGGTGATGTAACTGATGATGATGATGGAGGTGATGGTGACAGGGAGGAAGCTGATAATGATGATGACGATGAAGATGATGGAGGCTGCGAGCAGGGATCTGAAATAACGGTAAAAATGGATAACATGGATATCAAAGACGCCGAGCTCATCGATAACTTGGGTAAGTGAGACGAGACAAAGAGGACGGGCAGGGGGAAGATACTGTGTTCTCTTGTAGTGCGTGAGGGTTTAAAATTCGAAAATAAAATCTTCGTAAATAAAAGGCCCCATCATTCAAGACAAGTCAAAAAGCAAAAGAATATTATAGATGATAATTGATCGTGCATGTTACCGTTATTCTAGAAAAGATATTATGAATAATAAAATGTTTCCAAATATCTGCCAATCATGAATTATGATTTCTACTAGTTCGATATTCATTTGGGCCGTCGTCCAAATTTTACGATTTGTGAACATATTACTTAATATGATTAGTTCATAAAATGATAGATATACCCTCTGTTACTGTAGGTTATTCGTATGGTGAATTTCGCGGAAATTGAAGCCTCGCCAAAGAGTGAAAAGGTGAAATCGCGAAATGTTAACCTTGCGAATCTTTAACCAACTTCAGTAGTGCATATATTAACAGACAAAGGAAACGTCAGTCATATGTGTGTGTGTGTGAGAGAGAGAGAGAGAGAGAGAGAGAGAGAGAGAGAGAGAGGCAAATTAATGCATGTACTATAATCAAAGAAAACTATAGAAAAGAAATAACAAATCCGTGGTTACATCCCAAATAATAAATAACATCTGTTTAAAATGTGAACATTGATAAACCCCTGAATTGTGTGAGTTAACAAAGGAATATGTTTTAACACAGTGACATGAGTAGTGACAGCCGGGCTACATGTCTGTATATATTTCTTTCAACAGATGAGCGGCTGTCAAACATCAGCAGGGCAGAGCATCTTGTTATCAGCAGCGGGTTACCATCTCTGTTTGAGGGAGCAAAACGACTCCAGGTCACTCGGTGCGGTCCCCGCTTCACAGCTCACTACGCCAAGCCAGGGTCGTACGTGACAGCACTGAAGGATTTCCTCAAACTCGGGCCGTACAACATTAAACCGCTGACAGGCGCAAGGTACAAGGGGTTCTCCGGAAACATAGGAACCGGACCTATACAGTACAAGATAAATGTCCGTAGTGGAAATTCCAAACACAACCCCTTGCTCTCTCTCGTCAAGAACAATTTTGTTCGCGTGTTTCGCTATAATTAATATAGCCGTGAGTATGCGCTAATTTGACAGCCGGGGGTCCAGACCCCCGCCCCGGATTCGCATCTGGGATTTTATATTTAAAGATGAAACGCTCAATATTTCTCCGGGATTGACTGAATTATAAGAAATTTGTTCCTTGTGATCCGAATGTCAGTACTTCACGAAAAAAAAATAAAAGCAAAAAAATCATACATCTGAAAAAGAGATTTTAAACAGTTAAAATGTTTCGTTTATTTAGTCGTACAGCTTTTTCATTAAACTCTTTATGTCCAAATAAGGAAAAACGGGAGGCCGACTCTGGTGAATAAAAATTTCAGTACACAGGCAAAGATTTTGTAGATACAGCTGTCATGCATCAAACTTATAGCAAATTTGGCCAAAGATATCGCGTCTTCTTTTTGTCGATCGCCATATGTGGCTGAAATGCGTGGAACCGTGGTTTATTAGAGTGCGCCGTGCGGCCTGGCGTCTCTGTCTTCAGTACTCTAGGTTTCTAGAGTTACCTCACCCCGAGCCCTTGACAAAAAGGCTTTCACCAGAAAGCAATGAGGGGTGGCTAGTGAGTCCAAGGTTTTTTAACCTGCCAGTGGGCCTGCACACTGCACCTCGGAGGCTCTACCTCCTCCAAGATCCCTCACAGTTTAACCATGGTCCGCTAATTACCAGTTTCCATGGTTACCCACAGGGAGGCACATTAAGAGTCTTGACCTAGAAGAAGTTGTGTCAACCAGAAAGGACTTACGCACTCGCCATTCTTTTCGGTCAGGTTATCTAGATAGCGGCTGCAGCTGAAAGCAAGACGCCAAAGCAACTACGCTAGACTACATCACGAGACACTATACATGAGATACAGGTAGAAAGAAAATTAAGTATAACAATTGGTTACAGACACCCAGGTCCTTGAATGTTGTGACATGCGGCAGCGCTGATGGATAGTAATGGCTCTAAACTTCGCTTTCAGATAGAGTACGGCAGAAATGAATATCATTTGTCAAAAGCATACAAGGCATGCAACAAATTGTGGGTTCTTGGCAGTTTTTGAACAGAAACACAGCACATCAAGATATACAATGTAGCCCCAATGAAGCTGTTGGTTTTTCTCTGTATGCGATTAAGGTACACTGTTAGACCGATTGAAAAATCCGTGAATACCGTGAATTTCGATGTATGCACGCACATATTTTTAACATGTTGGAAAATTTGATATAATTTGATAAAAAATACTTACCTACTTATCCTCTAACGTGGTCTAAAGTCTGCAATAACGTCCGCCATTTGTCCCTCGTCTTTGGCTGTGGTTGTTACTTGTTGCCAGCTGCATCATCCCATCTCATCTCTCTTTTTTTGTACCAGTCTTCTCCAGGTAACTCTTGGTCTGCCTTTCTTCCTTTTTCCTTCTGGTTTCCATATTAATGTTATTTTGGCGTTGTGATCCCTATCCTTCTAAGTACATGCCCGATCCATTTCCAGCGTTTAAGTTTAATCATTTTACCTGCTTCTAGAGTGTTTGTCTTCTTATAAAGTTCTTGGTTACTTATTTTTGTTGGCCAATGTATTTTTAGAATTCCTCTTAGGCAATTCTTTGAAAAGTGTCAATTTTATTTGCTTCTTTTCCGTCATTTTACATAATTCTGCTCCATACAGTAATACTGACATCACATTACTCTTAAATAAGAGGTTAACCTTTGTTTTGCTTTTGTATACTGAAGAGTTCCATACTGGTTTCAGTTTTTTTTGTATTTAATAAACCTACTGCATTTATAATTTCATGGTGTAACCCTGAACCTTCACAAAACTAATTAATCAAGTGGGATGCTGAGAGATGTCTCGAAATGGTAAACAATAAATGCATAAAGTCTATTCAGTATCTGTTTCAAATAAATGTATCACCTTATGGTAAAGGACAGAAGCATTGAACTATCAGATTAATATATCACTCAAACTAAAAAGGTGAGAAAAGAAGAAAAGATAGACGGAGAGACCATTTAGTCAGGGGGCCAAGCTCTGTACTGTGCAAAAATAGGGTTGTACCTTACAGCCTCAGATATAAAATTTTACACCCCTTACATGTTACAAGATCCACCCTAGAGGTTGAAAAGTAATGTTGACAGTCTCAATACTCTTGCAAAAGTACTTTCAGTATTGCTTTTCTTTCAGAAGGTTGAGTAATTTTATTACTTTTTTGCTACCTGCTTCTGATCCATTTTTAATTCACAGATGCTTCTTGCTTGAATATATTTTCACAAATATGGTACCATTGATTAGATAAGAACTAGGACTTCGACATATAGTAAGAATTTTTATGACAATGCTGATATGTCAGCAATTGTGAGACCTATAACCTAACCCCACCCCTAAAATTTTCCAAAATTCTCGAATTTTTTTCTTTGTACGTACATTTGTTTCAGCTAAGGATTAATTTTAGATTATTGTACAATTGCCATAGGATTTTTCTATCAAATGCATGTCTATTCTTAATGAATTCTTCATGTTTTCTTTAATTTTGCTCCAAATAAGAAAAATTGTTTATAAGATTGCAATTTTCAGCACATCAGCGCCTTTGCTGGTTATATTCAAGTAACCTCTACAGAAACAAAGATACAGAAAGCACAGATACAGAAAAAGTGGTTTTGATCCTTTCGACAGTCTCAGGCAACACATGTATGCATTGACAAAGCCAAACCTCAGAACACTACCTCTCACGGAGGATGCATTAAAGGTGCCCACTCACGTACCTTTTGAAAAAGAATTTATGTGATTTCTGGCTTTCTCTGTGTATATATCAATGATCCAAGGGTTATTTTGTTTGTGAAAAGCTAGACTTATAAGGCCTCCCAGAAGGATATTTTAACTTGTTTATCAACAACATATTTGTAAACACAGCAATATTGACAAATGGAAAAAAATTAACCTAAGGCTGTAGGTTGCATATATGCAGAGGCAGAAAGGTCCCTTGTTGCAAAAATGCCATTCGCAAATCTGTGGCTTATCTGACTTGCTGCCAGGAGCCCTTGTTATATTTGTTTTGATTATTTTGGCGGGCCCCACATATTATAAACCTGTTGATATAAACAAAACAAGCAGCCTGTGTGGGGTGATATCTATGTTTTCTGGTCTATTTTTATAAAAGCTCCAAGGGATAACCTTTAGTTTATAAAGGTCAGATAGGTGATTGGGCCGCTTTAAGATTTCATGTTCTCATGTACTATATATTTATAGCACTATACAAATGGGCACAAGTCACCCAGATCTGCCACCGCCAACAGAGTTTGGCCAGACCATAGATAAAGGTAAACTTTTACCAGTAATGATGTCAAAAACAAGCAAAGCAGGACATTATCAAAACTGTCCTGTAAATGTAGAACATCAAAATGCTTAAAAGGATGTTCCTGCATTCGTGATACCGAAACTGTACACTATACAATTATTTCATATTTCTTATTCAACACAAACTTTTTTGCTCTCCTCAATTATATATGAATATATATATATATATATATATATATATGTGTGTTACCGTCTCCCTCTCATACCGGAGAGCAGCTCAACAATAACGACTCAGTACTGGGAGGAATAGTCGTTTATTTAGTTGTGGATGGTGGTCCAGTAGGAACAATAGTTTGTTCGTTCGTGGATTCTACAATTATAGTACAAATAATAAATATGCGGTACCAACATGTCTATGAGACATATACACATTAAGACGAGATATAGAGAACATACAGTCCTGGTGATAATAATAAGCATAACGTAATGGTTCTCTTTGAAGGTCGTAAGATATACCTGTAGGAACAATGGAACACTGGAGAGAACGGAATGACTTGTTCATTACTGATATCTGACTGTTAAGTGTGAATACCTATTTACAGTAGCCATATGATATAATAATAATAAAATAATATGTGCTAAACTTATGACTTACCCTGTGCTAGGAATCCTGTTAACCATAACTGTTCTGTACAAACGTGTGTGCACAGCTCGAAGTGTAACATGTGCACCAGGCCAAGAGCTAATCAGGAATGATCACTTCCTGGCAGGTAATTAGTGACCTGTTATAGAACGCACGATAGGTGGCAGCACAGAGTAACTTAGTATAATACAATAAAACAGTTCGAGCTACCTCAAAGTTATATGAATTGTGAAGATCTATGAAATTAAACCGTAACATACTCCCCCACTTAAAAGAATTCCGTCCCGGAAACAAAATACAAACATACATAGTATTCTGCATACTATTAAATATGGTATGCAAACATGGTGTTTACATCAGTATCAGTTGGGACATCAGTCCGTATCTGTAACGACAGGAATTCCTTCTATAGAGATATACCTTATGCTCGAACAACGTTATGACAACATGAACAACATGCATGTATGACTATCAAACTATATGCTAGGTCAACATTATGACAACAAGAACCATATCACATCATAAATGACTAGCACAAATAACATCGAAGTGATCACTTATCCTATACAATATTGATAATATACCACAAACACTAGCTGCTGCGAACCAATTCAATAATGGCCGCAGTCAAGGTTGGTATTTCGGACGGAAAACTCTCTTTGGCTTGCATTAGTAAGTGTATTTTGTCTGTAAGGTTAGTGGTGCTAATATGTGATTAACTGTAGTCTTCAGGTTTGTATCTCTTAGGTGGCTTGCGATTCCTGAAAGACCTACGAGGGGCCGGACATGGACGCTCAGGTTGACAGGTCGTAGTTCTAGCTCGAGGAATCGGTGGGTCACGTGTCATGCCTTCAGTTTGGGTGATGGGGTCGGGCTGTTCTTCATCAATTTCTCCAGTCTCACTTGTTATTTCAGGTTCATGATGTTGATCTTCAGCCCAATCACTCAATTAGTCACTTTCAGGGAAGTTTTCGATAACATCAGGAATAGCTACATCTCCATCTCTCATCGAACCAGTTCCTGCAGTATCACGTCTGTTTTCGTCAATTTCAGTGTCATTATTCTGAGTGTCAACGTTGTGTGGTACAAATTCCGATGCTGACGGGTTTAGCTCTGATTCTGTCAACATGAAATTGTTCTCGGATTCATCCGCGTAATCTGATTCATCAGAATCAGAATCTCTTCTAGAGACGGTCCTTTTCCGGTGTTTCTTGGAGTCTGACTGATCACAAACAGGTAACAGTGGTATTGTCGCCAGTGAAAGCAGCATGTTTCTGTGCAAGGTCCTCTTCTGGCCTTTTCCATCTTCTTTTCTAACAACGTAAACTGGGATCTCATCATTCGGCTGTTCCTCCACGATGTAAACCTCTTTCTCCCAGTGGTCCGCCAGTTTGTGCTTCCCTTTGAACGCGACATTCTTTACCAAAACCCGATCTCCTGGGTGTAATAGCGTTTCTCTGACATTCAAATCATATCGCTCTTTCGATCTTTTAGCAGCTTTCTCGGATTCTATACGGGCAATGTCATATGCATACAGCATCCTTTCCTGGAAATCACGTACAAACTCAGATGGGCATCGTTCTTTTTCTTCTTCCGGATGTATCCCTAGCGCCACATCCACAGGTAGTCTTGGGTGTCTGCCAAACATCAGGTAGAACGGCGAAAAACCGGTATTTTCATGCTTTGTGGCATTATAGGCGTGGACCAAACTTGGAACGTAGGATTTCCAATCGGCCTTTTGGTCTTCCGAAAGTGTACCAAGCATCTGCAGCAGAGTTCTATTAAAGCGCTCGCATATCCCATTTCCTTGGGGGTGATAAGGAGTGGTACGACTCTTCCTTATCCCAGTAATCTTGCAGAGGTTCCTAATGAGTGCGGATTCGAAATTCCGACCCTGGTCACTGTGAATTCTAGTTGGGAAGCCGTAATGCACTAAAAGATGATCAAAGAGGGCACGAGCAGTTGTTTTGGCAGTTTGGTTCTTTGTTGGAATGGCGATTGCATATCTTGTAAAATGGTCCGTGATAACTAAAATGTTGGAAATTCCGCCTTTTGACTCTTCCAAGGACAAATAATCTATACAGATGAGTTCCATGGGATAAGTTGATGTCGTGTTCACCATGGATGCACATAACTTGGTGGTAGGAGTCTTTCGTCGTACGCATCGGTCACAACCTTGTATTCTCATCTTAACATCCCTTGCCATCCTTGGCCAGTAGAATCTGGAACGCACAAGGTCGATCAGGCGCTCATAACCAAGGTGTCCACTATCATCATGGAGGCCTTTGATTGCTTCTTCCCGCAGACATCTAGGAAGTATCAACTGATATCTAGTTTGGCCTGAAATGGTACAGCGACGGTAAAGAACATCATCTCTCAAACACAGTCAATCCCACTCTTGAAAAAGGATCCTACAGTCTGGATCTGCATTAGCTGGTCCGTCTATCGACCTCCTCCCCCGCTGAAAAGAACCAAGCACTGGACCAATGATGTCATCAGCTGCTTGGAACCTAGCCCATTGGTCGTGGGTGATATTGGAGATCTCACCATCTGTCACTGGATCCGGGTTAGGTAAAGCAGGTGACTGGGACAAACAGACTGACTCCGCGAGAAATTCGGTTTGATGACTGTGGAATACCGCCTGCATGGATTGAGAAGTTATGTGGATCGATCTCGGTATCCGGGAAAGGGCATCAGCGTCAAGGTTTTTCTTTCCCGAGCGGTAGTGGATGGTGAAGTCGAAATTGGCGAGATCTGCTAGCCATCGGTGACCGGTTGCATCCAGCTTCGCGGTGGTCATTAAGTATGTGAGTGGATTGTTGTCCGTGAAAACTTCAAATGGTCTGCCGCAGAGGTAATCATAAAACTTTTCACAGACCGCCCACTTCAGTGCCAGGTATTCAAGCTTATGAGCTGCATAATGACTTTCAGATTTATTCAAGCCACGGTTCGCGTAAGCAATCACTCGGTCGGTCCCATTTTGCTTCTGGTACAAGACTGCCCCTAAACCATCTGCAGATGCATCAGTATGAAGAGTAAACGGCAGACTTTAATCCGCATACCCTAACACTGGTGGTTCTGATAGCAAGCGATTCAGTGTGTCAAAGGCGTCTTGAGCAGCGGAATTCCATTCTAGTAGGGTGGATTGAAACTTTCCTACCTCATCACGACCGATTCCCTTTAAGAGGAACGTCAGGGGTTTTGCAATACAGGCATAACTTTTGATAAATCGACGGTAGTAACCGGTGAAGCCTAGGTATTGTCGAAGCTCTTTGATCGTTCTGGGGACTGGCCACTTGGATAGTGCTTCTGTTTTGTCCGGGTCTGTATGGACACCCTCAGCAGATATGACGTGACCAAGGTACTTTACGCTCTCCCTGAAGAAGCTACACTTTGAGGGTTTGAGTTTCAGACCGTAATCCTGAAGGCGCTGGAATACCTTATCTAGACGGCTCATGTGTTCTTCAACCGTAGAAGAAAATACTAGTATGTCATCTAGATAGACGCAGCACTCCTTTGAGTTAAGATCGCTTAGGCATTTCTCCATTAATCTCTGAAATGTCGCTGGGGCGCTGGTCAAACCGAATGGCATTCTGTTACATTCGTAGAAACCAAGACGATCGACAGAGAACGCGGTCTTTTCCTTATCCTCCTCCGCTATATCGATTTGCCAATACCCACTGCGTAAGTCCAGCGTGGAGAAGTTCTTGGCCTTCGCTATTATGTCTAAAGTCTCGTCGATCCGTGGTAAAGCATAAGCATCCCGCTTCGTTCGCGCATTCAGCTTCCTGTAGTCGATGCATAGCCTGAGACCTCCATCTTTCTTCCGAGCGCAAACTATGTTGGACGACCAGGGACTTTTAGACTCACGGATCACGCCTGCATCGAGCATACTACGCAAATGTTGCTGAACTTCTTCGAACATCGCAGGAGGAATACGCCTTGTTCGTTCTTTAAACGGCGTGTCATCAGTAAGGCGAATCCTGTGTACAACAGCATCAGTGTGACCAAGCTCCTCATCCCCGATTGAAAATACAGGTCTCCATCGAGAGAAAAACTCTTTTGCACGTTTCTTCTCATCATCTGACAAACATGATGCTGAAAGGTCAATGTAAGGGTCGCCTGGAGACTCGCTAGTAGGTGGTGCTTGATCTGCCGCTGGGATTTCATCTCTTACGTTATAAAGCTCAGCTATTATCGTCTTTGCAGGTATGGTTAGTTTTCTAGTTCCTACATTGTACAACGAAACGCCGACTCTGGTAGTAGATCCAGACAGCTTGATGTCTTTGACTTCAGGTATCAATATCAAACCACCAGGTATGGCCTGTTCTTGACTCGATTCCACCAACACAGTTGATGACAAACCCACGGCACGACAAAGTCCATGGATAGTTACCTGTTCATCCGGCTTTACGGTAACAGCTTTAGTTGTGGTCACAGTGACTGGTTCAGTGGTTGTTACACAACAGTTTCTCATACTAAGAGAACGGAAAGCTAAACGCCATGATCCTGACAGTGATGATCCGGACTGCAGAAATGTTTCTCCGAGATGCTGTTGACACCAGCCTCTGTAGCGTGTGATGATATTGGTACCAACACAAACTGGTACCTTGGTATTGTACGGTGTATCCGGTACCACAAGGACCAAAAATATGTCTTCAATCTCACTTCTGGTGACATGAAGTGGCAAGGACATCTTCAGAGCTACATAACCCAGGTACTGTAACATATGGCCACCTCCGACCTCCACAGAGAGTAGATCATGCAGCGGTTCCAACGTATGGGAAGGAAGGCATTCATCAAAATGTCTTTGATATCGTCGTGATCATAGATCCGGTGTCGATCAAACATCTGGTTTTCAGTCCCTCGACGTTAATATATCCCTCATTTGGCTCTCACACTAAGGTCTCCAACACAGATTCGGAATTGGAGCTAGACACAATGTCCTCTGCTTGCTCCGCAGCAGGGACTGGCTTCAGTTTAAGTTTCCTTCTGTTTCTTCTTGATCTCCTGTACCTCTTCTTCCGACAGGCGTTTTGAGGACTTGCAGGTGTTGGCATAGTGTCCCTTCTTTCCACATCTATAGCATATGACAATTCTGCTTGTGCTTGTCGAGAATTGTTTCCTTTGCCTCCCACTGCCTTGGGACTCCAATCGTTCTATCCTTTTACAGAGTAGATCAAGCTTCTCGAGGATCATCCGGTTGTCTGTTTCTGTTTGAGTCTTTTGAGTAACGCCAGTAGCTCCGGTCAACATCTGGGACTGTGCTTTCGTCTGGCTGGTCTTTCGTCTTGTTTCATCAAGGGCAAGCTCCTGATCGATAGCTCGGACTGCGACACAAAGTTCACTGTAATCTGCTATGAGGTCATATTTATGTCGTGTAGCATTCTTCAGCTTCTCGCTGAAGAGATTTCTCCAGAACTGGGAGCGCAACATATCGTTCTTGGCCGATGCTGGGACCTTTCCTTTCTCAACTGCACTGGATAGTAGTTGTTCAAGGCGGCAACCCCAAGATGATACAGTCTCTTCAGATTTCTGACAGGCGGCATAAAAACGCTGCATCAAGGATTCACCCGAGAGAACATCTCCGAATAACCCGTCCAGTTTCTGTATGACGGACTCTGGTTCTGAGTTTTCCGGCATCCATGTCGTCACATCTGCAGCTGTCCCCCTCAATGACCGTCTAATGCTTTGGAGAACCACTGAAGTCGAGTAACCGTCATGAATCAGGCTCTTTACTTCAAACTTTCAACGGTGCAGACTAACATCTCCCTTTGTGTTGTCATCTCCGGAGAACGTCGATAGTCTAGGGATCTGCATCCATGGAGACTTCAAAGTCGAAGCATCATCTGCTGGGGCGGATGGAATCACTGGTGGTAATGGAACATGCGAGTCCCTCCGATCGGTAATTGACGGTAGATTTACATAAGGTTTTTCAACGACATCAGTTTTGATAACTGAAGGCTCAGGTTTAATATTGACAGGTGTAACTTGTGATGGAGATACCCTATCAAATACCCGTTTATACATATCAGGGCTAAGCCTAGCCAGCATCTCAACAAGCTGGTCTATGACTGCCTCATCAGAGTCAGGTGCTTCCGAGCTACATTCGGAAGTATTCATTGGTTCCAATTTACCAGCCATTATAGACTTGTATGGTGCTGAACCTGTGCTCTCTGAAAGCAATTGTGTGATTTCAACTAACTGATTTTCGACAACCACTGAAACTTCAAGTGGCGAACCCCTAAATGTTCGACCAGTCAGATCACGTACTGCTCTATTAGCATCTTGACATGCAACAAATAAAACATAGCCTTCAATTGTTCTTTGATCAGGGGACAATTTAAGTTTCAACAGTGTGTGCTCAATCCCCTAACTTGGAGAAAGTACTCTGACACCTGAGCACACGTCGTGTGTTCAGCTATACCCTGTATGTACACGGTTCGGTCCTGATAAGACATTATAACAGTTTGCACAAACAACTGGCTTACCTTCAATAATATGTTGACTGATTGTGCCAATGGAAATATATTACACAGTAAATATAGGATCACTTCGCTTGACGTCGATCTTATTCAATGAACAAGAGCGACCACCAAGCCTATGACATCAAGAGAAAACTTCTCCTGTTGTCTAACAAATGTTATGACAAAGTCCATACATCGGAAAATCCGGACATTGACAACTTAAGGTTCAATTGTTTCTTAGTTGAAGTTACTTAATCCTGTTGATCGGTACAACACCTTCGAAATATACATGAATGATGGATAGAAAGTCTTGAAAAGATCTTGATAAATTTCATGTAACAAGGCAAGTATGTTGGCCTATCAATCTACAAAAGTAGTTAAGTTTGAAATACTTAGTTATACACAAAGGAAATACTTGTGATATTTTCTCAGTCAATTCAGAAGTACGTATGTACTGCCTGAAATTCAAAGAAATTAGCAAAATATATCCCCAAGCAACCAACACTAATAAATAAAACAAAGTGTGTAACAATCCATTGGAATAACAAAATGAAAAGTGCTCACCCACATGTTATGTTGAATCTTTCTGGTGATGATAAACAAGTCCAAAATAAATCCAGTAATGGATTATAACGAGTGTTCGGTAACGTGTACCATGTGAGATAATCCATGTGAGAGTTCCTTAAGTCCAAACAATGAGGATCAAATACACAATTACACAATAACAATCCAAAAGTCAAATGAAGAATGTCCACAATGCGAGATAATCCAGGTAAATGTGTCCTGAGATTCAGTTCAACATAGTTCAAAGTACATGAACACAACGTAAAATATCCAAGGAGGTTTGGTGATCGAATGTTTATCACATCATATCAATGGCAGAACACACGAACACGTATTCACAATCTCTCTGTGAATCACAGTCCAAATGTGTCGTGATACAACCAGTAGAGGGCGTACTCGACATCTTTCCTGGTGGGGGTTTTGAACGGACGAACGTCCTTCGCAGTGTCTGGTTACCACCGAGAGAGTGCGCTCCTAGCGTCGTTCCAAAATGGCGGATGCAATTTCAGCCAAGTTTATACCAGCAAGGGAAATCCGAGGAAAATAAGTTTCTTGCGCTCAGTAAAGGCAGTTTTACGGAACAGAATTACCTTTTCTCTCTCGTAAAATGCTCATTTGTGCCTCGGGGGTATGGCTTTTTCGCTATTCACGATAGAACAATCCGTGTGTGCCCATGCAGAGCGCCGGCAGCGGAGTCCTTTCAAAAGCCAGGCGAACACAATAGGTCCATTCAAATGGCAATATCTCCCCGAGTTTTGGCGCCAAGAACGTTCACTGAGCGGTGAAGCGAAATTCCTCGTGATGGCGACAAAACAGAAAAACAGTTCCACTCATGAGGCGATTCTCCCTCCAAGGCTTCTAGTACCGAGTCTCTTATCGGGCGCCATGTGTTACCGTCTCCCTCTCATACCGGAGAGCAGCTCAACAATAACGACTCAGTACTGGGAGGAATAGTCGTTTATTTAGTTGTGGATGGTGGTTCAGTAGGAACAATAGTTTGTTCGTTCGTGGATTCTACAATTATAGTACAAATAATAAATATGCGGTACCAACATGTCTATGAGACATATACACATTAAGACGAGATATAGAGAACATACAGTCCTGGTGATATTAATAAGCATAACGTAATGGTTCTCTTTGAAGGTCGTAAGATATACCTGTAGGAACAATGGAACACTGGAGAGAACGGAATGACTTGTTCATTACTGATATCTGACTGTTAAGTGTGAATACCTATTTACAGTAGCCATATGATATAATAATAATAAAATAATATGTGCTAAACTTATGACTTACCCTGTGCTAGGAATCCTGTTAACCATAACTGTTCTGTACAAACGTGTGTGCACAGCTCGAAGTGTTACATGTGCACCAGGCCAAGAGCTAATCAGGAATGACCACTTCCTGGCAGGTAATTAGTGACCTGTTATAGAACGCACGATAGGTGGCAGCACAGAGTAACTTAGTATAATACAATAAAACAGTTCGAGCTACCTCAAAGTTATATGAATTGTGAAGATCTATGAAATTAAACCGTAACATATATATATATATATTTATATATTACTGCATTAAAAAAAAGAAAATGCAAGAACAAATTGAAGTCGAGGGCATCATGTACAAGCCTTAGCATGCAGTTTATCGCAGTTTTAAGAAATGGCTCTTTTCCTCATATTGAATTAGGATGTTAATCCATGTAACTACTGTTTTGAAAATGGTTATGTGCGAATTTTAATTCAAGGTGGTCCAGTTATACTGAAATGCGTGTGACTGAAATTTTCTAATTCAGATTTGTGGTCTGATGCTAAATATGAAATTACCACGAATAACTGTAGAATGTTTTTTTATATATTTATGATTTTCAAAATTACTAAATATTGGAATTTTTTTTCCGTTTAATGGTTGTTATCATTTTTCTTTCAAAGGATAAACTAGATTCAAGATCAATATGATTGAATTTTTTTCCCCTTTAATGGTTGTCATCATCTTTCTTTCAAAGGATAAACTAGATTCAAGATCAGTATGTTTAGAGAATTCAAGGTCAATTCATGCTACCCATATAAGGAATTAATTTATTAAGAAATGTAAAAAAATGAATACGCCAATAAACCAATGTGGACCATCAAAATCAAAATTTTACAACTCTTGGC
This sequence comes from Sipunculus nudus, assembly GCA_026874595.1. NCBI lineage: Eukaryota > Metazoa > Annelida > Sipuncula > Golfingiida > Sipunculidae > Sipunculus > Sipunculus nudus. The sequence goes on along the minus strand of CM049313.1, from coordinate 4,771,286 downwards.
AAATATTGTAAAGAAAGGATCGCCTTGAATTTATTCAAACTTCATTTTTATGATCCATTGCAAAATATTGAAAAGCTGAAAATAAACTCTGAAGAAATATTTGCGAAACTCAATTGAAATAACTTAAAATGTAGTACAAATATGCAAAAACACAAGCCTAAAGAATCATGTCCCTCAATTGATCAGCATAAACTGATCCTAACCCCTCTAAGAGAGGAACAAAAATGACGATGATGTGCAGAACGGAAAAATTCTGTTAAAGGAACTTCAAAGTTATTTCGAAAAATTACAGAGATGCTCTTAAGAGTTCAGGACATTGTTAAAGATATGATCCAATTGACATTTATCATTGCATAGTGTATAAGTTGTGGATAAAGGTGTTGATGATATATTATATTTATCACTCTCCAAACCAGCTTTTTGCCTGGCACAAATTGTTATTTGTTGTTATTTAATGAGGGTTTGTATCCAAATCATGATAATAATGAATCAAAAATCCAGGTTAAGCCACAGACCTACTGCGAAAGATGAATCTATCCAAGATCAAGGTTTATTTGATCTGATCATTAGCTCTTAATGATTTTGTACTAAATATGATAATGCAATATTATTCTGAAAGCAGGGTTGTAAAATTCATGGCGGCAGTGCTCGTTTAAATGCGGTCCATTAGTTCTTATATAGAGAGGCGTGACTTCCAACGTTCTTCATATTATGTTTCTATACCTTGAACCCATAGAATGTAAATTCCTGTGGCCTGTGTTCTTTCAAGAAAAATAAGTTAACATCTGCTTAGAGGTTTGAAAAGAATATTCCTGGTCTGGTAGACCACGATTTGTGCCCTGCCGATAATTTGTATTTATACACCAATAAATGATACCACACTTTGGTATTCATGTGACTCGCTCCTGCGACCAAGGAGGTTATGTTTTCAGCTCGGTATGATTATTGCTTGCTAATATATTGGAATAGGCCGGCCTATGGTTCAGTTGAGTCAATTTTGTATGTACATCTCTATTTTTTTGTCTGTTTGTTTATCTGTACACACTCTACATATCACACGTTTGATATAAATCAAATGTAAATATCAGATTATTTTCAAGCAGGTTCATCTGGGATGAATACCACTGAAAACTCGCGCTGGGTTAGCGCTGGGTTTCTGATCGTCTAATTAGTAGCTTCATCATCAAGACCATACATAAACCGACTGATTTTCACGAAACTTTTTGGAGGCCAGGCATGAAATATTAAAAAAATAATCATGGAATATTGGTACAAAAAGCGCATTATGGATCCAGTGGGTTATTTTGCATTGGAAGAGGTTTAATGCAATAATATGTGTCATCTAGTTAAAGGATTTCAACATCTGTTACATTTTCTACAACTAGTTCTTTATTGATCTGGAGGTGATGTGCACATCTATATAACTAATACCATATATATTAGGAGATGAATAATGTGTCCATACATACTGTAACGTGATTGAGAGATAAACCCCACATTTATATACGACATTTTATTGAATTGACATACACCTGGCTGAAGTAAAATATTATCTATAACTTATCAATGGAATTCTATGTTATCTTCAAGTAAAAAGAAATCCTAAGATTACTTATATGTATTTTCTGAATCGGTCCTGATTTAAAAATAAGACGAGTCTAAAAACACAGCAAAAACGGTTTCGTTATTACTCAATTAGCTCCAACATCAATTACCAAAACCAAATAAATGTATATAGTTAATCAATTGGTCTCCTTATTCTATTCGAAAGAATTTATTTGGCATTACGTAGAGGGTGTTTTGAAGTAAGTACATTGAATATTAAGTAAGTTAAGGACATTTAAGTGACACCAGTCCCTTATCTGTGAAAGTTCGTATGTTTCTTCTTGTGCCTAAACATGCCATTCTTCAGATGCGATTTACCAAAAACGCTCTTAATTTTGATACTGACATCAGGCAGACTTAAACTAGATATCCATACGAACATTTTTTACATATTTTAGTGCCTCAATCTCCTTAAATATGGCCCTATCAAAAGTCCCCTACAGTCATGTAAGAGACACTATAAAAAGTTTAAACATGAACAACGTTCTAGTTTTTCTCATCCATTGGTCGGTTTTAGCACATCTCCGCTCAGATATAGTTGTATTTAAATCAATTTAAAAGGAAAAAACTCATCTTGGTAGAGTGATTCTGATTTGTTGATTAGTAATTTTTATGCTAACAAATTTAAGAAGTTTCGTATGAATATATTTTTAAGTTAAGTTCCTCGTTGTCTGCCGTTACCTATTTTAGCGATCATTTTCGTGAATAAGGGGTAGGGGTACAAAAGGCATTGCTACATATCTGTCTTTCACATCAGCAGCTTATGCATGTAACTAAAAGAAAGAGAAATAATCATATAAAACCTTAATCCTTTAAAAAGGCCTTTGTGTAAAAGCATACAGAAACTGTGTTCACGTATGTGAGATTGCTCGAAAGAAATTTGGTTATATTTGGTTCTTGTTAGCCATAATTGTTCACATATATGAATGAAGGTTTTTCTGAAATCAACTTTGTGTATCTCATTATGTTTGTGCATATAAATACCTACATTTTAAGATATAACTTGTTGTTTTAGTTCATTAGGGGACTGAGAGAGCCAAATTGGGCTTATCACGTAATAATGTATACAGCTCGTACAAAAAATGCTCCTTGCAATGTTGTGCAAGAGTGTCCTGATTGCCAACATTGGTTTTCTGATTCCCAAGATGTCTACCTCTACGAAAAATAAAGTGAAAATTTTATATCAGCCCGGGCAATTTTTTTTCAAAATTACTTGCTTTGGTCCCCTGACTAATTGCTTAGTGACTTTTGAGACATTTGATACCGCTAACAGCAAATAAAACTACCTCGCTTTTCCTTGCCTTCCTGTACATGTTTCCGCTAGATCTCAAAGTTTGCTGATTTAAAAAAAAAGAGCTTTGGGCATAAATTTGCACCTGATGTTTATTTTTACCTTGACTTAATTATGAAAAGTCGTACACTCCATTATCACTCAGTTGCGGGCGTCGGGTTTAGGCTTCCAGTGGTCATTTTACGATTGAAAATATATATTTTCACATGAGAAAATTTATACAACATTAATACAACATGAGTGCAGAGTTTGACATCATCCTAAGGATATCGTGTGGATTCACAAAGGAACACATGTCGACGTAAAATTCACTCTTGAACATCTTAGAAATAGTTACGGAACCTAATAACAACTGATCTGTAACACTAGGCAGCGTGAAATGCCTCGGGGAATCGGGTTTTTTGTTAACAAATAATTATAATTTATTCTTAAAACAATCATAACATTACAATACACTTAATCAATACAATAGCACAGTATAACAATAAAATGTACAGTACCAGAGTGTCCGGATCCTAGGCTTATATTTCTGGATACCACCACTGTCACACCAAAAATCCGTGTAAATAGTAATAATCGAAAGGCAAACTGGAGACTGCCCGTATTATATCTGTATTAAGTCCGTTAAATATCTGACACCACAACAATTATGGGTAAGTTCCCAAAAATGATGGGAAAGTAACACTCTTAGTGCTGGCTGGTATTTTCCTTTCTGCCGGCTCTAAACACAGCCCCTTATTTAGAGCTTCTCACCCAAATATTCTAGAAATGGAAAATTCCCAAAAAACAATACACACGCACATGAACAGACCCGAAACAATTAGAACACTGTGTCTCTACGCTTCAGACCCCACATACGGGCCAGCGCCCCAAAAAGCGAGGTTCCCATAGCAACGAACTATGACGAATCAGAATGTCAACGGACACATGTAACACTCCTGCGCACAATAAAACAGACACCTGTAACAATATTCAGACATTTAGCTTTCATATTTATCTAAAGAAGTTAGCATGTCAATAAATTATTTCGTATTTTTATTTTTTTAAGTGAAGCAAAATTAAAAAAAAAAATTGTCGATCACCTTGCTCACCATGAATTATATTTAGATCATTCGCTTCATTTTATATTTTTACAATTAATTCCTGTGCGTGATAGAAAATGCTAAGGGGGCTTCATCATATGTCTCAGATAACGAATATGTGTTTTCAATTGGAATTTCTGAAATATCATTCATTAATATCCTGTAACATATTGTAAATTTCAATGCTCTACAGAGCTGCTAAATAGTCTTGTTTTTCTCGCTTCATTTGGAACACATAAGCTATTCCTTGTTGTTCGTTGTGATAGTTAAAAACTATTTCTTTCAACAGCCATTGCCACGCTCCCTTGTCCTCGATGAATTGCATACGAGGCTCTAGTCTGTCTTTAAAAACCGGATCCTTTAACAAATAATGTTTTCTCATGACCAGAACAAAGAACCCACCTGAAACCAGAATACATTTTTGGTTAATACATGCATTTGTTATGGAAAACTCTTTGAGGATCAGCTGACTTGCAAAGCAGATGTTGGACTTTCTATAAATTGAATTCGAAGGCATCTGTAACTATCCACTAATCTATAGACTACAGATGATTTATTAACCTTATAAAAAGGCACAATAATAAATCCTAATTAAAATCAATAAAATCCTATACGCCATTACTAGATACATGGGCTCTTCGGGGAGATCACCCCATCTATACCTGGCCTTACTATCCGGAGAACCTCTTCAAAACACTCGTCATTAAGATGTCCAGGTATAAATGATGCCGTGGTGACAACTGCATCGTAGGAATCTGAAAAAAAAATCATTATAGGTTTGTTCTTGCACATCAGCGAAAGTGTTATCATTGTCTGAATTGTTCTTTTCAATCATGATTTTAACATACAGACATTCACCTTCTTCTTTAAATTCCCTAAACGTCAGGATACCTACCACTATCAATATTCAATTTGTTCTTTCCAAGAATATCACAAATGATGTTTTTATAGCATCCTTTGTTTTCAGCTTTAGTCAACATAGCATGGCTTGCATCCAGGGCGTCTACGTTTGCATACCCAGCCTTCTTCAGCTGTAAAGGAAACTTTAAAAATTAAAAATGCTTCAAATTATCGCTTTTCAATTTTAACAACATAAAGGGGCATACATTTTGATCACTAAAAATTTAATGCTTGTTATATCAAGGCGTGAACTCCAAGGGGTTTCAGCAAAACTAGCTATAAAAAAAGCTTATGCGATGGCGCAGAGTCGTCAGTCCACCACCCGCGGCAGCCCGTTGTCTTTACATTAACCCATGCTATCTCAAACACGGCAGGAGCTAGCATCATCCAATATTTCACAGAAATAATCCCAAAACCAATCTTTCTCAAGTTTGTTCGAATGGTTTAGTTTGCTGATTTTTGGTTAAGTTACATTAAGCAGAACTTAGTCATATTGCCAAAAAGGCATATTAAAATTACAGTCTCAGAAAGGGCTAGAGCTATCATCACCAAATTTACGGAAATATTGGTCACATGAGTCATATTTGAAATCGAGATATTGGTGGCGCCACCTGCACCGACCTTTATGTACGGGGGTCATCATTCATCAGTACATCAACCCATAATTTCTCAGGAACAGCAGAGAATAGCATCCCCACAGTTTATGCAAAAATCAGTCACATGTCAAAGGTTGTGGGATAGAGGTTTCTGTGGCGTCATTTGCATTGACTGACATTATACTGGGAAAAGCTTGAAAACTTTGATAATTTCTCTGAAATCGTTCACTCAAATTGTACAATATTTCAAATAAATTATTCCAGAGATAAGCTATTTCAAGTTTGTTCAAATGTTTTGGGTTTGATGAATTTTGAACTTTGTCATTTGGCCAAGTAAGGATACTAACATAACAATTTCAGAAACGACAGGAGTAAGTATTACCAATTTTTATCAAATGTTTGTCACATGACTCAAATTTGAAATTGAGGGTTTGTGGCGCCACCTACAAAGACCGTTTTTTTTTAACAAACCCTTATAATTTGAGTTTTTTTCAGCTTAGAAAATGTTTTATGATGAATTGTCCAGCTGAATGGTTTAATGTTTTACAAGATTGATCCTAGGATACGATTCTCTTAGTTGTTTGACAGAGATTGGGTTGATTGATTTTTGAGTCATAGTAAGCTGAAGTCGGTTTTGTTGCCATTAGGAAGCCTATTTCAAAGTGTGAGCTGTAAAAGTTTTCTTCTGCAAAACAGTTTTTTCAATTTCTGTAACATTGCATAAAATGATTCTTAGATGGCCTTTGTTCAAGTTTACTTAAATTGTTTTGGCAAAATTACTGAACCTTTAACAATGAAAGGACTGTGAGATACTTTGGTAAAAAAGCTAATAGATTTATTGTATGAACAAACTGAACTCTTTTGGTAGATTTATAGAGCTTTACAGGCAACATAAATAGTTAGTGTCCATACCCAACTTATGACGTGTAAGATAAATCAATGAATAAAATATATCCTTATTTTGATTTTGCTTTCAATAGGCATTTGTATGTATAAACATAGATGACAACACGCCAAAGTTGTGTTTGTGTTTATAAATAGCTTGGCAGACTTCAATCTATTTTGGATCTGACAACAGGCCAAGTCTTAGTCTGAATCTATTTATAGACTGTCAACTGTATCAGATTTTGCAACAGGTCAAGATTTCACTCAATGCAGCCAGTTTAAGGTCAAGAGTTCAAGGCCGTATAATTTGGTCTAAAACCCAGAAAAAGTGGGGTCCGGATCCCCTGGAGCAACCCGCCCCCGGATCCACTTCTGTCAATAAACTTTAATCTATAGACTACAGATGATTTATTAACCAAATAAATGCTTGTTTAACCAAGACGCGACCTCTATGATTCTTTTTAATTATATGCAATTTGTTACCTTTTCCAGATAAAGTTACCTCCATTCCGACGCGTCCTGTACCAGCAGCAACATCAAGAATCCGAGAATCCTTTTTATGCTCTAGGTATCGTGACAGAATGTTTTCAACATGGAATGGTCCACGATGGGATATATGCGAGGCATGGTCCTGCAGAACATATTCTAATATTACAATTTGAACATGTAATATCATTTAATGCAGTCCAAGAATGAATCTCGACGAATCTTGTGTCAATATGCCCTGATGGCATATGTCAATGCGTATTTAAGTTGTATATTAAGTTTATTTGTTGAACCCTTTATCTATTTATCTACTGTCGCTAATTATTCATAAACGAGCCCTCAGATGAGATTTCAGGAGTTGTCTGTCCTCATTTTTCAATTTTAAATCCTGCATTTTAACACAAAAGCATGTATAAGATAACAGGTCAAACATTAAGGCATTCATGTCTTGGCAATTATTACTTTTAGAGTGAACGATTAAATCTCAGTAACCTCGTCGTAAGTTTCTGCCCATATCTCATACAATTCTCGGATTCTTTCTTCAGACACTCCTGGGGCCGTTGATTCTTTGAGCATGGCTTGGAAATCACCTCTACTTCTCTTCTTTTTATCCATCTTTTCTTCTTTGGTTTATGGAGGGTTATAATGAGTGCTTGAAGAAGAGATTTACAACAAGCGTTGCAACACGCCATTCATAAAATGATTTGTTGCCAATTGTGTTAGATGCACATATTTAAATACTGGTTATTTCTAAAAACAATTATTTTAGGTTAACGCTTTTCAGATTGTATACAAAAAATCTTTGTACTGTTATAGGTGATAAATTAAAAAGTTTTGATAGATCACACGTTCTATGTTAAAAGGCATAAAAAAGGAATTTTCTCTTTGAAAAAAAAATACTTGCTTAAAAAACAGATGTGTAAACCAAAGTAAGTATCTTTTTATTAAAACTGAAAATACATCCTTTTAATGCCTTTTAACATAGGACCTGTGGTCTATCAAACCTTTTAAGTTTATCATCTATAACCGTACTAAGAATTTTGTTGCACGCAAACTCATCAGCAAATAATACTGAATGTTACCACACTTTAATAACAGATCTGTAAACCAAACTGTGGTAATCTTCAGTATTATTTGCTGATGAGTTTGCGTGCAGCAAAACGCTAAGATTAGATAGAGCGGAGATGACTTCAGAGCGTAGGATTGGTTCAAATTTGGAAAGTGATGAGAGGTCAGCATCCGTTGAATCGAGCAACCAATTTTTTTTTTATATCATGAAGATGGATACAGTCAGTAATGTGCAAAACAAATCCCTTAAGGGTCTCCAAGTGCAGTGCATTTGTTCAGTAAGCTTAAGATCAGTTTCAATACTTATTTCTAGCCAGTAACCATGTGGTTAGTTAGACATCTTCAGGTATTTTTTGTTGTGATACATATCGAATGCTTGAAGACCACGATTAAAATATTTTACAGATTTAATTTCTTTTAGGCCACACTCAGCCAATCTGTAAGCGCTTTATCGATGATAAATCACTTGCCTATATCTCTAAACAATTGCGTAAGTTTGATACATACTATAGGTTTCCTATGCACTGCGACTGTTTGTTGTGACAGTTTCATCCACTTATATCAGCGGACTTCATGAGACCGCTCAGAACTGCCACAAACACAAGTTAATAGCTGTGCATTAGAAACCTACAGTATGTAAAACTGCACCCAGCATAATATTACTCAAGCGAAGATTCCTTATGTACAGAAAACAGACTGCGGTATGCGGTATGCGGAATGCGTATTCAGAAATTCCATATATACCGGCACTGCAGTGTGTATCTTTTCCATATATTGTTTTTAGGAAAATGTAGTGATTCGTTTTACCGGATACGCATTCCGAATGCCGGATTCGCGCATAAGGAATCTAACCTTATTTAGACAATACCGATTATATCCGCATGCCGCATGACGCATTCCGTGCATATGGAATCCCTAGCCCCAGCTGTCTTGAAGATATCGGAAAACTTGAAGATATTTAGAATCACTCTACCTTAGGAAGTTTATCTACATGTATTGTATTGTTGGAACGCACTCATGAACCATCCAGCTAACGGACATATTTCCATTTGCGGATGAGCTTGTTTCAGCATATTCATACGTATATGTATAGGGCAAGAAAAATGCAGGACAGGGGGTACAATTAGGCATGTACTATGTGAGTGTGCATTTTTTTATAAAATCAGGTTAGACAGGGTGCTGAATAATGCATACCACCAATTTTAGGATACGAACTAGATATAAAAATACAGTGAATACATTGTAGCATAGCAGCTGGAGATATGACACGTTCAATAAAAAAACATTGCGCCATTATTTTTATATTTGAGAGGATTCAGTGTGATATGTGCTTCTAATGAATTTGCTATATAGATGGAGATATGTTATGGTCATTGCGCCATATGCACCACGAGTCAGCGGCGTACCGAGCCTCATTGCCGCCCGGGGCGGTCTTAGAAATTGCCGCCCCTCTAACAAAACATTACAAAACTGAATAACATATTGAAACATATCGTGTCAAATGTCCTTGTTACAGTCTTGTTTTTGACAACAACGCAATTATATGGTTGAATTCACTGGCAGGGAATTCTTCCGCCACATATTAAAGAGCAGACATCTCTTTGCTAATGTAAATCAAAAGATCGCTCAAAGCTCAAACAAGTTTATTTCATTATGAAGTGAAAAGAAAGGAATAAAACGAATAATTTGTAACTATGAACAGATTACACTGCAGGATACACTCACCTATAAGGTGGGAAGTTGATCTTTCATCATTTAAGTAAACCCAATTCATGATTACTTTATACTCAACTTGGGAAAAAACTTGATTTGATGAGTATTATTCCTTTCTCTACGCATACAAATACCTTGTCACATCTATAATTCCACCTCTTGTTATCGCATATGACAGCAGGTACACCTAATAGAACTATTGGGATATGCATGGTACTGCTGCATGCAAGGCACTTTAGTCTATACTAAAAATGCGTAATTCATGAGGTAAGCCTATATATGTAGGCAGGGCATGTTTAATATTTTCATATTAAAAATCATATGTTAGGACAAACTGACTTTGTTTAATTAAAATATCCTCAAAAGTTAATAGCATAGTTTAATTCTAGGCTACATCAAATCATTTAGAATTATAGTGATAATGTACTTTGCGAGGTTTTATTTATAAACTTACGACTATTTGTTATTCAATAAAGTATTTTAATAAATTTCAAGTAATGATATAATTTAAATATATATTATAACTTAATTCCAAATGCCTGAGGGCTCACATGTAAACAGCGGCCATGCTAGTCTGGGGCTTTCTCGCCTGGCCGAGCCAGGCCGACGCACGTGTGAAGCCTGTTATGTAGAAACACAGCGACGTTGTTCTAGATGTTTCCTGTAACGCGTGTGTACTGTGTATCATGTTAGGTTCTTTGGATTGTTCGAGAAATGGAAAGTTCTCGGTTTGAGGTGAAAGTTATAAATAAGGGGCTGTTTTAGAGCCAACAGGAGACAAATATTCCAGCGGACTCAGAAGCGTGTAAATCAGTTGTGGACCTTTTTTCGATAAGTGCGGCAATTATAGATTTTCTTCTAATTTATGACGGATCTTATATGGTCTTCAATTTGCTTTTGGGGTTATAACAAGAGCTTCACTTTGGGATTAAAACGGATTGATTTTGTGATTGAACTGGACAGTTATTCTTTGAGTACGTTATAAAGGACTTGTTATCGCTGTGACAGTGATGGTATCAAGGTACTGTACATTTTATTTATATAGCTATATTGATTTGCTGTTGTGAAATTTTATTGATTTAGTGTATTGTAATGTTAGGATTGTTTTAATAATATAATTATAATTATTTGTTAACAAAAAACCACTGACTTCTTTATTCATTTCCCTAGACATTTCACGCTGCCTAGTGTTACAGAATCTGAGATTTTTTATTTCCATTACAAAATTTAGGTTCGTCACGACTTCGTGATCTGTTGATATTAGGTTCCGTGAAAGTGTTTATTTTTTTTTTTTTATTCACGTTACATAAAAGATCATACAGGTCATTTTGGTCAAAAGACACAGGTATTTAGGTATAGTAGTCATTATATACACGATAGTGTAAACGTCTGTATTTTAACGAGACTGATGTTTTAGTATGAAGAATCATTAAAAAGGTTATTTTAGGTTGTTTCAAGATGTTTAAATATCCTGGAATACCGGGAATTCAAGGGTTCAAGAATGGAAATTCTTAATACTTTCCAAAGAAAGAGTAACACTATTCGTCAAAATATTATTCACACAATGTGTACGAAAGACACCCCATCCCCACCACCGGGGTCCATTGGTCTTCTGGCAGGGTTTTTCCCTGGTGATTATCGGGTGCTGCTAGGGATTTCTGTAAACGACGACAGCCCTGAAATGCAGGCTTTTGGCATGATTGGTCAGTTTATCGATGGCGTTATGACATTGCAAGACCACAGATCTAACAAAGAACAACTACAGATATGTATTTCTTTTTTTTGCGCATAGCTTGCCTCTATAGAGATCGTCCACAAATAATTTGGTTGTTTCCACTGCCAAGCTTTTAATCCCTAAAATTCTTGAAAAGGGACATAAAGGCCAAATTTGAACTTTTTGAGGAACCCCTTATGCCACTGGTTTTTACTAAATCCCAGAAATGCCGCCCCCGAAAATGTGCAAATAGTTCGCTAGTCATTTTGTAGGTTCCACTGTCCAGTTTATAATCATGGGATAAAAGGCCAAATTTGTACTTTTTGAGGAACTCCTTATGCCACTGATTATACTAATACACCGAAATGCCCCCCCCCCATTTGCAAATCGTTCGCTTATCATTTTGTAGGTTCCACTGCCCAGTTGATAATCTCTAAAATACTTGAAAAGGGACAAAAGGCCAAATTTGTATTTTTTATGAATTCCTTGTGCCACTCATTATACAAATTGTATAATACCCCCCCCCCCCCCCCCAAAAAAAAAAAAATGTGCCGCCCCCTAAGGTACGCCACCTCGACGGGCTGCGCTGTTTTTCGCAGACTGTACATAATCTAACAGGTAGAACGGCAGTCCTACAAGTAAAGAATTGCACATCTAGACGTGACATCATCGTCCCTTTAACAAGCAGCCGAGTCCTTGAACGAGAAAGATAAAGCCTTATCTTAGCAATATTTCATAGATAAAATACTTTAATGACGATAAAATGTTGATCAAAGATCGAATTATGAGCTCAAGCACCGGGCACAACCTCCTTGTTACCAACCTGGATATACAGCAAATGCCATCTTGGTCGGTGTTGTTTTGACCCAATTAGCAGGATCTCAGTTTTATTCTCATTCAGGCTAGCCAACAATATCATATATATATATATAACCTTTCTATTGCTGCATGAGGTTCACATAGGTTGTAAACTAAGTACCTAATACAATCAAATACAAAAAGGCTGAAAAAACGGATGAGCTTTCGGGAAAATTATGTGAAAAGATGTTGACATATATGGTGATTCTGAATTGTAAAATAACTCACAATCGTTGCAAACTCGTTTTAACTGTATATGATACTCTATTTTAAAGACAGTTATCCCGTTCAAGTTAGACAGTTAAACTTATACAAACATTAAAATAATAAATATAGATTTTCAATATTCTTATCGTGTCCTTGTTGACATTGAGAAATGCACCATATGTCTGCTCGATAGAGTGTCTTTCCCTACTGCAGTTGAATAACATGTCAACCCATCATTATCTTCCCCGTGAATTGTCACTTTTCTGTTAGCAACATTCACTATGTTCTCCACGAGCAGCTGCAACCGAAGCACTAGCTACGTTTCAGAATATTGATGCATTATCGCTAGTACATGTATCACCTGAGGAACATAAATGTACTTCCCAAATATACACAGGTGCCACAACTGTACATACAGTTGTTAAGGGCCTTATTTGGTTAACAAAAGAGAAAAACAAAATTAGTTGTCAAACGTATCCTGCTAAAGTGTCCAGAGTTCACGTCCATAGACAAATCTAGAAATAGCTGATTCAATTAGCGGACAACGGATGTGTCATCGTGAGAGCGACTGCTTGGTCATGTGATAGCCTTCGCCTGACTGTCATTTCGGATGAACTCATCAGACCATCAAAAACATTCCAGAGAACAGTCACGGAATTGTTTCAATAATTGATAAAAAGGTTTACTAAGCATAGTCGAATGTACACAACTTTTTTGTCCATTTTGGTTCGAAATTTAAACCCGAATGATTCCCCTTTTTCATCTTTGGGCAGTTTTTTTTTTTTTTTTTGCTAAGCTTAAAAATATATAATGAAACAATAATAAAATGTAGGCATTCAATATATTCGAGCATAAAATTGTATAATTGATCAATGATGACGATTCTAATCTCACTATAGGTTAACGATTTGGGCCTGGTTTAAAAAACATTATAACGCTCAAAAATTGGTTTACTGACCAGTTTATTTCTCCCGGTTTCTCGAAACCGCTCATGGGAGCTGCCATTTTAAGTACACTCTAAAACCCGGATGTCACAGTTAGCATGTCGAAATATTGGCTATACCGCAGGTATCCTGACCACTTATTCTGAATTATTCTGAAGTAACCTAAATTTTCAGAACCCATTAATCCATCCAGATTTTACATAAAGCAATTAATTAAATATAAATAAAATTAAAATATAATAAAATAAAAGTTTCTTACACAGACATGCGCTCATTTAAACTCATATACTTTGGCTGAGAGCGTAGGAGGTTCTGGCCATAATTTTGATGTGTGGAAGTTAATGAGAGTGTTCAGAAAGCTGTGAGATTTTGATTTAGTTATATTAGTAGTCATAACCGCGGACAGATGCCGCTGGCAAGGGACGTAAAAAGTTGTATATAACGCGATTGGAAATGTTTGCATTTTAAAACCGGTCTCAAGTGGCGCATACCATCGCGTTCAAATATTAAAAAAAATAATATAACCTTTTGAAATTCTCTATGCCTTAATGATAATATCAATAATAGTATTATAAATAATAACCACTATCATCATCGTCATCACCTAGCGTCGTCGTCGTTTCTCTATCGTAATCATAATTCTCAATATGATCACATAATTACATAATTAATTTATGAATATACATAATACAGTTTGCAGAAGTAAAGTTAAAATGGCAAGAATATCTTTAAATGCCCTAGAGTCATTCGGATATTATCGGCCTCATCCAATACAAGAAGGTTCAAGGGTACACTGTTATTTACCTTGTTACGGAAACTTCGACCTATTTTAAAGCGAATCGGAACTCTTTTTTGGGAAGAGCCACGTTTCGATCATGCAAACCGGAACAGTAGTCTATATTTTGAATAGGAATTTGAGAGTATATGGTGCACGTGGTTGCTTAATTTTATAACAGATAATTTACGCTGGTTAAACATAATTCCAGTTAGCAATTACTGAATGACTGTCAATGCAGATAAAAAAAACTTTACTGCCTCTACTGTATAATGTAGCCCTCCTGGGGTATCATGTGTTAAGAGAGTTTACGAAAGGACCTAGGAATCAGAGATCACAAAATTGTAATCAACACACATTTAAAGGAATACTCTAAGGAAGTTCCTCAAGGAAACACTAAATTCCAACACCGGGATTTCTTGCAAACATATTTAATGAAGAACCAGGGGTTAGAAACATGGCCTGAAGATGTGTATATACTACATATACCCTGCACACGCCGTGCTTTCTTCACAGAATCGCATCGTACAACTGACAACAGGCAAGTGCAGTCACGGGCACTTCGAACACCCCACAATGAGAGCTTTTAGTTTCATCATCGTCAGCTTGGTGGCAGCACTTGTGCTCCCCTGTCAGAGCGCTCCAAAGGCCGCCAATGATCTGACTGCAATACAAACTGATGGTATTCTGACTCCAAAAGGTGACGATAAACCCATTGTCATCGACGACGAAACTGATGATGAGGATGATCTAATGGACTCTGACACAAGTGATTAAGATGCTGATGATGATGGTGACGACGACGACGATGATGATGATGATAATGATGATGATAGCTGATGGCGAGTAGGTGACAGAACTGATTGTTGATACCAATGACAACAAGAACGCCAAAAATGCAAAGCTTACCGGAGGCTATGGTCCTGTGTCACATTTTCAATAAATAGTCAGCTTTATTAGCGAATGCATGTTGCATATATGGATAAACAGTAAACTATACAACATGTATTTTATTTTAAGAAAAATATAATATCCAAAAACAGTTATAATGAACGAGGTGATTTTTAATGCATTGAGTTACCTAGCTACTTCTAAATGTTTAAATTTGCATTTTTTGACAAAATAACAAATTACTTTGTGCTTAAAATGTATGTAACTGCTATATAAAAACATACAAAAAAGGGGGTATTTTATTGGTTAGAATTTGTGAGAAATATCCCTCTGTAGAAATTGAAACCTACTAACAAACTTTTTTTTTAGAAAATGGCAAAAAGAAGAAATGTTTGATAAGAGTAATTTTGTCCTACTTGGCTAACTGAAATATGAATCCAAGGAAAATAAAACCAGAATACAGTTTATTCAGGAGAACAAGGCCTCAGGCCCACAGTTCTAACATACATGTGTATGTTAAACGTACATATGTACCATCCACCAATACATTCATCTTCAAACAATAACTGCATTACCAATACAAACTAGGCAGTAAAAATAAACCATAAATAGTAATAACGTTATAAAAAAGGAGAAAAAAATCTGAAAAAAATAAATAAATAATCAAATAAAATAAAAAAAATTAAAATTAAAAGAATAAGCAGCAAGTTTGGTAATTTCAACTGTATTTTCTTATTTCAATATCTCCTTGAAATTAAATTCTGTTGACTCTTGCATATCTTTTCAAAATATTTAAACCTTAATTCCTTATATAAAGGACATTCCAACAGAAAATGACTCATCTTCTTTAATGTTATACATTATCTTATACAATATTTACAGACTCTATCTTCTCTAAGCCATTCTGTCGCCCTGTTTCCTCAATAAAATATAATAACGTCTTGGATATCTTGCCTCTTCCATATGAAGCAACCTTAACCAGTATTTAATGCACTGAACTGAATATGTCACAAATAAAGGAAAATGTCCACAATCTCCTAAGACAGCTGCATTTGGAGTAGTGCCTCCAACATTTAATATATGTTTGCAAATTTATAATGAACTCTTTCTATTATTTCTGATTTATTATGTCCCTTAAGCTCACTCCCATACATTAATATTGGTGCAACCATTCTATCAAATAGCTTAAAAACTTTCTTTACTGTTACATTATTATGCAGATTGAAGTTCTTGATTACTTGCACTGCCTTTGTTGCCTGAAGAATTTGTTGTTGCTGTGTCCTATGCCATGAAAATTAAGAAGTAAAGGTAATGCCCAAATATTAATTCTGAAAAATTATTGGTTTCATTTTTCTGTTTTCTTAGTAATACCTCCTCTCCTAAAAACCATGATTTTAGTTTTGTCTAAATTTATTTTTATACCGTATATGCAGCAAAATATTTGTAACTGATTATTCTGTTTTTGTAGTCTTCCTACCGTATCGCCAAAATTAACAATGTCAGCTGCAAATAACCATGTCATAACATTAGGTAGAATGTGGTCAATGTAGATTTCTTCTTGATTTGTTATTTATAACATACTATAAAATTCATTAATAAACAGAGAAAATAACAATGGACTTAGTACACTCCCATGTCTGGTACCAACTGCACAATCTGTTATTCCAGAGTCATTTTTTTTACACAGGATTTAATTGTTGAGTACATTGATTTTAAATGAACTAACTTGCCAATAACACATTTTAGTGAGCAGATAGGTACGATAATGACAGGGTATGAACAATTTATAAAGTTTAGACGATACCGAGATAATAATGCAACAGTCGCTTTAACTAGTTTGATTGTGCATCTGTTATCCAATCAAATGCCGATTCACTGATTTTTTCTTTCTTTTTTTTTTTGGTCCCACACGCGCTGGTTTGCTCACAGCTACCATATACCGGCATTGTCGGACTGCTGGGTAGTCAAGTACCATTTGAACTATTACTTTTTTTCATTAATAATGTTATATTAATGTTCATTTATATACGCAGAGTAAGCCAGAAATTAGAAGAATTCTGTAGATGAGGCAAGTGAAGACCTGGCTTTAAATTCACAAACTGTCACCTTGTATCATGTCACGTCTTCCTCCTGAAGCCAGCAAAATGTAGGTATTTGTCAGGACTTTGTATCGGTGACCTTGTTAAGGTACAATACGTGTTGCAATACACTTAAAGTGATGCCCGATATGCATTGACAATAAGCGTATTTTTTCTTTGCTCACATGAGCCGAACATTCTTTGAAGTAACGAGATGTGTAAATACATTCCTCATCTAGTCGATGACAGCATATTAAATGTGATCTTATTTAAGTTTTAAAAGGACATCCAACCAATTATAAAGTAGCTTCTGCTTTAAATAGTTCAGATTATAGTTTAGCTTAGGGTTGTATCTATTTTTTGGTTAGCAGCGGGAAAGGGGGTGGCGGATGGGGTGTTTATATCCCCCAACTTTCTGGCAAAGGGGAGAGGGAGGGCGGTCAATGTAATCATCCCCTCCCCCTATTCAGAGAATAATATTATATATTGCAAAAGAAATATAATAATAATGATTATACACCTAGGTCTAAGATGTTAATATGAAATATTATATCTTAACCTAGTTAAGAATTAACTTATACAGGAAACATAATTCTTTATTTAAAAATAAACTTATTATATATTGCAAAAGAAATATGATAATAATAATTATACACCTAGGTCTATGATGTTAATATGAAATATTATATCTAAACCTAGTTAAGAATTAACTTATACAGGAAACATAATTCTTTATTTAAAAATAAACTTATCATATATTGCAAAAGAAATATGATAATAATAATTATACACCTAGGTCTATGATGTTAATATGAAATATTATATCTAAACCTAGTTAAGAATTAACTTATACAGGAAACATAATTCTTTATTTAAAAATAAACTTATTATATATTGCAAAAGAAATATGATAATAATAATTATACACCTAGGTCTATGATGTTAATATGAAATATTATATCTAAACCTAGTTAAGAATTAACTTATACAGGAAACATAATTCTTTATTTAAAAAAAAAATTATAATATATTTGTATACCTTGTACTAAATTTGAAATGTGATTAAGTATATATATTTGGACTTTGTGATAAAGACGCTAATATTTTCGAAATGTGTTAAAAAGATAAATGTGTTATAGTGTGTGTGTGGGTGTATGTGCGGCTGTGGGTGGGTGTGTCTGCAAGTCATCCCCTACCTCCACCTTGGAAGATAAATTTACGCCACTTGTTAGCGATGATTGTGTGTTTCCTCGATACGACGAAACAGCATGCAAAGCATATCGGTAACCGTATCGGCATGGAGAATCGACATGTATCGATATACCGCTATATCGATCCCTGCAGTCTTAGTAAAAACACAATCACTTCACATTATAATTATTGTTCTGCGGACTCTGAGTGCAAAAACATATGGCCCGAGCGAGCCAATTTCTTTAAATTTTTTTTTTTTTTTGTTTACCGGTCGTGACACAATATGCGGAATGTTTCCAGCTTGCCTTGAATATACAAAAGTTTGTTGCAGTTCCTGAAATAATATATAATCAGCACAACATTTAGTGTATTTTCTTCCCTCTAAGATTTTTAAGTGAATTTGTGTCATAGGAAATAATATCAACATTTCCATGCAAAGACATGGTCATCGGTTGCAGAGAAAAAATGATCCGCGAAAAATGGGAGCGGATAATACATGGAATAATAAATATCTCTGTTTGGCCTTTCAGGTCAGATAAAATATATCAACCGCCCAGTATTATAACACGCCGTTCGATACGCTTGGCATCTTCTGAAAGAGTATATTATTGTTGATTAAAGTATGAGTAATCGCAGCCAACAAAACTGAGGTTAAGTTGGCTGAAGTACACATCAAGGATGTGCCTGGATATCTAAAAATGCAAAGAATGTTTTCTGCTTGTAATAAACAGAGTACAGAGGTGAAAGTTACGTGAGCATGCGTATGACTGATGACCTTGCGGTAATTCATTCATTCACAGGTTGAACCACCACCAAGTCATATGATTACTAATATATTTCTAATATCTTCTTCTGCATCCATAAAGACTTTCTTATAGCTAATTCAGTATATGTAATGCATAGCCTAGAATTCAAGTTAAGTTAGTCAACCAAATCAGGGCATTTTAGAAACCAGACGGTTGAGTACAAAGTCTTCCTGTAAGGTAGGTGGCGTATCATTTATTGGCAATGAGGTATCAAACAGCTGACAGTTAAGAATAAATAATACAGTGTAAATTTATTAGCATATAATTAAAAAATAGAAATAAATATTAATACATTATATTTGCCTACCGAATAAACTTACGGCACTGGGCATGGAAGAGTTCCTGAATTGGTTTGTTTTCACATAATTGACCGTGTCCGTCTGCTAGATTTTAGCCAACTGGTTGCTCCACTCAACGGATGAGGACCTCTCATCATGATTTTAAACCTCTCAGTGTACCTTTTGACTTTGAACACATTGGAAATCTACCAATAATTCGTTCTAGATCTGTAGCATTAATACGTTCTGTGGCTTTTTTTGTTCTGTCTAATCTCACTTAATTAGGTACAGTCAAATGATTACACCTGCAAATAATAGTGAAGGTTACCACACTTTTTACGACAGCTGTGAAACAAAAATTAAGTACATCTTATTGGGTTGAGGTAACTGCCTTCATTTTTAATGCTGACTTATCTAATTCTTACGCTTAGTATGCACATCTGCAGAGTTTCCATTTCGGTTTGGGAACTATTGACAGGGCACAACATTCGCTTCCTATCATATTACTTTTTCACCCAGGCCCGTGGTCTGCCACACCTGCGGGTCTTGGGTCTGTAGTAAACTTATTGCCAGGTCATAACATATAAGGAACCCTCCCCCCCCAAAAAAAAAAAAAAACCACTTATTTTTGTATGTGATGCATGGCCGTGGCGGTACAGCCGTCCAATTAAGCCTGCAGAGTCCTGTGTTTTACCCCTGAGCCGCAGAGGCCGGTTAGTACCTCCTCATCAACTGGTACGAAAGCAGTTAGTTGTATTAATAATTCATGGTCTCTCATTACACGTGGTCCATTCAGTTATCAATATATGATACGACATTGATTAAATAAAATTCCAGACCATTTCCTCACAAATATAAAACAAACATGTACAGACCCGTACAGAAATACTCATATGAACATGCGTTTTGTGCATATGCCGTTACTGCCCATTTCAGTTGTTATGTTTATATGGTGTTAAAATGTTATATTTTTTATAAATATTTCTCTTAGACTCGTTTGATATTTACTTGACGTAGAAATATGCTATTAAGTGTCATATTACATTAAGGGGTGAAATAGGTATTTGAACAATGACATGATTCTATGACGATTCTTACATGACGTGTAAGATTATATATTATGACACGTTGCTTGTAAGTTAAAGCATGCCTCCCTGGTAAAATCGCTTATATTTATAATTCTCATTGAATAAATATATATTTTTATCATTTAATGGTGTTCTCTCTATTGGTATATCTGTTGATGAAGTCATCGTTCATTCTCGTATGATATTTGATATATGATTAAAATAAAAAATGAAATGTGTGTGATTTCATGCGTACGTCAAGAGCAAGCGATTTTTTGCTTGATTAATTTGCACCTCATGAATGTATCTACGGAGCTCGGGAGACGACATAGTGAAATATATTTATTAATTCGTGCGCTCGGATTGTTAATTCGTGCACATGAATAAGTAATTCGTCCACACGAGTTAATAGATATGTTTCACCATGTCGTCTCCCGGGCTCCGTATGTATTTCCTTTTTTTCAACTGAAATTTTAATTCAGGAAAAAAAAACGAAAGATGATAGAGAGAAAAATATCATCAGGCTGTGAAATATTTGTAAACTTAAGAAGATATGATAAAATAATAATCTTAAAATATTAAACGAGAAGTAGGGAATGCAGACTTTCTCAATACACATATCAAGTAAAGATTAGACCAATCACTTACCTGGTTTAAAATAATGCATACTTAACAGGGTTTAATTAGGGGTAGGTAGTATTTTATTTTAAATTTGAGAAATCCGATACTGTATCAGAAAAATATCTAAAATATAAAGACTAGAGTTACGGCTCTGTGGGGGGAGTCCATCCTGACCTAGTTTTCTGTTTGGGTTGATATTCTGTGTCTCTCTGGAGCCCGTGTTCAATGTTATTGGCAAAATATTACCTCTCAAAACAGACAAAACAACCCTTGCTATATGTCCGATACATCGATGATATTTTTCTGATTTGGACACACAGTGAGAACGATCTCATAAACTTCCATAAAGCCTACAACAGCCAACACCCCAACCTAAACCTAAAAATGGTGTACTCACAGGACTCGGTTCATTTTTTAGACACAACAGTCAAACTCACCCAGGGGTCCATACTTACATCTCTGTACCGCAAGCCTACGGACAGACAGAACTATATTCATCCATCCAGTTTCCACCCTCCCCATACAGGCAGGTCCATCATATATAGCCAAACCCTACGTTACAACCGTATATGTTCAGATAAAACGGACAGAGACAACCAGGTACAACACCTCAGATCAATATTCAAAAACCTTGAATACAGACCACAAACCATAGACTACGAAATGACGAAAGCCACCACAATCCCACGTGTAAACTTTTAAAACCTAGGAAAAAACAGAATACCACCGTGTTCCACTGGTTGTCACGTACCATCCTTCGCTACGCCCACTTAACAAAATCACCAAGGAACTACAACCAATCCTACTAACGGACCATGAGCTAACAAAACTTTTCAATGAAATACCAACGATATCATACAGACAACCAAAAAACCTCCGACAAACCCTTGTACATAACAAGAGTCCCCTCAGCAAGATGACAAATGGCACATACCCTTGTAAAAAGGCCAGATGCAAATCATGTGCCCTAATAACCACAAGAGAAACCCTAAAGATCAATAACCACAGTCACAATGTACAGGGACAGTTTAACTGTGAATCTAGGGGATTGGTGTACTGCATACAATGCAAGATCTGCCCTACAACAACATACATAGGAAGGACGGGCCAGACGCTGAGACAACGCATAAATGGCCACAGACACACTATAAACTCTAAGAACACCTATGTACCAATCGGAAACCATTTTTCAAAGGATGGACACAGCCTCCGACATGAAAATATGTGTCTTAAAGGAAGACCTCCCAGACACCTACTTTAGAAGAATTTGGGAGCTGAAATTCATTGAAACATTCAACTGCATTCATTAGGGACTAAACAGAGAGAATGGATTCCTCACCCATTATAAAAATTAGGCCACTAGATTCAAAATGCTTGTACAAATTTTACTTTTCTTAATGTTTACACTTGCACATTCTGTAATATAAGCACTGTGTACACTGATTGACCCGTACAAGATTAGGAAGTTCTGCTCAGACACCAAGAAGTAATCCTCTGATCCCAACGACACATGGACTACAAGAACAATAGGCATTACAGGACAATTGAGAACAAATCCTTTAATCCAGTAACACCCTCCAGGAAACTACTACCAGGCTTCATTTACACCTGAAGAAGGGGGCTGCACCCCCGAAAGCTTGTGTTAAGGGTGACAACACCAGCTAGTCTACATAAAGGTATCATATATCTACTTCACTTGCTGTTAAGAAGCTGGACTATAACGTCTGGAAAAAGATATAAAAAAAAGTTGTTCACCACACTGCGGTGAAATATTTTTGCGACTTGTGTAAAGTCAGAAAAGAAATCGGCTCAACAAAATCAACATTTGCCAAACATATTAGGATAACTGCCATCGTTTAAAGATTTATCATGAAGACATGCTTTTGTTAGTCCATACTTTTGTTCTATAGCATAGTCTTGCAGTGAGTGTGTTACAACAGAATAGCAAAATATATAAAACAGAAAAGTACACAAAATATATTTCACTTGTAAAATTCCCTTTAGGTGCAACAGATAAAGACTCACAGGTTCAGCCCGCAATTCAGGAACACTTCTTTCCTGGATGGATTGATGCACATACCTTTGCGGATGGGAATACCTTTTTAGTTATAACTATAAAATAAATGGACAACATTTCCCTCACAAAATCCCAGACCAGTTGTATTCGTGGGAAGGTCTCTATCTGTATGAAGAAATAATGATAATCTGTATCTTTCAGCTGAAGAAAGTTAGGCAAAGAAATATGGTAACATCAAACACTAGGTCAAAGTTCAAGATGATTCTTGAGGGAGATCATGCCTCCAAACAAGTCCTCGTTAATCCTCTAGGAAACCTTAAATTGAGTAATATTGACTTATATTCTGAGGTATGTGATTTTAAACACCTTGACTGCCAGACTAATCGGAGTCTGAGTCCCTGCTGCACTAAAATTATTTAAAGGGCAACAAATTGAAAATAAAAATATCATGTACATATACATTCCTGTTATCAATCCTACATTTGAACAACATTGTCCAAGTTTCGCAATAATCTCTTCATTATAATTGCATGAGGAATTCCATTTTTTATATATAAACATTGCCTTGAAATTTGCAATGCTTATCCATCTTAGATAAATCATCTTTTGTACGTGAGTCATCTATCATTAGTATTTTTTTAAGTGAGTACTTTTCGATTTATGTAGAGATTAACATTTAACTTTTAACTAACATTTATAACTCTGCAGTTATTTGTCCGACTTTGAAAACAAAATTCATCCGGCATACCAATTTTCTGGTCATCATTCAAAGTTTTAACAAAATTAGGCAAAATAATGCTTATAAAAGGGACTTTAAGATGTGAAAGTTCCCTTTTCATATTCTTTTTCATGTAAAAATTCATACGATTTCTCCATGATTGTTGCATGGATTATCTTATTATTTGTTGCACATGTTAATATTAGGTATCTTTAGAGATGGTGCCAGATTGGTTGGAATAATCCGTAGTATCTTTGAATATTTTTTTATGAAAGTTTAATGGACAATTTGTGAGTGAGATTCCAAACTTAGGCAATAATATACAGCCTTTATTGATAAAGGTGTTTCAGTTAAATGTACATCATGTTT
This sequence comes from Sipunculus nudus, assembly GCA_026874595.1. Classification (NCBI taxonomy): domain Eukaryota; kingdom Metazoa; phylum Annelida; class Sipuncula; order Golfingiida; family Sipunculidae; genus Sipunculus; species Sipunculus nudus. Next base: position 4,747,126 of record CM049313.1, on the reverse strand, counting down.
TATTATTTTGTGAGTGAGATTAAAACTTTGGCAAAAATAAATACATAAAGTAATACAACTTTTTGAAAAAATTAACCTAGAGTCATGCACCCTTATGTTTTTATAGGGCCTGGTCCATTCTTTAAAAGTGTCCATATAATTTATACCGTAGTTATTAGATTGAAGTTTTGAGTGTGAGAGTGACTGTATATCTTCCTCCCATTCATTTCATCATAAATGCATCGAGCTATTGTGATATTCAATGATAAAATATCCATATTCCAAGAGCAAAAATTGTTTTATGCCAATATCAAAACTTGTGATAGGTATGTACATAATGGTTAGTCGCAATCAAAGTCCCAACATATTGGGGGGTAAGCAAATAAAGTTTAGGTTGAAACGCCTCATTACGTCTTTATTATGTAATGGTTGATTTTGATGATAGAAAGGTATTCTGGTTTTTGTTTTACAAAATGTTTGAATATGCTTTCATTTAAAGGGAATTTTCAAGTATTGAACTTAAATCTTGATAAAAAATTGGATATTTTAATGTGCATATATTGATTTTTCATTACATTCTGTGAAAATATATCCCAAACAGATATTATCTTTATTAAATAGCAAATATAGAGAATTATCTGGTAAAGCAAAGTAGATATGTTAGATATATCAAGCCATATCTTCCCAAAATATTTTATGTATGATGGTTTAAATAAAGAAAAGCTAGATGTTTGCAATCACTCTTAGCGATCACTGAAATCCGCCTTGACGCTCCCAAGCGATAATTGGGAATCAGCTATGAAGTGTATTACCATGGAAATCAGGTCAGGGTCCAAAGTAAATATCAGGTGCAACTCTGTCACCTCAGACTAATATTATGCACAAAGGTCAGTTTTTTAAAATCAACTTTATGTGAGATCTAGCACAAACATCGCAGAAGAAAGAAAGACAAAAAAAATAAAAATAAAAAAAGAATAAAATATTTAATGATTTGGTATTGTGGGGAACCTGACAAAGTCCATACACAAACAATGGAACCAAAATATTGGTATTGTAATAAACTCATCAACCCTTGTAAGCCTTTTATCTTTGTAAGAGTTGGCTTTATGATGATGTTCACGTTTTTCACGACTTCACAGCTTTAAGAGGCCATGCACAGTCAGGTTACCTACTTTAAAAACTCAAAAAATATGTTTTTTCTTAAATATTTCCACCAGGTACATATTTTGAGGGGGTTAACTCATGAAGTTAGTATTAATACCAACCCCTAGTTTAATATGAATTTAAGGATGGTATTTTGTCAGATATGCTATCTTAATTTTTCAATTTTTCTTTACCGTGGCCTGAAGCCATTGTGGGCCTAGCAAGGGCTATACGATTGTCATTAATGTTGTGACGAGTGACTGTTTCTACAAGAAAGGTTTACCTGAAGTACAAGCTATCAACCATAAAGCGCTCATATTTTGCACATATGTTTGAAAACACACTATCGAAAATGAACTTTTTCTTTATTCGATTTCTTATTTTAAACGTAGTAACAGGCAATTTAAAATAAAGAATCGTGTGCTGATTTGTCAGAGAATTCGTTATAAAAGGAAATAAGCAATAAAATGACGCCTTGAGATATTTTTTTTTTTTATATTTTAAGATGACTTTAAACGCATACTTACTGCCATGCAGATGTGAGATATATTGCGTTTACTTTGTAAAAAAGGGAAAGTTTGCTTTAAATTTTGAAATCTTCAGGCCAACAATAATTATATTTATATATAGCAGATCTAATTGGGTCCAGACATGCCCTATACGTGAAAAGCGCTCGTTGCAGAGTGCCCGGTAGCTAGGGCTTCAATTATAAGAGCGATTTTCCACGTATATACAAGCACATTGGAACACAGCTTGACACAGCAAGCCGTAGACAATTAATTATACACATATTGAAGCCAAGTATCTTGACATCCCTCTGGATACGCAAGCTGTAACTGAAGAAGTGTCTATTGATATCTACAAATGTGCATGCCTCCGCCATGTGTTTGCATTCACTCTTTCGGTCCATATTCCCAGGTCCGTTCGTGATTTGACATTTGTATCTTTTGCTGGATCATGTTTTCCCGTAATGCTCTGAAAATTTCATGAGATTCCGTTCATGTCTTTGCGAGTTGAGAACAAACACACACAAACACACACAAACGGGAATTTATCAACTGACCACAAAATCCATACGGCCTAGCAGGCCTTGCTTTGCATTGTACATTTGAAAATTGATAATTGGTGATCTCGCGGTTGATATTCATGAACGCTCTGCTTCTCGTAAATGGGCCTTTTTTATCATTAATAAAGCTTGAGTAACTACAGCCAAAAGAAAGCTATTTAAGTTAACTGGAACACATAACTTCAGAGAAGGAAATGTTTTCTAACTAGGTAGTAAAGGTTCCCTGGAAGGTAGGTGTCATTGTCATTCAAACTTTGTCTCATTTATCATCACGGACTATACGTGATTTCGCCCGGTTCTCTGTCGATACGGGTCCAATCGCGGCCAAAATTTCCCCGCAGGTCGGTTCGCACGTTTGCTCTGTCCGCGGAGCATCTTCGTATCGATTCCCCGCCCATGATTCATTCCTCATACGAATTCAACAATCCTCATACTGACGTGAACCTGTCAATCATATGTCCCTCTTAGGCCTCATGACCACAGGTTTTTTTCGTAGTGGCTGTTTAAAAATATTCTTTACAAAACAAATTCTGCCAAAAAAATATGCAGATGTTCCGCTGATGTTTTGTTAAAGAATATTATTTCAAGAAAGCGGTATTTATTGCGGTTACATATATTATGTCAATCGACCGAGTACAGCTAGAGACTTTGTTCCTCCATTACTCTATGGTTTCGAGAGTTATTAATAAAACAATAATGACGCCCCAAAGGTCGGTCGCTTATGACGTTACATTGTCTGACGTCACCAGCTGGAATGGTTTGTTATTTCTCAGTTTACCGATGATGATTATGTCGCAAACTCTGAAGATGTTTTTTTTTTGTCATATTTTGGATTATTTGTCTCAAACATATTCATTGCAAGCTAAGGCATTGTTTTCACCGAGGCAGTCGTCGGATCAGCTCCCGTAACCTTATGGTAAGAATTTTTTATGCTGTTACTTGTATAAACTAGAAATGTGCTCGCAGAGCGCAGACTTCATTTCCTTTTTAAAAAATCGTTGATCCAGATGGTGAAGAGATACATTGAAAGCTAGCACCGTCATGATTAATGTGCTGCAACCTGGCGTGAGATCAATAAACAATAAACTCATTATATGGGGGTAATGAGCTGCATTGTTTACTGATCTCACACCAGGTAGCAGCATATAATATAACATATATCATATTACCATCATTATATTGCTATATCACCATCCTTGATCCAGATTGTGATCCGAATCACCAACATAATTTAATTAATTGTTCTTTGTAGCATTGACCAGCTATCTTGAAAAGTTATCAAATCTGTTAATGTCATTTTAAGTAATGTTGCTAAGAGACAAACACACCAAAGCCGGTAAAAACATAACCCGCGAAGGCGTAGGTAAAAACGATCCAGGAAAACATGTCACCACTGGTCCTGGGATGGACTATAGAATCCGGATGTCACCTCTGTGAAGGATATAACACTAGAATGAAATAATGCCACATTAATCAGCCCACACAAACAGGCACGTATGTTGTCCATTATCTCACAAATTTAAAATCTGACTAGAAATCTGCATTCTAAAGAATGCAAGCCTCCGCCATATTCATGCATTCCCTTATTCGGCCCATATTCCCACGTCCATTAAGGCAATTCATATATGTGAATTTTCCATGACGTTCCTGGATACGAAACATATGCCGGATCTACATCAAAATCTAGTCGGTTCGTCAATGGCCCATTCGCGAAATGACTTAAAAACTTCATGAGATTCCATTCATGAGTGAACAAACACTCCTACGCGAAAACAGACACGAATGGGGATGAACGCATACCCTGCTGGTTGAGGCAATAAAACCTCTATATATTCTGTAAAAAGGGCACTTTTCCCCAGCTAATGTGGGCACTTCATTCGATTTCCCAGTTGAAGTATCTTCCTATTTAAACTATTCTGAGTTTTATTTATGGGGAATTTGTAATTAATAAAAATCAGAATAAATGTTAATTATTAAATATTTATAATTAAGCTGTTAACGATAATGGTCAGAGATTTATTATTTAATTATTTACTGTGTAGTTGCATGATCATTATAACAGTCTTCTTGACACGAGGCTAGCATGGGATACATGCATATTAATTAAACTTCTTCAATGTGCCTGCACGTGCTACTGGCAGACATCAGCCCAGGCTGGCTTTACTAGTGATGGTTTATAGCCAGCAGTGAATGCACCACTTATTAGCCATTGATATCTTACAGATTATCTTAAAGAAACTGCAAAAGTTAATACCATGAGTGGATGCCCTTTTAATTCACCCAGTTACTTAATTGGTACCCTGAGAGGAGGTAACAGGGTTAGGCCCCCCTGGCCCAGCGCAATGTTTCTAATTAGCAGCTGCACTTAATGATCAACACTGACCATTTGCATGCATTTTATGTCATATTCACTGTCAACCCCAAACTGAAATATAAAGGTTTGGCATTGACCTAAAAGTGTACCTGTTCATAGATTCTGAGAGTGGCTTGTCTTAGAAAAAGTTTGTGGAACAGTATGATATATCAAAGGATGCATTGGGCAACTTATGAATATATTAGCTGATTTCGATAATAGAATCACTGCTTGTAGGTTATGTCTATTGATATATGTTATAACACACACACACACACATATATATATATATATATATATATATATATATATATATATATATATATATACATGTATATATAATGTGTATTGTTAAAAAACAGGAAGAAAATATATACATCAATGTAATGAATTTCTCTTATAACACTGGTAACTATGTAACTATAGTAATATTTCTAAGTAGGTGGCAGCACTAAAAGTGGCAGCCATTACCTCCATATAGTGGGCACCTCTATAAAGTGGGCAAGTTGGCCCAGTAGCAAGGGTGCTCACATCATAGAGGTTCGACTGTATATACCCCCCCCCCACACATATATATATTAATATATATATATATATATATAGAGAGAGAGAGAGAGGGTGGGGTATCGGTTATAAAATAGGGTCTATCATTATATATATATATATATATATATATATATATATATATATTTATATTGTTTCAGACGCACTTGGTTAGGAAATCATCAGCGTATATCCATTGGTCACCATGAAAACATCTTTGGTTATCAGAGCCATCTTTGTGGCACACATGCTTATAGCATGTGTGGAAATGAGCATCGCCGACAGCGGTAGAGCCACCCGCAAGTCCGAAATATCAAGTAAAGGAAGCATAACAGCTACAGATATAAGACCCAATGTTCCCCCCAAAAATTATTCCTTTGATGAGGATGAAGACGTGTCTGTTCCAGCCAAGCAATATGATCCCAAAAGCGCTTGGAGTAATTCTAGTGAAGATGACGGTCAGCAGATGAAGACACCGGTTGTTTACGATGACTACCTGAGAGATGACAGGGCCGCAGAAATTTCTCCGAACTTTGGTAAGATCTACTCACAGTTTTTATTAAGAGAAGATTATTTATCCATCTCTATCCGTTTCTATGTTTGTCATCTCTATATATTTATCAGGTGGAGAGTCTTGAAGCAACGAAATGTTCCGGGAATTTTTGGTCTCCTTCTTCATAAATTGCGTTAAAATTTCTACACCAAGATATTCTTTTTTTATTTCTTTCTTAAAGTTGGAATTAAAGACACGCAGTCCAACTTTTAGCAATGGGAAATTTACATAAAATGCCGGTAAAAAAATGAGATTAAAACAAGAATATGTCATCAAAACTAGAATATGTGTCCACATCCTGTCAGATGAGATTGAGAAACATACGTGTTCCCATTGATTCAATCTAACAGTGTTATGCATTTAACTTGGCTCCAACCCATTTTCAGAACTGAGTGAATTTAAATTGACCGAGGTATGGGTAGATTGTTGACATTTTCAGGATCAAATTCTAATACCGGTTATCAATAAGCATTTCAACTGTATAGGAGTTAGTGTATTAGTGTTTATTTGCACATAGTTGACTCTTTTCAGAGCAATGGATTATGAAAATCAAATATATCAAAACGAGTCGTCAAAAGCGGTCCCTTAAGAAGTGGCGCAAAGAGTTGCTTGAAGAAATATTCAAGAAGACTGGAAAGAAACCTATATTAATTGAAAGCTTACCTGCCGTTAAACCTTTACTGAAGGGAGCCAAGAAAACAAGAAATCCATCATGGAGAGGGAAGCTTATAACAAGTCACTACGAAAAAACCGGGAACTACCAGTCCGCACTCTGTGAATTTAGAAAACTAGACCTCAAGAACGTCGAACCAATAAAAGGTAAATTTCAAGGTTTCAAGGGAAGTCTGCAATCCGGTGGGAAAAAATACAGAGTCGCTGTCCGATCTTGTAGTAAAGGAAAGCCAGGAGAAGACGGTCACCCCACACTCTCAATCCTGAATTCTGAGAAAACCCTACAAATTAAGATCCGATACAAAAATTAAAAGAAACATCATTGCGGATTCCAACTGACACAGTTTGTTACTCCATACAATATTATCTACAGGCTTACCCCTTGGACAGGAGGAGTGTCCTCACGACTGTGTGTATGAGCTCACTACAAACTTTCTCCACTCCATTGCCCTAACCTTGAACTATGCATGACCTTAATGATAATCATGGGCAACAAATAAGGTTACTCATGGGAAGTAAACATACTGGGAAGTAAACATTCAAACACTTGAAGAGCGCAAAATTTGTATAATTTGGGCGACTTTCGCAAAATCAACAGGAACACCTACATCCTGTTCCAGTACACATGTTCGCATGTTTGTCCGAGAAAATTTTGTATTCAAAAGAGACAGCTTAAAACGTTCTGGGCGGAGGGTTGCAGGAGCTCTTCCGCCTACTGCCATTTAAAATAAATGTTTTAATTTGCTCCAAATTCGTATGAGACAAACAATCCAAAATATGACACAGCACTGCGCAATGATTGCGATATATTCTTCACGAGAGAACAGATTTAACAGGCAATTCCAGCTGATGACGTCAGTCAATGAGAAGTCATACGCGACTGACCTATGTGACGTCAATTTTGTAGTATAAACAACCCTCACAACAATAGGAGCATTTGAGGGCTTATTTCCATAATAAGGTCAATAACCGCTCCTGTTTAACTGATAAGTGTGAACTCCGCAGCTTCATTTTTTTTCAGCTAATTTTAGCTCAAATAGCTTTGTTACAAGACGTATACAAGATTACCGTCTATGGTTCTGTCGGATCGACATGCCATGTAAACCTGGATGAGGATAAAAACATTTTCCTGGTTTTTGTACGTCATAAGGCCTATTAGTGCACTTTAAATTAGCCAGAAATGTCGGTAAATGTGATTTTATACCCTCTAACAACACCTAACCTGTGCGAAAATTTAAATTTTATAATTCAATTATAATGTAGTTAATCTAAATTAATAAATCTCTCTGCATGATTGTAAAATTATTAAATCGCATTTAAAAGCATACCACTCGCGGCTCATGTGAACAACAATGTGACAAGAAATCGCGTCGGTTATTATAGTGATTTGATTTACACTTGGGTTTTACCATCACACGTATTATTTTATTTTCTTACTCGTGGCTAATTTACGACTGCCTGCTCTTTACAGACATTCGTTGCAATACGATTGATGGCCATTGCAATGCAGTTACCCGTAGATCTAGGGTCTCTACTCAAAGTTGGCCTGTAAGTCGAATGTAATTTCCTACTGATTCGTGTACTCATTGTTTATTTCAAGGTAAGATCACGCTGTGGTGCACGCGTTCGATAGAACTCCTGCATATCCTACAGTATATTAATTCTTGCAAACGCTTTGGGAAGTGGGCACTACAATCACCTCACCTTCAGTTGTTCACTTCAGATTATCACTTCAGCTTATGTAGCCCCTATGCATCTCTCATTATAGGCTATATTACTACGCACACACGACTCGAATAAGGGGGCAATTTTGTCAAGCAAAACTGTGAAAATAAGGGGGCAATTTTGTCAAGCAAAACTGTGAAAATAATCTTTAAATTCATCTTTGTAAATATAGGAATGTGAATGAACGTCTTGTGTAATATATGATCACTAAAATATATAAATTAAATATGAACTATATCATATAAGACCTTTTTGGCCGATACAGACCAAGGCTAGCTGTCAATTTGGCCTTTGATAACCAGCTAATATAGCTAGTTTTTATCCCCAAATCTGGGGTGTTTTTTGCCCCAAAGTTTTAATGGGACTGTAGCAGCTTTTTAATTTTAGTGACCGATCATGCAGTAGTTAATCAAGGTTTCTCGATAAAGGAACGACTATTTCTTAACAATGGTAACAATTTTGTTAACAAATTACTTATTTACATAATAGAATAATACGTGCATGCATCCGTTGAATTAGGCAGGTACCTTCCCATTTCGTGTTTTTGAGCGGCGATGTCACTGTTTACATGAGCGATAAAGGGATGGATAACAATAATATGATGGCTTAAAATCTGTATTGTGAAAGTATACTTATGTTTATCTCTTTGGCAGTAAGTCTTCTCATAGCTCTTGGTCTTTCTAGATGATTCTCCCGACATTTTTTTTTTTTTAGCCAAGTTTGATCCAGATGCCGGTGTTCGAGCATCTGTATTGACAACGCTAAGTTTCCATCGAGTCGAACAGCGGTGTCATCAGTCCCGCCAGCTGTGCCAAGTGAGGGCCTGTTTAGAATACATAGTCGGGGAGTTTCCTCCTGAAAACATTAGTGACTTTGCCTGCCGTGCATGGTCAGAGCCTATCAAGTTGCAGCTGCTTATTTAATCTGGGAGGAATTTAGCTTGGGCAACATACACTCGCACAATTTAATGAGATAAAACAACACCTTCTCTGGAATAAAATTCAGAGCCTAAACCTTCAAATTATCAGGACTGCATATTCTTATTTAACTTAAAAATGAAACCGAAAGATCTTGACAAGGCTAGGTAGAAAGACTGCGGTTCTTAACGTGGGTGGCTATACACCTGATATCAGACATGGTCTAAGCAGACTCGGGTAAAATTAAGCCATACCCGCCACAGAGGGCAAGCATGAGGGTCCACTGCACGATAGAAAGAGAAGAAATATCTGAATTATGCCCAGTTTAATACAGGCTACAGAAGGCCGGGTAGAAACCCTGCATTGCGATTGGTTATGGGGCATCTCTATATTGACTGTCAATCTGTGTTGATGCCCCACCCTTGACCAACTGAGGTTCAGGTCAAACGGCAAGTGTTATATCCTTTTTCCCCTTTAGGGGAAATTTTATACTACAGTGGTAAATTTTGCGATAGCAGTCGTAATATCTAGCCTTTGGAGAGGAGGGTTTATTTGTTTGTTATATGACCAAATCATGACTGATAGTATGTGTATAGGCTGTTAGCCGGCTACCCAACCCCTAACTCCGACGTTGGGAGGGGGGAGGTAGGTTTATCCAGTGCTACAACAGCGGGTAGGGAGTATCCTCTCCCCACACAGTACCACCAGGGAATAGGGACTTTGCAGTCTGATAGTTGTTTTGAAAGTTCAGGGATTGTGTAATTTTATTAGACATTCAAAACAATATAAGATATTCAAAGACATCAATGACATTAAAAAATGCACCAGGTACAGAAAGTTGCTACATGTTATAGTCCATTAGTGAGCCTTGTGTCCATATAGGATTTAAGCATTAGTCCAGTTGGTGGCGCCACAGGCCGCAGTAATTACTCAAGGTGCTTCATTTATAAAAGCGTCCAATTTCTGGCTGAAGCGTTATGTTGGCTCAGGTCGCAGATTACTGTAGCAGAAGAGCTGGGCCGGACCACACTGATAAGGCTGCACTGATGGCTGACAACTGGTTCATGCAAGAATGGAACATCTGAAAATAAAATACAACAGCGGCAGTATCTGTCCTTATAATACAAGTATAATTTCTGAAACTAGTCCCTTTCTGTGACTAAAATCACTCCTATCTCGGCAGTGGTTTGACTAATCTGCCGAAAATTCTGCAGGTTTATACATCTTGGATAGCTTTCTGGATTTTTTCTCTTTATTATGCGCATAACTGGAGGTGCCACCTGCAACCATTTTCGCACAGCGTCTGTCTGCTGTGGGATAAAATCACTAATCACAGTGGTGGTTTGACTTATCTGCCTAAAATTTTGCATGTTTATAATGTTGAACAGCTTTCTGGATTTTGTAAAAGGTGGCGTCACCTACATTTATGTTTAATCTGCAGACATTCAGGCTTATATCTATGGACTGGTTTGACAAAGCCCCCCTGAAATTTTTCATGAGTATACTATAGATCTCACATAGCTGTTAATCATACGCAAAACTGAAGGCGCCACCTACAACCATTTTTTGCACAGCGTCCGTCTGTGTCTGTGCCGTGGGATTAAATCACTCATATTTCAGTAGCATGAGTATCTAGATTCGGGGTGGTTCCTATTGAAAACAAGTGTCTGTGCCGGTCATGCATGGTGGGGGTGTTCGGTATACCTAGATTCGGGGTTGTTCCTCCTGAAAACATTTAGAGTGTGCCGGCCATGCATGGTCAGAGCCTGTTAATTATATTAAGAGTGGTGGTGTTTCCTCCTGAAAACAGTGTCTGTGCCAGTCATGCATGGTGGGGGTGTTGATTATACCTGGATTTGGGGTGGTTCCTCCTGAACACAGTGTCTGAGCCAGCCGTGCATCGTGAACGGTATTAAGAATACATTGAATTGCGGTGTCTGACCTTTTGAAAAACCGTGTCTGTGCGGGCCGTTCCTAGTGAAGGTCTGTTAAGTATACATTCAGTTGTGGCGTTTCCTCCTGAAAACATTAATGCCTGTGCAGCTGTGCCGAGTGAGGACCTGTTTAATATACTTAGAGGGGCGCTGTTTTATCCTGAAAACATAAGTGGCTGCCAGCCGTGTGAAGTGAGAGCCTGTTTAGAATACATGGAGTCAGGGTAGTTCCTCCTGAAAACAAAGTCTGTACCGGCCATGCATGTTCAGAGCCTGTTTATTATATTTAGATCGGTGGTGTTTCGATTAGCAGTATCTGAATTCCTGGAAAAATTAGTGTTTGTGCTGGCCATGCCTGGTAAAGGACTGTCAAGTATACATTGAGTCAGGGTGTTTCCCCAAGTAAACAGTGCGTCTGTGGCGGCCATACATGGTCAGAGCGTGTTAATTAAATTAGAGTGGTGGTGTTTCCTCCTGAAAACATCAGTGCCTGTCCCAGCCATGAATGGTCAGTCTGTTAAATATATTTATAGTGGTTGTGGTTCCTCCTGAAAACAAGTGTCTGTGCCAGCCATATATTGTAGGAGCCTGTTAATTATATTTAGAGTGGTGGTGGTTCCTCCTGAAAACAGTGTTTGTGTCAGCCAGGAATGGTCAGAGCCTGTTAATTATATTTAGAGTGGTGGTGGTTCCTCCTGAAAACATTAGTCTTTGTGTTAGTCATGAATGGTCAGAGCCTGTTAATTATATTTAGAGTGATGGTGGTGGTTCCTCCTGAAAACATTAATGTTTGTGCCAGCCATGAATGGTCAGAGCCTGTTAATTATATTAAAAGTGGTGGTGGTTCCTCCTGAAAACATTAGTCTGTGTCAGCCATGAATGGTCAGAGCCTGTCAATCATATTTAGAGAGGTGGTGGTTCCTCCTGAAAACAGTCTTTGTGTCAGCAATGAATGGTCAGAGCCTGTTAATTATATTTAGAGTGGTGGTGGTTCCTCCTGAAAACAGTCTGTGCCAGCCATGTATTGTGAGAGCCTGTTAATTATATTTAGAGTGGTGGTGGTTCCTCCTGAAAACAGTGTTTGTGTCAGCCATGAATGGTCAGAGCCTGTTAATTATATTTAGAGTGGTGGTAGTTCCTCCTGAAAACAGTGTCTGTGCCAGCCATGAATGGTCAGAGCCTGTTAATTATATTTAGAGTGGTGGTGGTTCCTCCTGAAAACATTAGTGCTTGTGTTAGCCATGAATGGTCAGAGCCTGTTAATTATATTTAGAGTGGTGGTGGTGGTTCCTCCTGAAAACATTAATGTTTCTGCCAGCCATGAATGGTCAGAGCCTGTTAATTTTAATATATTAAGAGTGGTTGTGGTTCCTCCTGAAAACATTAGTCTGTCTTAGCCATGAATGGTCAGAGCCTGTTAATTATATTTAGAGTGGTGGTGGTTCCTCCTGAAAACATTAGTCTTTGAGTCAGCCATGAAAGGTCAGAGCCTGTTAATTATATTGAGAGTGGTGGCTGTTCCTCCTGAAAACATTAGTCTTTGTGTTAGCCATGAATGGTCAGAGCCTGTTAATTATATTTAGAGTGGTGGTGGTGGTTCCTCCTGAAAACATTAATGTTTCTGCCAGCCATGAATGGTCAGAGCCTGTTAATTTTAATATATTAAGAGTGGTTGTGGTTCCTCCTGAAAACATTAGTCTGTCTTAGCCATGAATGGTCAGAGCCTGTTAATTATATTTAGAGTGGTGGTGGTTCCTCCTGAAAACATTAGTCTTTGAGTCAGCCATGAATGGTCAGAGCCTGTTAATTATATTGAGAGTGGTGGCTGTTCCTCCTGAAAACATTAGTCTTTGTGTTAGCCATGAATGGTCAGAGCCTGTTAATTATATTTGGAGTGGTGGTGGTTCCTCCTGAAAACATTAGTCTTTGTGTTAGCCATGAATGGTCAGAGCCTGTTTATTAAATTTAGAGTGTGGGTGGTTCCTCCTGAAAACAAGTGTCTGTGCCAGCCATTAATGGTCAGAGCCTGTTAATAACATTTAGAGTGGTGGTGGTTCTTCCTGAAACATTAGTCTTTGTGTCAGCAATGAATGGTCAGAGCCTGTTAATTATATTTAGAGTTGTGGTAGTTCCTCCTGAAAACAGTGTCTGTGCCAGCCATGAATGGTCAGAGCCTGTTAATTATATTTAGAGTGGTGGTGGTTCCTCCTGAAAAAACATTAGTGCTTGTGTTAGCCGTGAATGGTCAGAGCCTGTTAATTATATTTAGAGTGGTGGTGGTTCCTCCTGAAAACATTAGTCTTTGTGTTACCCATGAATGGTCAGAGCCTGTTAATTATATTTAGAGTGGTGGTGGTGGTTCCTCCTGAAAACATTAATGTTTGTGCCAGCCATGAATGGTCAGAGCCTGTTAATTTTAATATATATTAAGAGTGGTTGTGGTTCCTCCTGAAAACATTAGTCTGTCTTAGCCATGAATGGTCAGAGCCTGTTAATTATATTTAGAGTGGTGGTGGTTCCTCCTGAAAACATTAGTCTTTGTGTCAGCCATAAATGGTCAGAGCCTATTAATTATATTTAGAGTGGTGGTGGTTCCTCCTGAAAATAGTCTTTGTGTTAGCCATGAATGGTCAGAGCCTGTTAATTATATTTAGAGTGTTGGTGGTTCCTCCTGAAAACAAGTGTCTGTGCCAGCCATTAATGGTCAAATCCTGTTAATTACACTTAGAGTGGTGGTGATTCCTCCTGAAAACAGTCTTTGTGTTAGCCATGAATGGTCAAAGCCTGTTAATTATATTAAGAGTGTTGGTGGTTCCTCCTGAAAACATCAGTGTTTGCCAGCGATGAATGGTCAGAGCCTGTTAATTATATTTAGAGTGGTGGTGGTTCCTCCTGAAAACAAATCTTTGTGTTAGCCATGAATGGTCAGAGCCTGTTAATTATATTTAGAGTGGTGGTGGTCCCTCCTGAAAAGATTAGTCTGTGTTAGCCATGAATGGTCAGAGTCTGTTAATTATTTTTACAGGGGTTGTGGTTCCCCTTGAAAACATCAGTGTCTGTGCCAGCCATGAATGGTCAGATTCTGTTAATTATATTTAGAGTGGTGGTGGTTCCTCCTGAAAACAGTGTTTGTGTTAGCCATGAATGGTCAGAGCCTGTTAATTATATTTAGAGTTGTGGTGGTTCCTCCTAAAAACATTAGTGCTTGTGTTAACCATGAATGGTCAGAGCCTGTTAATTATATTTAGAGTGGTGGTGGTTCCTCCTGAAAAAAGTCTTTGTGTTAACCATGAATGGTCAGAGCCTGTTAATTATATTAAGAGTGGTGGTGGTTCCTCCTGAAAACATTAGTCTGTCTTAGCCATGAATGGTCAGACCCTGTTAATTATTTTTAGAGTGGTGGTGGTTCGTCCTGAAATTATTAGTCTTTGTGTTAGCCATGAATGATCAGAGCCTGTTAATTATATTTAGAGTAGTTGTGATTTCTCCTGAAAACATTAGTCTTTGTGTCAGCCATGAATGGTCAGAGCCTGTTAATCATATTTAGAGAGGTGGTGGTTCCTCCTGAAAACATTAGTCTTTGTGTCAGTCATGAATGGTCAGAGCCTGTTAATTATATTTAGAGTGGTGGTGGTTCCTCCTGAAAACAGTCTTTGTGTAAGCCATGAATGGTCAGAGCCTGTTAATTATATTTAGAGTGGTGGTGGTTCCTCCTGAAAACATAAGTCTTTGTGTTAGGCATGAATGGTCAGAGCCTGTTAATTATATTTAGAGTGTCGGTGGTTCCTTCTGAAAACATCAGTGTGTGCCAGCCATGAATGGTCAGTCTGTAAATTATATTTAGAGTGGTGCTGGTTCTTCCTGATAACAGTGTTTGTGTCAGCCATGAATGGTCACAGCCTGTAAATTATATTTAGAGTGGTGGTGGTTCCTCCTGAACATTAGTGCTTGTGTTAGCCATGAATGGTCAGAGCCTGTTAATTATATTTAGAGTGGTGGTGGTGGTTCCTCCTGAAAACATTAATGTTTGTGCCAGCCATGAATGGTCAGAGCCTGTTAATTTTAATATATATTAAGAGTGGTTGTGGTTCCTCCTGAAAACATTAGTCTGTCTTAGCCATGAATGGTCAGAGCCTGTTAATTATATTTAGAGTGGTGGTGGTTCCTCCTGAAAACATTAGTCTTTGTGTCAGCCATGAATGGTCAGAGCCTGTTAATTATATTTACAGAGGTGGCGGTTCCTCCTGAAAACATTAGTCTTTGTGTCAGCCATGAATGGTCAGAGCCTGTTAATTATATTTAGAGTGGTGGCGGTTCCTCCTGAAAACAGTCTTTGTGTTAGCCATGAATGGTCAGAGCCTGTTAATTATATTTAGAGTGGTGGTGGTTCCTCCTGAAAACAGTCTTTGTGTTAGCCATGAATGGTCAGAGCCTGTTAATTATATTTATAGTGGTGGTGGTTCCTCCTAAACATTAGTCTTTGTGTCAGCCATGAATGGTCAGAGCCTGTTAATTATATTTACAGAGGTGGCGGTTCCTCCTGAAAACATTAGTCTTTGTGTCAGCCATGAATGGTCAGAGCCTGTTAATTATATTTAGAGTGGTGGCGGTTCCTCCTGAAAACAGTCTTTGTGTTAGCCATGAATGGTCAGAGCCTGTTAATTATATTTAGAGTGGTGGTGGTTCCTCCTGAAAACAGTCTTTGTGTCAGCCATGAATGGTCAGAGCCTGTTAATTATATTTAGAGTGGTGGTGGTGGTTCCTCCTGAAAACATTAATGTTTGTGCCTGCCATGAATGATCAGAGCCTGTTAATTATATTAAGAGTGTTGGTGGTTCCTCCTGAAAACATCAGTGTTTGCCAGCCATGTAGTGTGAGAGCCTGTTAATTATATTTAGAATGATGGTGGTTCCTCCTGAAAACAGTGTTTGTGTTAGCCATGAATGGTCAGAGCCTGTTAATTATATTTAGAGTGGTGGTGGTTCCTCCTGAAAACAGTGTTTGTGTTAGCCATGAATGGTCAGAGCCTGTTAATTATATTTAGAGTGGTGGTGGTGGTTCCTCCTGAAAACATTAATGTTTGTGTCAGCCATGAATGATCAGAGCCTGTTAATTATATTAAGAGTGTTGGTGGTTCCTCCTGAAAACATCAGTGTTTGCCAGCCATGTATTGTGAGAGCCTGTTTAGAGTGGTGGTGGTTCCTCCTGAAAACAGTATTTGTGTTAGCCATAATTGGTCAGAGCCTGTTAATTATATTTAGAGTGGTGGTGGTTCCTCCAGAAAACAGTGTTTGTGTTAGCCATGAATGGTCAGAGCCTGTTAATTATATTTAGAGTGGTGGTAGTTCCTCCTGAAAACATCAGTGTGTGCCAGCCATGAATGGTCAGAGCCTGTTAATTATATTTAGAGTGGTGGTGGTTCCTCCTGAAAACATTAGTGTCTGTGCCAGCCATGAATGGTCAGAGCCTGTTAATTATATTTAGAGTGGTGGTGGTTCCTCCTGAACATTAGTGCTTGTGTTAGCCATGAATGGTCAGAGCCTGTTAATTATATTTAGAGTGGTTGTGGTTCCTCCTGAAAACATTAGTCTGTCTTAGCCATGAATGGTCAGAGCCTGTTAATTATATTTAGAGTGGTGGTGGTTCCTCCTGAAAACAGTCTTTTTGCCAGCCATGAATGATCAGAGCCTGTTAATTATATTAAGAGTGTTGGTGGTTCCTCCTGAAAACATCAGTGTTTGCCAGCCATGTATTGTGAGAGCCTGTTAATTATATTTAGAGTGGTGGTGGTTCCTCCTGAAAACAGTGTTTGTGTCAGCCATGAATGGTCAGAGCCTGTTAATTATATTTAGAGTGGTGGTGGTTCCTCCTGAAAACAGTCTGTGCCAGCCATGTATTGTGAGAGCCTGTTAATTATATTTAGAGTGGTGGTGGTTCCTCCTGAAAACAGTGTTTGTGTCAGCCATGAATGGTCAGAGCCTGTTAATTATATTTAGAGTGGTGGTAGTTCCTCCTGAAAACAGTGTCTGTGCCAGCCATGAATGGTCAGAGCCTGTTAATTATAATTTGAGTGGTGGTGGTTCCTCCTGAACATTAGTGCTTGTGTTAGCCATGAATGGTCAGAGCCTGTTAATTATATTTAGAGTGGTGGTGGTTCCTCCTGAAAACAGTCTTTGTGTTAGCCATGAATGGTCAGAGCCTGCTAATTATATTTAGAGTGGTGGTTGTTCCTCCTGAAAACAGTCTTTGTGTCAGCCATGAATGGTCAGAGCCTGTTAATTATATTTAGAGCGGTGGTGGTTCCTCCTGAAAACTGTCTGTGCCAGCCAAATATTGTAAGAGCCTGTTAATTATATTTAGAGTGGTGGTGGTTCCTCCTGAAAACAGTGTTTGTGTCAGCAATGAATGGTCAGAGCCTGTTAATTATATTTAGAGTGGTGGTGGTTCCTCCTGAAAACAGTCTGTGCCAGCCATGTATTGTGAGAGCCTGTTAATTATATTTAGAGTGGTGGTGGTTCCTCCTGAAAACAGTGTCTGTGCCAGCCATGAATGGTCAGAGCCTGTTAATTATATTTAGTGTGGTGGTGGTTCCTCCTAAACATTAGTGCTTGTGTTAGCCATGAATGGTCAAAGCCTGTTAATTATATTTAGAGTGGTGGTGGTTCCTCCTGAAAACACTGTGTCAGCCATGAATGGTCAGAGCCTGTTAATTATATTTAGAGTGGTGGTGGTGGTTCCTCCTGAAAACATTAGTCTGTGTTAGTCATGAATGGTCAGAGCCTGTTAATTATATTTAGAGTGGTGGTTGTTCCTCCTGAAAACATTAGTCTTTGTGTCAGCCATGAATGGTCAGAGCCTGTTAATTATATTTAGAGTGGTGGTGGTGGTTCCTCCTGAAAACATTAATGTTTGTGCCAGCCATGAATGGTCAGAGCCTGTTAATTTTAATATATATTAAGAGTGGTTGTGGTTCCTCCTGAAAACATAAGTCTGTTTTAGCCATGAATGGTCAGAGCCTGTTAATTATATTTAGAGTGGTGGTGGTTCCTCCTGAAAACATTAGTCTTTGTGTTAGCCATGAATGGTCAGAGCCTGTTAATTATATTTAGAGTGGTGGTGGTGGTTCCTCCTGAAAACATTAATGTTTGTGCCAGCCATGAATGGTCAGAGCCTGTTAATTTTAATATATATTAAGAGTGGTTGTGGTTCCTCCTCAAAACATTAGTCTGTCTTAGCCATGAATGGTCAGAGCCTGTTAATTATATTTAGAGTGGTGGTGGTTCCTCCTGAAAACATTAGTCTTTGTGTCAGCCATGAATGGTCAGAGCCTGTTAATTATATTTAGAGAGGTGGCGGTTCCTCCTGAAAACATTAGTCTTTGTGTCAGCCATGAATGGTCAGAGCCTGTTAATTATATTTAGAGTGGTGGCGGTTCCTCCTGAAAACAGTCTTTGTGTTAGCCATGAATGGTCAGAGCCTGTTAATTATATTTAGAGTGGTGGTGGTTCCTCCTGAAAACAGTCTTTGTGTTAGCCATGAATGGTCAGAGCCTGTTAATCATATTTAGAGTGGTGGTTCCTCCTGAAAACATTGTTTGTGCCAGCCATGAATGATCAGAGCCTGTTAATTATATTAAGAGTGTTGGTGGTTCCTCCTGAAAACATCAGTGTTTGCCAGCCATGTATTGTGAGAGCCTGTTAATTATATTTAGAGTGGTGGTGGTTCCTCCTGAAAACAGTGTTTGTGTCAGCCATGAATGGTCAGAGCCTGTTAATTATATTTAGAGTGGTGGTAGTTCCTCCTGAAAACAGTGTTTGTGTCAGCCATGAAAGGTCAGAGCCTGTTAATTATATTTAGAGTGGTGGTGGTTCCTCCTGAAAAGAGTGTTTGTGTCAGCCATGAATGGTCAGAGCGTGTTAATTATATTTAGAGTGGTGGTAGTTCCTCCTGAAAACATTAGTGTCTGTGCCAGCCATGAATGGTCAGAGCCTGTTAATTATATTTAGAGTGGTGGCGGTTCCTCCTGAAAACAGTCTTTGTGTCAGCCATGAATGATCAGAGCCTGTTAATTATATTAAGAGTGTTGGTGGTTCCTCCTGAAAACATCAGTGTTTGCCAGCCATGTATTGTGAGAGCCTGTTAATTATATTTAGAGTGGTGGTGGTTCCTCCTGAAAACAGTATTTGTGTTAGCCATGAATGGTCAGAGCCTGTTAATTATATTTAGAGTGGTGGTGGTTCCTCCAGAAAACAGTGTTTGTGTTAGCCATGAATGGTCAGAGCCTGTTAATTATATTTAGAGTGGTGGTAGTTCCTCCTGAAAACATCTGTGTGCCAGCCATGAATGGTCAGAGCCTGTTAATTATATTTAGAGTGGTGGTGGTTCCTCCTGAAAACATTAGTGTCTGTGCCAGCCATGAATGGTCAGAGCCTGTTAATTATATTTAGAGTGGTGGTGGTTCCTCCTGAACATTAGTGCTTGTGTTAGCCATGAATGGTCAGAGCCTGTTAATTATATTTAGAGTGGTTGTGGTTCCTCCTGAAAACATTAGTCTGTCTTAGCCATGAATGGTCAGAGCCTGTTAATTATATTTAGAGTGGTGGTGGTTCCTCCTGAAAACAGTCTTTTTGCCAGCCATGAATGATCAGAGCCTGTTAATTATATTAAGAGTGTTGGTGGTTCCTCCTGAAAACATCAGTGTTTGCCAGCCATGTATTGTGAGAGCCTGTTAATTATATTTAGAGTGGTGGTGGTTCCTCCTGAAAACAGTGTTTGTGTCAGCCATGAATGATCAGAGCCTGTTAATTATATTTAGAGTGGTGGTGGTTCCTCCTGAAAACAGTCTGTGCCAGCCATGTATTGTGAGAGCCTGTTAATTATATTTAGAGTGGTGGTGGTTCCTCCGGAAAACAGTGTTTGTGTCAGCCATGAATGGTCAGAGCGTGTTAATTATATTTAGAGTGGTGGTAGTTCCTCCTGAAAACAGTGTCTGTGCCAGCCATGAATGGTCAGAGCCTGTTAATTATAATTTGAGTGGTGGTGGTTCCTCCTGAACATTAGTGCTTGTGTTAGCCATGAATGGTCAGAGCCTGTTAATTATATTTAGAGTGGTGGTGGTTCCTCCTGAAAACAGTGTTTGTGTTAGCCATGAATGGTCAGAGCCTGTTAATTATATTTAGAGTTGTGGTGGTTCCTCCTAAAAACATTAGTGCTTGTGTTAACCATGAATGGTCAGAGCCTGTTAATTATATTTAGAGTGGTGGTGGTTCCTCCTGAAAACAGTCTTTGTGTTAACCATGAATGGTCAGAGCCTGTTAATTATATTAAGAGTGGTGGTGGTTCCTCCTGAAAACATTAGTCTGTCTTAGCCATGAATGGTCAGACCCTGTTAATTATTTTTAGAGTGGTGGTGGTTCGTCCTGAAATTATTAGTCTTTGTGTTAGCCATGAATGATCAGAGCCTGTTAATTATATTTAGAGTAGTTGTGATTTCTCCTGAAAACATTAGTCTTTGTGTCAGCCATGAATGGTCAGAGCCTGTTAATCATATTTAGAGAGGTGGTGGTTCCTCCTGAAAACATTAGTCTTTGTGTCAGTCATGAATGGTCAGAGCCTGTTAATTATATTTAGAGTGGTGGTGGTTCCTCCTGAAAACAGTCTTTGTGTAAGCCATGAATGGTCAGAGCCTGTTAATTATATTTAGAGTGGTGGTGGTTCCTCCTGAACATTAGTGCTTGTGTTAGCCATGAATGGTCAGAGCCTGTTAATTATATTTAGAGTGGTGGTGGTGGTTCCTCCTGAAAACATTAATGTTTGTGCCAGCCATGAATGGTCAGAGCCTGTTAATTTTAATATATATTAAGAGTGGTTGTGGTTCCTCCTGAAAACATTAGTCTGTCTTAGCCATGAATGGTCAGAGCCTGTTAATTATATTTAGAGTGGTGGTGGTTCCTCCTGAAAACATTAGTCTTTGTGTCAGCCATGAATGGTCAGAGCCTGTTAATTATATTTACAGAGGTGGCGGTTCCTCCTGAAAACATTAGTCTTTGTGTCAGCCATGAATGGTCAGAGCCTGTTAATTATATTTAGAGTGGTGGCGGTTCCTCCTGAAAACAGTCTTTGTGTTAGCCATGAATGGTCAGAGCCTGTTAATTATATTTAGAGTGGTGGTGGTTCCTCCTGAAAACAGTCTTTGTGTTAGCCATGAATGGTCAGAGCCTGTTAATTATATTTATAGTGGTGGTGGTTCCTCCTAAACATTAGTCTTTGTGTCAGCCATGAATGGTCAGAGCCTGTTAATTATATTTACAGAGGTGGCGGTTCCTCCTGAAAACATTAGTCTTTGTGTCAGCCATGAATGGTCAGAGCCTGTTAATTATATTTAGAGTGGTGGCGGTTCCTCCTGAAAACAGTCTTTGTGTTAGCCATGAATGGTCAGAGCCTGTTAATTATATTTAGAGTGGTGGTGGTTCCTCCTGAAAACAGTCTTTGTGTCAGCCATGAATGGTCAGAGCCTGTTAATTATATTTAGAGTGGTGGTGGTGGTTCCTCCTGAAAACATTAATGTTTGTGCCTGCCATGAATGATCAGAGCCTGTTAATTATATTAAGAGTGTTGGTGGTTCCTCCTGAAAACATCAGTGTTTGCCAGCCATGTAGTGTGAGAGCCTGTTAATTATATTTAGAGTGGTGGTGGTTCCTCCTGAAAACAGTGTTTGTGTTAGCCATGAATGGTCAGAGCCTGTTAATTATATTTAGAGTGGTGGTGGTTCCTCCTGAAAACAGTGTTTGTGTTAGCCATGAATGGTCAGAGCCTGTTAATTATATTTAGAGTGGTGGTGGTGGTTCCTCCTGAAAACATTAATGTTTGCGTCAGCCATGAATGATCAGAGCCTGTTAATTATATTAAGAGTGTTGGTGGTTCCTCCTGAAAACATCAGTGTTTGCCAGCCATGTATTGTGAGAGCCTGTTAATTATATTTAGAGTGGTGGTGGTTCCTCCTGAAAACAGTATTTGTGTTAGCCATGAATGGTCAGAGCCTGTTAATTATATTTAGAGTGGTGGTGGTTCCTCCAGAAAACAGTGTTTGTGTTAGCCATGAATGGTCAGAGCCTGTTAATTATATTTAGAGTGGTGGTAGTTCCTCCTGAAAACATCAGTGTGTGCCAGCCATGAATGGTCAGAGCTTGTTAATTATATTTAGAGTGGTGGTGGTTCCTCCTGAAAACATTAGTGTCTGTGCCAGCCATGAATGGTCAGAGCCTGTTAATTATATTTAGAGTGGTGGTGGTTCCTCCTGAACATTAGTGCTTGTGTTAGCCATGAATGGTCAGAGCCTGTTAATTATATTTAGAGTGGTTGTGGTTCCTCCTGAAAACATTAGTCTGTCTTAGCCATGAATGGTCAGAGCCTGTTAATTATATTTAGAGTGGTGGTGGTTCCTCCTGAAAACAGTCTTTTTGCCAGCCATGAATGATCAGAGCCTGTGAATTATATTAAGAGTGTTGGTGGTTCCTCCTGAAAACATCAGTGTTTGCCAGCCATGTATTGTGAGAGCCTGTTAATTATATTTAGAGTGGTGGTGGTTCCTCCTGAAAACAGTGTTTGTGTCAGCCATGAATGGTCAGAGCCTGTTAATTATATTTAGAGTGGTGGTGGTTCCTCCTGAAAACAGTCTGTGCCAGCCATGTATTGTGAGAGCCTGTTAATTATATTTAGAGTGGTGGTGGTTCCTCCTGAAAACAGTGTTTGTGTCAGCCATGAATGGTCAGAGCCTGTTAATTATATTTAGAGTGGTGGTAGTTCCTCCTGAAAACAGTGTCTGTGCCAGCCATGAATGGTCAGAGCCTGTTAATTATAATTTGAGTGGTGGTGGTTCCTCCTGAACATTAGTGCTTGTGTTAGCCATGAATGGTCAGAGCCTGTTAATTATATTTAGAGTGGTGGTGGTTCCTCCTGAAAACAGTCTTTGTGTTAGCCATGAATGGTCAGAGCCTGCTAATTATATTTAGAGTGGTGGTTGTTCCTCCTGAAAACAGTCTTTGTGTCAGCCATGAATGGTCAGAGCCTGTTAATTATATTTAGAGCGGTGGTGGTTCCTCCTGAAAACTGTCTGTGCCAGCCAAATATTGTAAGAGCCTGTTAATTATATTTAGAGTGGTGGTGGTTCCTCCTGAAAACAGTGTTTGTGTCAGCAATGAATGGTCAGAGCCTGTTAATTATATTTAGAGTGGTGGTGGTTCCTCCTGAAAACAGTCTGTGCCAGCCATGTATTGTGAGAGCCTGTTAATTATATTTAGAGTGGTGGTGGTTCCTCCTGAAAACAGTGTTTGTGTCAGCCATGAATGGTCAGAGCCTGCTAATTATATTTAGAGTGGTGGTTGTTCCTCCTGAAAACAGTCTTTGTGTCAGCCATGAATGGTCAGAGCCTGTTAATTATATTTAGAGCGGTGGTGGTTCCTCCTGAAAACTGTCTGTGCCAGCCATGAATGGTCAGAGCCTGTTAATTATATTTAGTGTGGTGGTGGTTCCTCCTAAACATTAGTGCTTGTGTTAGCCATGAATGGTCAAAGCCTGTTAATTATATTTAGAGTGGTGGTGGTTCCTCCTGAAAACACTGTGTCAGCCATGAATGGTCAGAGCCTGTTAATTATATTTAGAGTGGTGGTGGTGGTTCCTCCTGAAAACATTAGTCTGTGTTAGTCATGAATGGTCAGAGCCTGTTAATTATATTTAGAGTGGTGGTTGTTCCTCCTGAAAACATTAGTCTTTGTGTCAGCCATGAATGGTCAGAGCCTGTTAATTATATTTAGAGTGGTGGTGGTGGTTCCTCCTGAAAACATTAATGTTTGTGCCAGCCATGAATGGTCAGAGCCTGTTAATTTTAATATATATTAAGAGTGGTTGTGGTTCCTCCTGAAAACATAAGTCTGTTTTAGCCATGAATGGTCAGAGCCTGTTAATTATATTTAGAGTGGTGGTGGTTCCTCCTGAAAACATTAGTCTTTGTGTTAGCCATGAATGGTCAGAGCCTGTTAATTATATTTAGAGTGGTGGTGGTGGTTCCTCCTGAAAACATTAATGTTTGTGCCAGCCATGAATGGTCAGAGCCTGTTAATTTTAATATATATTAAGAGTGGTTGTGGTTCCTCCTCAAAACATTAGTCTGTCTTAGCCATGAATGGTCAGAGCCTGTTAATTATATTTAGAGTGGTGGTGGTTCCTCCTGAAAACATTAGTCTTTGTGTCAGCCATGAATGGTCAGAGCCTGTTAATTATATTTAGAGAGGTGGCGGTTCCTCCTGAAAACATTAGTCTTTGTGTCAGCCATGAATGGTCAGAGCCTGTTAATTATATTTAGAGTGGTGGCGGTTCCTCCTGAAAACAGTCTTTGTGTTAGCCATGAATGGTCAGAGCCTGTTAATTATATTTAGAGTGGTGGTGGTTCCTCCTGAAAACAGTCTTTGTGTTAGCCATGAATGGTCAGAGCCTGTTAATCATATTTAGAGTGGTGGTGGTGGTTCCTCCTGAAAACATTGTTTGTGCCAGCCATGAATGATCAGAGCCTGTTAATTATATTAAGAGTGTTGGTGGTTCCTCCTGAAAACATCAGTGTTTGCCAGCCATGTATTGTGAGAGCCTGTTAATTATATTTAGAGTGGTGGTGGTTCCTCCTGAAAACAGTGTTTGTGTCAGCCATGAATGGTCAGAGCCTGTTAATTATATTTAGAGTGGTGGTAGTTCCTCCTGAAAACAGTGTTTGTGTCAGCCATGAATGGTCAGAGCCTGTTAATTATATTTAGAGTGGTGGTGGTTCCTCCTGAAAAGAGTGTTTGTGTCAGCCATGAATGGTCAGAGCGTGTTAATTATATTTAGAGTGGTGGTACTTCCTCCTGAAAACATTAGTGTCTGTGCCAGCCATGAATGGTCAGAGCCTGTTAATTATATTTAGAGTGGTGGCGGTTCCTCCTGAAAACAGTCTTTGTGTCAGCCATGAATGATCAGAGCCTGTTAATTATATTAAGAGTGTTGGTGGTTCCTCCTGAAAACATCAGTGTTTGCCAGCCATGTATTGTGAGAGCCTGTTAATTATATTTAGAGTGGTGGTGGTTCCTCCTGAAAACAGTATTTGTGTTAGCCATGAATGGTCAGAGCCTGTTAATTATATTTAGAGTGGTGGTGGTTCCTCCAGAAAACAGTGTTTGTGTTAGCCATGAATGGTCAGAGCCTGTTAATTATATTTAGAGTGGTGGTAGTTCCTCCTGAAAACATCTGTGTGCCAGCCATGAATGGTCAGAGCCTGTTAATTATATTTAGAGTGGTGGTGGTTCCTCCTGAAAACATTAGTGTCTGTGCCAGCCATGAATGGTCAGAGCCTGTTAATTATATTTAGAGTGGTGGTGGTTCCTCCTGAACATTAGTGCTTGTGTTAGCCATGAATGGTCAGAGCCTGTTAATTATATTTAGAGTGGTTGTGGTTCCTCCTGAAAACATTAGTCTGTCTTAGCCATGAATGGTCAGAGCCTGTTAATTATATTTAGAGTGGTGGTGGTTCCTCCTGAAAACAGTCTTTTTGCCAGCCATGAATGATCAGAGCCTGTTAATTATATTAAGAGTGTTGGTGGTTCCTCCTGAAAACATCAGTGTTTGCCAGCCATGTATTGTGAGAGCCTGTTAATTATATTTAGAGTGGTGGTGGTTCCTCCTGAAAACAGTGTTTGTGTCAGCCATGAATGGTCAGAGCCTGTTAATTATATTTAGAGTGGTGGTGGTTCCTCCTGAAAACAGTCTGTGCCAGCCATGTATTGTGAGAGCCTGTTAATTATATTTAGAGTGGTGGTGGTTCCTCCGGAAAACAGTGTTTGTGTCAGCCATGAATGGTCAGAGCGTGTTAATTATATTTAGAGTGGTGGTAGTTCCTCCTGAAAACAGTGTCTGTGCCAGCCATGAATGGTCAGAGCCTGTTAATTATAATTTGAGTGGTGGTGGTTCCTCCTGAACATTAGTGCTTGTGTTAGCCATGAATGGTCAGAGCCTGTTAATTATATTTAGAGTGGTGGTGGTTCCTCCTGAAAACAGTGTTTGTGTTAGCCATGAATGGTCAGAGCCTGTTAATTATATTTAGAGTTGTGGTGGTTCCTCCTAAAAACATTAGTGCTTGTGTTAACCATGAATGGTCAGAGCCTGTTAATTATATTTAGAGTGGTGGTGGTTCCTCCTGAAAACAGTCTTTGTGTTAACCATGAATGGTCAGAGCCTGTTAATTATATTAAGAGTGGTGGTGGTTCCTCCTGAAAACATTAGTCTGTCTTAGCCATGAATGGTCAGACCCTGTTAATTATTTTTAGAGTGGTGGTGGTTCGTCCTGAAATTATTAGTCTTTGTGTTAGCCATGAATGATCAGAGCCTGTTAATTATATTTAGAGTAGTTGTGATTTCTCCTGAAAACATTAGTCTTTGTGTCAGCCATGAATGGTCAGAGCCTGTTAATCATATTTAGAGAGGTGGTGGTTCCTCCTGAAAACATTAGTCTTTGTGTCAGTCATGAATGGTCAGAGCCTGTTAATTATATTTAGAGTGGTGGTGGTTCCTCCTGAAAACAGTCTTTGTGTAAGCCATGAATGGTCAGAGCCTGTTAATTATATTTAGAGTGGTGGTGGTTCCTCCTGAACATTAGTGCTTGTGTTAGCCATGAATGGTCAGAGCCTGTTAATTATATTTAGAGTGGTGGTGGTGGTTCCTCCTGAAAACATTAATGTTTGTGCCAGCCATGAATGGTCAGAGCCTGTTAATTTTAATATATATTAAGAGTGGTTGTGGTTCCTCCTGAAAACATTAGTCTGTCTTAGCTATGAATGGTCAGAGCCTGTTAATTATATTTAGAGTGGTGGTGGTTCCTCCTGAAAACATTAGTCTTTGTGTCAGCCATGAATGGTCAGAGCCTGTTAATTATATTTACAGAGGTGGCGGTTCCTCCTGAAAACATTAGTCTTTGTGTCAGCCATGAATGGTCAGAGCCTGTTAATTATATTTAGAGTGGTGGCGGTTCCTCCTGAAAACAGTCTTTGTGTTAGCCATGAATGGTCAGAGCCTGTTAATTATATTTAGAGTGGTGGTGGTTCCTCCTGAAAACAGTCTTTGTGTTAGCCATGAATGGTCAGAGCCTGTTAATTATATTTATAGTGGTGGTGGTTCCTCCTAAACATTAGTCTTTGTGTCAGCCATGAATGGTCAGAGCCTGTTAATTATATTTACAGAGGTGGCGGTTCCTCCTGAAAACATTAGTCTTTGTGTCAGCCATGAATGGTCAGAGCCTGTTAATTATATTTAGAGTGGTGGCGGTTCCTCCTGAAAACAGTCTTTGTGTTAGCCATGAATGGTCAGAGCCTGTTAATTATATTTAGAGTGGTGGTGGTTCCTCCTGAAAACAGTCTTTGTGTCAGCCATGAATGGTCAGAGCCTGTTAATTATATTTAGAGTGGTGGTGGTGGTTCCTCCTGAAAACATTAATGTTTGTGCCTGCCATGAATGATCAGAGCCTGTTAATTATATTAAGAGTGTTGGTGGTTCCTCCTGAAAACATCAGTGTTTGCCAGCCATGTAGTGTGAGAGCCTGTTAATTATATTTAGAGTGGTGGTGGTTCCTCCTGAAAACAGTGTTTGTGTTAGCCATGAATGGTCAGAGCCTGTTAATTATATTTAGAGTGGTGGTGGTTCCTCCTGAAAACAGTGTTTGTGTTAGCCATGAATGGTCAGAGCCTGTTAATTATATTTAGAGTGGTGGTGGTGGTTCCTCCTGAAAACATTAATGTTTGCGTCAGCCATGAATGATCAGAGCCTGTTAATTATATTAAGAGTGTTGGTGGTTCCTCCTGAAAACATCAGTGTTTGCCAGCCATGTATTGTGAGAGCCTGTTAATTATATTTAGAGTGGTGGTGGTTCCTCCTGAAAACAGTATTTGTGTTAGCCATGAATGGTCAGAGCCTGTTAATTATATTTAGAGTGGTGGTGGTTCCTCCAGAAAACAGTGTTTGTGTTAGCCATGAATGGTCAGAGCCTGTTAATTATATTTAGAGTGGTGGTAGTTCCTCCTGAAAACATCAGTGTGTGCCAGCCATGAATGGTCAGAGCCTGTTAATTATATTTAGAGTGGTGGTGGTTCCTCCTGAAAACATTAGTGTCTGTGCCAGCCATGAATGGTCAGAGCCTGTTAATTATATTTAGAGTGGTGGTGGTTCCTCCTGAACATTAGTGCTTGTGTTAGCCATGAATGGTCAGAGCCTGTTAATTATATTTAGAGTGGTTGTGGTTCCTCCTGAAAACATTAGTCTGTCTTAGCCATGAATGGTCAGAGCCTGTTAATTATATTTAGAGTGGTGGTGGTTCCTCCTGAAAACAGTCTTTTTGCCAGCCATGAATGATCAGAGCCTGTTAATTATATTAAGAGTGTTGGTGGTTCCTCCTGAAAACATCAGTGTTTGCCAGCCATGTATTGTGAGAGCCTGTTAATTATATTTAGAGTGGTGGTGGTTCCTCCTGAAAACAGTGTTTGTGTCAGCCATGAATGGTCAGAGCCTGTTAATTATATTTAGAGTGGTGGTGGTTCCTCCTGAAAACAGTCTGTGCCAGCCATGTATTGTGAGAGCCTGTTAATTATATTTAGAGTGGTGGTGGTTCCTCCTGAAAACAGTGTTTGTGTCAGCCATGAATGGTCAGAGCCTGTTAATTATATTTAGAGTGGTGGTAGTTCCTCCTGAAAACAGTGTCTGTGCCAGCCATGAATGGTCAGAGCCTGTTAATTATAATTTGAGTGGTGGTGGTTCCTCCTGAACATTAGTGCTTGTGTTAGCCATGAATGGTCAGAGCCTGTTAATTATATTTAGAGTGGTGGTGGTTCCTCCTGAAAACAGTCTTTGTGTTAGCCATGAATGGTCAGAGCCTGCTAATTATATTTAGAGTGGTGGTTGTTCCTCCTGAAAACAGTCTTTGTGTCAGCCATGAATGGTCAGAGCCTGTTAATTATATTTAGAGCGGTGGTGGTTCCTCCTGAAAACTGTCTGTGCCAGCCAAATATTGTAAGAGCCTGTTAATTATATTTAGAGTGGTGGTGGTTCCTCCTGAAAACAGTGTTTGTGTCAGCAATGAATGGTCAGAGCCTGTTAATTATATTTAGAGTGGTGGTGGTTCCTCCTGAAAACAGTCTGTGCCAGCCATGTATTGTGAGAGCCTGTTAATTATATTTAGAGTGGTGGTGGTTCCTCCTGAAAACAGTGTTTATGTCAGCCATGAATGGTCAGAGCCTGTTAATTATATTTAGAGTGGTGGTAGTTCCTCCTGAAAACAGTGTCTGTGCCAGCCATGAATGGTCAGAGCCTGTTAATTATATTTAGAGTGGTGGTGGTTCCTCCTAAACATTAGTGCTTGTGTTAGCCATGAATGGTCAAAGCCTGTTAATTATATTTAGAGTGGTGGTGGTTCCTCCTGAAAACACTGTGTCAGCCATGAATGGTCAGAGCCTGTTAATTATATTTAGAGTGGTGGTGGTGGTTCCTCCTGAAAACATTAGTCTGTGTTAGTCATGAATGGTCAGAGCCTGTTAATTATATTTAGAGTGGTGGTGGTTCCTCCTGAAAACATTAGTCTTTGTGTCAGCCATGAATGGTCAGAGCCTGTTAATTATATTTAGAGTGGTGGTGGTGGTTCCTCCTGAAAACATTAATGTTTGTGCCAGCCATGAATGGTCAGAGCCTGTTAATTTTAATATATATTAAGAGTGGTTGTGGTTCCTCCTGAAAACATAAGTCTGTTTTAGCCATGAATGGTCAGAGCCTGTTAATTATATTTAGAGTGGTGGTGGTTCCTCCTGAAAACATTAGTCTTTGTGTTAGCCATGAATGGTCAGAGCCTGTTAATTATATTTAGAGTGGTGGTGGTGGTTCCTCCTGAAAACATTAATGTTTGTGCCAGCCATGAATGGTCAGAGCCTGTTAATTTTAATATATATTAAGAGTGGTTGTGGTTCCTCCTCAAAACATTAGTCTGTCTTAGCCATGAATGGTCAGAGCCTGTTAATTATATTTAGAGTGGTGGTGGTTCCTCCTGAAAACATTAGTCTTTGTGTCAGCCATGAATGGTCAGAGCCTGTTAATTATATTTAGAGAGGTGGCGGTTCCTCCTGAAAACATTAGTCTTTGTGTCAGCCATGAATGGTCAGAGCCTGTTAATTATATTTAGAGTGGTGGCGGTTCCTCCTGAAAACAGTCTTTGTGTTAGCCATGAATGGTCAGAGCCTGTTAATTATATTTAGAGTGGTGGTGGTTCCTCCTGAAAACAGTCTTTGTGTTAGCCATGAATGGTCAGAGCCTGTTAATCATATTTAGAGTGGTGGTGGTGGTTCCTCCTGAAAACATTGTTTGTGCCAGCCATGAATGATCAGAACCTGTTAATTATATTAAGAGTGTTGGTGGTTACTCCTGAAAACATCAGTGTTTGCCAGCCATGTATTGTGAGAGCCTGTTAATTATATTTAGAGTGGTGGTGGTTCCTCCTGAAAACAGTGTTTGTGTCAGCCATGAATGGTCAGAGCCTGTTAATTATATTTAGAGTGGTGGTAGTTCCTCCTGAAAACAGTGTTTGTGTCAGCCATGAATGGTCAGAGCCTGTTAATTATATTTAGAGTGGTGGTGGTTCCTCCTGAAAAGAGTGTTTGTGTCAGCCATGAATGGTCAGAGCGTGTTAATTATATTTAGAGTGGTGGTAGTTCCTCCTGAAAACATTAGTGTCTGTGCCAGCCATGAATGGTCAGAGCCTGTTAATTATATTTAGAGTGGTGGCGGTTCCTCCTGAAAACAGTCTTTGTGTTAGCCATGAATGGTCAGAGCCTGTTAATTATATTTAGAGTGGTGGTGGTTCCTCCTGAAAACATTAGTATTTGTGTTAGCCATGAATGGTCAGAGCCTGTTAATTATATTTAGAGTGGTGGTGGTTCCTCCAGAAAAAAGTGTTTGTGTCAGCCATGAATGGTCACAGTCTGTTAATTATATTTAGAGTGGTGGTGGTGGTTTCTCCTGAAAACAGTCTTTGTGTCACCCATGAATGGTCAGAGCCTGTTCATTATATTTAGAGTGGTGGTGGTTCCTCCTGAAAACATTAGTATTTGTGTTAGCCATGAATGGTCAGAGCCTGTTAATTATATTTAGAGTGATGGTGGTTCCTCCTGAAAACATTAGTCTTTGTATTAGCCATGAATGGTCAGAGCCTGTTCATTATATTTAGAGTGGTGGTGGTTCCTCCTGAAAACAGTGTCTGTGCCAGTCATGAATGGTCAGAGCCTGTTAATTATATTTAGAGTGGTGGTGGTTCCTCCTGAAAACATTAGTCTGTGTTAGTCATGAATGGTCAGAGCCTGTTGATTATATTTAGAGTGGTGGTGGTTCCTCCTGAAAATAATGTCTGTGCCAGCCATGAATGGTCAGAGCCTGTTAATTATATCTAGAGTGGTGGTGGTTCCTCCTGAAAACATTAGTGCTTGTGTTAGCCATGAATGGTCAGAGCCTGTTAATTATATTTAGAGTGGTGGTGGTTCCTCCTGAAAACATAAGTGTTTGTGTCAGCCATGAATGGTCAGAGCCTGTTAATTATATTTAGAGTGGTGTTGGTTCCTCCTGAAAACAAGTCTTTGTGTCAGCCATGAATGGTCAGAGCCTGTTAATTATATTTAGAGTGGTGGTGGTTCCTCCTGAAAACATTAGTGTTTGTGTCAGCCATGAATGGTCAGAGTCTGTTAATTATATTTAGAGTGGTGGTGGTGGTTCCTCCTGAAAACAGTCTTTGTGTCAGCCATGAATGGTCAGAGCCTGTTAATTATATTTAGAGTGGTGGTGGTTCCTCCTGAAAACATTAGTCTTTGTGTTAGTCATGAATGGTCAGAGCCTGTTAATTATATTTAGAGTGGTGGCGGTTCCTCCTGAAAACAGTCTTTGTGTTAGCCATGAATGGTCAGAGCCTGTTAATTATATTAAGAGTGTTGGTGGTTACTCCTGAAAACATCAGTGTTTGCCAGCCATGTATTGTGAGAGCCTGTTAATTATATTTAGAGTGGTGGTGGTTCCTCCTGAAAACAGTGTTTGTGTCAGCCATGAATGGTCAGAGCCTGTTAATTATATTTAGAGTGGTGGTAGTTCCTCCTGAAAACAGTGTTTGTGTCAGCCATGAATGGTCAGAGCCTGTTAATTATATTTAGAGTGGTGGTGGTTCCTCCTGAAAAGAGTGTTTGTGTCAGCCATGAATGGTCAGAGCGTGTTAATTATATTTAGAGTGGTGGTAGTTCCTCCTGAAAACATTAGTGTCTGTGCCAGCCATGAATGGTCAGAGCCTGTTAATTATATTTAGAGTGGTGGCGGTTCCTCCTGAAAACAGTCTTTGTGTTAGCCATGAATGGTCAGAGCCTGTTAATTATATTTAGAGTGGTGGTGGTTCCTCCTGAAAACATTAGTATTTGTGTTAGCCATGAATGGTCAGAGCCTGTTAATTATATTTAGAGTGGTGGTGGTTCCTCCAGAAAAAAGTGTTTGTGTCAGCCATGAATGGTCACAGTCTGTTAATTATATTTAGAGTGGTGGTGGTGGTTTCTCCTGAAAACAGTCTTTGTGTCACCCATGAATGGTCAGAGCCTGTTCATTATATTTAGAGTGGTGGTGGTTCCTCCTGAAAACATTAGTATTTGTGTTAGCCATGAATGGTCAGAGCCTGTTAATTATATTTAGAGTGATGGTGGTTCCTCCTGAAAACATTAGTCTTTGTATTAGCCATGAATGGTCAGAGCCTGTTCATTATATTTAGAGTGGTGGTGGTTCCTCCTGAAAACAGTGTCTGTGCCAGTCATGAATGGTCAGAGCCTGTTAATTATATTTAGAGTGGTGGTGGTTCCTCCTGAAAACATTAGTCTGTGTTAGTCATGAATGGTCAGAGCCTGTTGATTATATTTAGAGTGGTGGTGGTTCCTCCTGAAAATAATGTCTGTGCCAGCCATGAATGGTCAGAGCCTGTTAATTATATCTAGAGTGGTGGTGGTTCCTCCTGAAAACATTAGTGCTTGTGTTAGCCATGAATGGTCAGAGCCTGTTAATTATATTTAGAGTGGTGGTGGTTCCTCCTGAAAACATAAGTGTTTGTGTCAGCCATGAATGGTCAGAGCCTGTTAATTATATTTAGAGTGGTGTTGGTTCCTCCTGAAAACAAGTCTTTGTGTCAGCCATGAATGGTCAGAGCCTGTTAATTATATTTAGAGTGGTGGTGGTTCCTCCTGAAAACATTAGTGTTTGTGTCAGCCATGAATGGTCAGAGTCTGTTAATTATATTTAGAGTGGTGGTGGTGGTTCCTCCTGAAAACAGTCTTTGTGTCAGCCATGAATGGTCAGAGCCTGTTAATTATATTTAGAGTGGTGGTGGTTCCTCCTGAAAACATTAGTCTTTGTGTTAGTCATGAATGGTCAGAGCCTGTTAATTATATTTAGAGTGGTGGCGGTTCCTCCTGAAAACAGTCTTTGTGTTAGCCATGAATGGTCAGAGCCTGTTAATTATATTTAGAGTGATGGTGGTTCCTCCTGAAAACAGTCTTTGTGTTAGCCATGAATGGTCAGAGCCTGTTAATTATATTTAGAGTGGTGGTGGTGGTTCCTCCTGAAAACATTAATGTTTGTGCCAGCCATGAATGATCAGAGCCTGTTAATTATATTAAGAGTGGTGGTGGTGGTTTCTCCTGAAAACAGTCTTTGTGTCAGCCATGAATGGTCAGAGCCTGTTCATTATATTTAGAGTGGTGGTGGTTCCTCCTGAAAACATTAGTATTTGTGTTAGCCATGAATGGTCAGAGCCTGTTAATTATATTTAGAGTGGTGGTGGTTCCTCCTGAAAACATTCGTATTTGTGTTAGCCATGAATGGTCAGAGCCTGTTAATTATATTTAGAGTGGTGGTGGTTCCTCCAGAAAACAGTGTTTGTGTCAGCCATGAATGGTCACAGTCTGTTAATTATATTTAGAGTGGTGGTGGTGGTTTCTCCTGAAAACAGTCTTTGTGTCAGCCATGAATGGTCAGAGCCTGTTCATTATATTTAGAGTGGTGGTGGTTCCTCCTGAAAACATTAGTATTTGTGTTAGCCATGAATGGTCAGAGCCTGTTAATTATATTTAGAATGATGGTGGTTCCTCCTGAAAACATTAGTCTTTGTATTAGCCATGAATGGTCAGAGCCTGTTCATTATATTTAGAGTGGTGGTGGTTCCTCCTGAAAACAGTGTATGTGCCAGTCATGAATGGTCAGAGCCTGTTAATTATATTTAGAGTGGTGGTGGTTCCTCCTGAAAACATTAGTCTGTGTTAGTCATGAATGGTCAGAGCCTGTTGATTATATTTAGAGTGGTGGTGGTTCCTCCTGAAAATAATGTCTGTGCCAGCCATGAATGGTCAGAGCCTGTTAATTATATCTAGAGTGGTGGTGGTTCCTCCTGAAAACATTAGTGCTTGTGTTAGCCATGAATGGTCAGAGCCTGTTAATTATATTTAGAGTGGTGGTGGTTCCTCCTGAAAACACAAGTGTTTGTGTCAGCCATGAATGGTCAGAGCCTGTTAATTATATTTAGAGTGGTGGTGGTTCCTCCTGAAAACAAGTCTTTGTGTCAGCCATGAATGGTCAGAGCCTGTTAATTATATTTAGAGTGGTGGTGGTTCCTCCTGAAAACAGTGTGTGCCAGCCATGAATGGTCAGAGCCTGTTAATTATATTTAGAGTGGTGGTGGTTCCTCCTGAAAACAGTGTCTGTGCCAGCCATGAATGGTCAGAGCCTGTTAATTATATTTAGAGTGGTGGTGGTACCTCCTGAAAACAGTGTCTGTGCCAGCCATGAATGGTCAGAGCCTGTTAATTATATTTAGAGTGGTGGTATTTCATCCTGAAAACTTAAATGTCTGTGCAAGCCATGTATTGTGGGTGTGTTGAGAATACCTTTATTCAGGTCTGGTTCCCCCTGAAATATTTATGTCTGTGCCAGCCATGCATGTTGGGGGTGTTGAGTATTCCAGGATTAGAGGCGTTTCCTTCTGAAAATATTATTGTCTGTGCAAGCCATGATACGGGGTCTGAACTCCGTAAATCATTAATGTCTATGATGGGCATGCCTAGTGACGGCCTACCAAGTATACATGGAGTGGTGGCGTTTCCTCCTGATAACATTAGTGTCTGTGCCAGTCGTGCATGGTGAAGGGTGTATAGTTTACATGGAATTGCAGTTTATCCTCCTGAAAACAATGTCTGTGCAAGCATTGCATGGTGAATGGTGTTTAGTATACATGGAATCGCGGTGTCTCCTCCTGAAACATTAGTGTCTGTGCCAGCCGTGCATAGTGAAGGGTGTTTAGTATACATGGAATTGTGATGTCACCTCCTGAAAACAGTGTCTGTGCTAGCCGTGCATAGTGAAGTACGTATAGTTTACATGGAATTTAGGTGTCTCTTCCTAAAAACATTGGTGTCTGTGCCAGGATTGCATAGTGAAGGGTGTTTAGCATAAATGGAATTGTGATGTCACCTCCTGAAACAAATATAAGTGTATGTGCCAGCATTGTATGGTGAAGGCTGTTTAGTATTCATGGAATTGTCGTGTCCTCTCGTGAAACAAATATAAGTGTATGTGCCAGCATTGTATGGTGAAGGGTGTTTAGTATTCATGGAATTGTCGTGTCCTCTCGTGAAACAAATATTAGTGTATGTGCCAGCATTGTATGGTGAAGGGTGTTTAGTATACATGGAATTGAGGTGTCATCTCCTGAAACAAATATTAATGTCTGTGCCAGCTTTGTACTGTGAAGGGGGTTAAGTATTTATGGAGATGCGGTGTCTCCTTCTGAAAACAGTGTTTATGCCAGCATTGCATGTCGAAGGTTGTTTAGTATACACAGAATGGCGGTGTCCCTTCCTGAAAACATTAGGGTCTGTGCTAGCCGTGCATAGTGAAGGGTGTTTAGTATACATGGAATTGCGGTGTCTCCTCCTGAAAACAGTGTGTGCCTGCATTGCATGGTGAAGTGGTGTTTGGTATACATGGAATTGTAGCAACGATCTAGAAAGTTAAGACTTCCAAATACAAGTTTGCTTAACGTTACAAAATAAAATTAGAAAAGAATGGGCCAAGGCCTATCCTTTCATATCTTCAGTCGCGGTTCAAGTTACAGATGCAATATCTGTCAGAGGATTCTTAACAATGGTCACCAAGGAAATGCCAAGGATTGAGCGACATGCCACTACAGACATTCACAATGATCAGGCAAAACAACTGAAGATGCGGCCAAAACTGACTTTCAGGCCGGAAATTCCGAACAAAGTTACCAGATCCGAGCTGAAGGTTACCAACCTGTTGGTTCAACATGATGTCCCTCTGGCTGCAGCTGATTAGCTTGGTCTACTCTTTCGCGACGTATTTCCAGACAGTGCAATCGCGAAGTCTTATGCCTCTTGACTGCCAGAACGAAGACAACGTGTATGCTGAACGGGGCTCTGATGTCATCACACGTCATCATCGGTGTCATTCACAGCAAGTTTTCCCCCATCTGACACTTGCTGTTATGAAAACCAAAATATGGTATTGAATATTTTTGGATTTGTAATATTCGATAAATTAAATGAAATTATCCAATAAACTAATCATAAGCAATAAATGATATAAAACAGTTATCAAGTAATAACAACTCGAAAACGCAGAGTTTCCCTTATTCTTCCGAGCCTGATTTTACCGAGGTAGTTTGATGGCTATTGCCCCCCCCCCCCCCCCCTTTCTGTTAAGCGGTAGTGGCCCTGGCCTTGGACAGGCGTGGGTGAGACCACCCTGGTGGACGTTGCAGCAGATTTATTCCGTGGCAAATAAAGTATTACTTATTAGCACACAATCTGAAGTACACACATTACAATATATAATAATACACTAATTTTTTAATATTTAATTACCCTTATTTTTATATGCATATTCACCTCTAATAAAGAACAACTGTTTACAAAATGTAATTAACTGACCCATTGCGATACACATAAAAATGCTTTTCCATAAGTGCGTAGTCCCTATCCGTAGTCCGCCAAAATCTTCTTAACATATACACGTGTTTTCCCAAATGCTTGAGCCGTAAACATCAGAACCGCGCGTGTAAAATAATAATAATTTAGATCTTTCTTTTGAAATTATAAATATCATATAAATATTAAAAAATTAACAAACTTTTGTTGCTAATACTGGGAAATTTACAATGAATTTATATGGTGGAATGGCCTGCTAAGACAGAAAATCTTCAGCCATCGAGCACCTATCAACACGGAGTATGAACTATGCATGGGTACTTATGGAAAACGAACTTTGTGGATACGGACTACGGATACGCACTACGCAATTATGGAAAACCACCTTTACTGCAATATGGATCACAAAACCTTAGAAAATATCAATTGCAAATCATCTGTGACAAAATTTCAAAATAATCTGAAATTATTTGTTGTAAGCTTTATTTTACTACTGGCCATGGGGCATACTTCAAAATTAACACTGCAGTTAAAGTGAAATTTGCAGCCGGTCTCATAGAAAGGTCTTTATAAACGTTTAAGCTGTTTTATATTAAGCAGATCTGTATCTGGTACCCTGTCTATTTCCAATGCTGAATATATTGTATATAAGTTGACAACATGTAATGAAGATATGCTGGATTATTTTGTAGATCTTAATGGATATCAATTACCAAGCAGTGGTGAATAAACCATTGTTGCATGGGGTTAACAGGCCACACATTTTTGTAAACTAAAACTAAGTCGGAAGACTTGACAGTTCATTCAAACATTATATTTTTCATGATTTTATTATTCAAATTTAATTTTGTTTGGTAATGGGCCATGAAATGCAAGTACGCAAGCATTTTACAGAACATGATCAGTCTGAAATGCCCAGTGAGAAATTACATTTGTTAACTTTCACATTTTGATAACAAAAACTTTGTTTTGTTTCTTATATACTACTCTCTAAAATAATTTTAATTACCACCATAATAATCTTTACTAAAAAAACTTAACTTTGTTAATAAAAATTGAGGAAATTAATCATTCATCACAAGTTTATTAAATCAATAAAATTATTTAAATAAAATAAGTTCCAATCAGGGTTTAGAAAAGTTATTTTTTAAAAACCCTGATAAAAACACATTTTTTACCACTACTGCAAATATATTTACCACCCTGTCTAATCAGCTAAAAAAGTGCCCCTTTATACTTATTACTGTTACATATGCAATGTTTAGCAATGAGAACTTCAAAGTAAACACCCGTAGATTGATAATGAATTCAGTAACAATTAACAACACAAGCGAGACTGTGTCGGAGAGCCCAACTCTTTAACTTAATCAACACATCCTTACCCCTCCGGCCTTTAATTTGTTCCCGACAGACATCGAAATACAACTGAAACTGCAATGTGCGACCTCACCTCCAGCGATCTCTGTGAGCAACTACGTCTCCAATTTAAAACGTACCTATTCACAGTCTTCGATATCCTGCCGCGACAGGTAATGCGGTTAATTTTAAATGCATTCACAAAAGAAAGTCCATGTAACAATCCGCGGCACACGTTACATTTCTGTCAATCATGCGACAGCATATAGTTCCAGTTTAAACATGTATGCAAAATAAACAAAACAAGTTTTGCGAAAGGTTAAGTATAATTCTTATCATAAGAAATTTACCTCAGTTACAGTATAATTCTTTGATCAATGCAGACAATGACAATTACACGATAACTCAACGCTGGCTTGACGTAAAAGTAACACGACAGCGCTACTTTCTGAACAAACAGGCTAATCCATTAACAAAGACAGGGGTGCCGGGTCGGAAAAGCCATGTAAATTACCCTACCAAGAGAACAGCATGTAGCATATCTTCAATTAACGTGTTTGATGTTAACTATCGAAGCTGCGTGCCTGATTAATTCCAAAAAACGATCACAGCAGGTGCTTAATTACCCTGGCCCCAGCTGCCATTCACCCTTTTCCGTACATGGTATTTGACTGACAAGCACAACCCCACAATACCCATGCACTTCGTGAACCAATACCGCATGTCCTCACAATGGGATTAACTGTTTTACCAGGTTTGTTGAAGCAGGGATTGATCCAGACAGTGGCGTCCATTTGGAGCAAAAATAAAGGTTGGAATGAACACAAACACACATCTTTTATTGTTTGTGAGTGACATTCCAAATATATTATAATTTAGGTTTAAACAGGTATCATGTTTCCAGTATGGGTTTATTCTATACCAGATTTATATATTTAAAACTAGCTGAAAAGTCCGGTATAGCGGGCTTTTAACCGGGGTTGGGGAGATTATTTTTTAAACTGAAAAGAGGAAAATTGGGTCATTAAAAAAAAATAAAATCTAGTTTTCAGTGGGTTAGTCTTACAATAAGATATGTACTCATATTTATTTTAATATTTTTTTTTTTTGTGGCGCCATGGGTCGTAGCCTCCCAGGGTTGGGGGAGGGGGGATTTGAGGTGCAAAATAAAAAAAAATTGCCAGAAAAATAATCTCTTTACAAGGAGGTACTGTTTTTAGCCACCTCTCTTCATATGCCGATACACTCAGTCTTCCTAAAGGTATGTCTCCAGCCAGACTTCCGTTGAGATAGCGCACTAGGTTGGCAGTGTGTTGCGTGGCGCTCATTTTTTGAGAGATTATAATCTATTTGCTTAAGCCTGACTAACAATACCATCAACTACTGAGGAAAAGTGAGAGGAACATCAATAAAGGGGACAGAAGTGCTGGAAACATGGATAAATTTTAGAAAGAAACAAAAACAAAAGCGTCAGGAAACAGAGATAGAGGTGAGCGAAACCCCGCACGTATTTCACCCAAGCGGTGAAACTACTGGTTCCGTGAGTAGAGAATCCTTTGTGTCCAAAAGTGAGACTGAAAAACGTGCAAGCTGCAATGAATAAAGCTTTTTCAGAACTTAATGTTAAAATTTAGAAACAACTGGCAGAAATAAATGGGAAGCTAACAAACACACAGGAAAAACATTCAAATATAGAAATTATCACAACAGGCATAAAGGAAAGCTTAGAATTTACACAGGACTCACTTGACAAATAACCATCATTTAAACCAGCTGGGTACAGAAAATAAAACACGTCGCCGTGAAATTGAAAGCTCATGACTGAAAAAAAGAACAAACTAACAAGATCAAAGAACTGCAAGCTAATATTCTTTCTAAATTACTTAATTTTGAACGATAACTCAATGCACAGGGTCGATGGACTTTTAATAAACCTAATGATTGTTTGGTTTTAAATTTCGTGGATAAAAGTTACCCACGAATTCCACGAAATTAAAAACCCAAGTAACAATTCTGAATCCACAGTAGTCCACCGAACAGGGAGACAATCTGTGAAATGGCTAAGACAAATAATAGCCCGCCTGTTTAGGAGGGACGTACGGAACAATATCATCCGCAACGCCAAAGCAAAGTGGCGCGGTCAGAACAGCAAATTCTGGGCCACAGAGGGTTTGCCCCAAGAAGATTATATGTTGGAGAAAAGAGCACAGAAGCAGATGAATGAGGCCTATCGAACCGAGAAGAAAGCAAGGTTTCACAGTGGCCGGCTTATAATAGAGGGGAAGGTCGTTCCAATAATGGACTTATGAACCGAGTACACAAACATCATATTAATTGTATTAAATTTCTTCTATTAGTTTTCTTCAAAGTGTGAAATTTGATTGTTTACTCTGTTATCTTTACAAGAGGGTTACTGACATTTCTCATGTGCATTACTTAGTATATGGTTATTACATACAAACTGTCAAAATAGAGATTACTATCCACTTTCCATACTCGTGCAATGCGGTGAGTGGCGATCTTTTGCGTGTCACTGTATTTAGTGTTTCTTTGATGATGACAAGAACGGAAGCGTTCACAGTCGTACAGTGGCAGTTATGTGTAATCGTCGGAAAAAAATTATATGTATTTTTTCTTGTTTTTTTTTTTATATGAAAACTGATCATAGACATGCTTGTTGCTGGGTACGTTCGCAAATAATTACTATGGGTAAGGTATTTACTTTAGAGATTTATGGAATTTTTGCCTTGGTTAGAATTTGATTTTTTTTTTCAACTGGTTAGTAATGGCTGCAATAAATTTAATATCACTTAATGTTAGAGGGATGAGGGTATTTGCAAAAAGGAGGGAAATGTTTTGCCAGTTTCATAGACATAACTATGGCAGACGAAAACATTTGGCGAGCAGAGTGGGGGCCGAAATTATATATTCACATGGATTAAATAATTCGAGAGGAGTCTGCATTTCATTCGATAAGAGACTTGACTATCACATATTTGATACCATAATCAGTGATACAGGGAGATACATAGTACTAGATATAATGTTAGGTCAGCATCGTTTAACACTTGCTAAACTATATGGTTCGAATGCAGACGATCCAAATGTTTATGAGGGTTTGATGGTAATAACAGGTGTTACAAATGACCACCGGTTTATCGGTGGAGATTTTTTTATTGAATTAAATGAAAATCTGGACAGAAAAGGTAAAGGCATAAATGCTCATTCAAAGAGTCAAACGGCTGTTAATTTTTGGATAGATGGCTTGGACCTTGTAGATATATCGAAAGATGAAAATCCAAATAAACGACAGTTTACCTGGGAGAGGAACCGACCATTTAGAACGGCCAGTCACCTAAATTTCATTCTAGTCTCTCCGGGTTTTTCGGGTTACAAACATTACACAGAAATTATTCACGATTATAAATCGGATCACTCTGCAATCACTTGCTCCATTATAACAAATGAACATAAAAGAGGGCCCGGCTACTGGAAACCAAATTGTCAACTGTTGAAAGATGAAAAATATATCGAATTGATCCAAACAACCTTGATAAGTACTATAAATTCAAATCCTAATACGGGGCAAGATCTTTTGTGTGAAACCATTAAGGGTAATGTCAGAGGATCCTCCTTATCATATAGCGCAAAATTAAAGAAAGAGCGATTGTCGGTGATAAAAAACTTGGAAACAACATTAAACCTTTTGAAAGAGGAATTTGAAATTTCAGGAAAGAAAAACATCAAAGAAGAATTAAATATAGTAGAATCTCAGCTAGAAAAAGTTTGAAGAAAAAACTATGTTTAGGTGCATGTTGAGATATTATGAAAACGGTGAAAAACCTACCAAATATTTGTTTTATGTAGAAGCGCGGAATTTTGATAAAAAAATGATAACTAAACTTCAAACTCATTGTGGTTTTTAGCTCAGCTGACTGAAAGTCATCTGAGCTATAGCGATCACTCTTTGTCCGTCGTCCGTCTGTCCGTCTGTCCGTCCGTTAACCAGGCACAAATCGTAACCGCTGAACCTAGAACCTTGTAACTTGGGATTCTGAGAGGTCCATTAAAAATCTCCTTGGAAACCAGAAATTGGGTCTCTGTTACCCATATCCTTCGAGCTATGGGGCCCCAAAGTACCCCCCAGAAAAGTCAAAAATTTCATACAAAAACTTCAATATCTCATTAACTACTTGACTGATGGTCATGATTTTTGGCATACATATTGATCATGAGATGTTCCATCACTTCCTGAAGACTGGTGGCGCCACCTGTATTTTTCGATTTTTTACAAATTTTTTTCTCTATTTTTGAGACCTTTAAAAATGTAAACATCTGTTAACAGGGCACAAATCTTAAAGACTGGACCTAGAATCTTAATTCTTGATACACTGAGAGATCCATGAAAAATCTCCTTGGAAACCAGAAATTAGGTCTCTGTTACCCATATCCTTTGAGCTATGGGGCCCCAAAGTACCCCCCAGAATAGTAAAAAATGTCATACAAAAAC
This sequence comes from Sipunculus nudus, assembly GCA_026874595.1. Lineage (NCBI taxonomy): Eukaryota > Metazoa > Annelida > Sipuncula > Golfingiida > Sipunculidae > Sipunculus > Sipunculus nudus. The sequence continues at coordinate 4,704,315 of CM049313.1, read as the reverse complement.
TTCAATATCTCAATAACTACAACACTGATGGTCATGATTTTTGGCATACATATTGATCATGAGATGTTCCATAAGTTCCTGCAGACTGGTGGCGCCACCTGTATTTTTCGAGTTTTTTACAATTTTTTCCTCTATTTTTGAGACGTTTAAAGATGCTGTCATCTGTTAACGTGGCACAAATCGTAACCGCTGGACCTAGAATCTTCATTCTCGACACACTGAGAGGTCCATAAAAAGTCTCCATGGAAACCTGAAATAAGGTCTCTGTTACCCATATCCTTTGAGCTATGGGGGGCTCCCAATAACCCCCAAGAATAATGGAAAATTTGATAAAAACAAACTGCAACATCTCAATAACTACAACACTGATGGTCGTGATTTTTGGCATACATATTGATCAAGAGGTGTTTCATCAGTACCTGCAGACTGGTGGTGCCACCTGTATTTTTTTCAAATTTTCACAATTTTTTATTCTCTATTTTTGAGACCTTTCAGGATGTAGTTATCTGTCAACAGGGTACAAATCGTAAGGACTGGACCTAGAATCTTCATTGTTGACACACAGGGAGACCCATGATAAGTCTCCATGGACACCTGAAATTAGGTCTCTGTTACCCATATCCTTTGAGCTATGGCACTCCAAAGTACAGCTCAGAATAATGGAAAATTTGATACAAAAGCTGAAGTATCTGAACAACTAATGTAGAGATCACCATAATTTTTTTCATGGATATTGATCATGGAGTGTTTCATCAGTTTCTGCAGACTGGCACCACCTGCATTTGTTCGTTTTTTTTTACGAATTTTTTCTCTATTTTTGAGACCTTTAAAGTTATGAACATCTGTTAACAGGGCACAAATCATTAAAACTGGACCTAGAATCTTCATTCTTGACACACAGGGAGACCCATGAAAAGTCTCCATGGAAACCTGAAATTAGGTCACTGTTACCCATATTCTTTAAGCTGTATGGCTCCAAAGTACCCCCCAGAATAATGGAAAATTTGATACAAAAACTGCAGTATCTCAATAACTACAACACTGATGGTCATGATTTTCGGCAAACATATTGATCATGATCTGTTCCATCAGTTTCTGCAGACTGGGTGCGCCACCTCTATTTTTTTCAAATTTTTACGATTTTTTTTTCTCTTTTTGTGATACCTTTAAAGATGTGGTTATCTGTCAACAGGGTACAAATCGCAACAACTAGACCTAGAATCTTCATTCTTGTCATGCAAGGAGGCCCATGAAAAGTGCCTGTGGAAACTTAAAATTAGGTCTCTGTTACCCATATCCTTCAAGCTATAGGACTCCGAAGTATCCCTCAGAATAATGGACAATTTGATACAAAAGCTGAAGTATCTGAACAACTAATGGGGAGATCACCATGATTCTTTGCATGAATATTGATGTTTGTAAGTGTTTTTATTAGTTTCTGCAGACTGGTGGAGCCACCTGTATTTTTGTACCCGCCAAAACGAAGTTTTGTGGATACTATGTTTTTGACCGGGTTCCTCCGCCGTTGCCGCGTTCGTTTCCAGAGAGCTCCTCTGGGACTTGATTTTATGAGCTTTCCAAGCTCATATCTCGGGAACCGTTTGACTGATCAGGAAATAAAATTTATACTAATGTAGCCCTTGGATAGCTCTATAACATACACAAAAAATGGTGGCGCCACCTGTAACCGTGTTTGCACAGTGTCCATCTGTTCATCTGGCTTTGGTTAAAATCACTCATATCTCTGCAGTGAATTGACTAATTCACCTGAAATTCGGCATGCGTATACATCCTGGATAGCTTTCTTGATTTTATGACAGGTGGTGCCACCTACATTCTCATTCACGCTGATGACATCCAAGCTCATACTTCGGGAACCGTTTGACCGATCGGGCCAAAATTTTGCATGTGTATAGATCTAACATAGCTCTTTATCATACGCTAAACTGGTGGCGCCACTTGCAACCATTTTTGCACAGCGTCTGTCTGTTTGTCTGCCGTGCGATAATGTCACTCATATCTCGGCAGTGGTTTGACATATCTGCCTAAAATTTTGCAGTTTTATACATCCTGGATAGCTTTCTTGATTTTATGACAGGTGGCACCACCTACATTCACGTTCACGCTGATGACATCCAAGCTCATATCTCGGGAACCGTTTGACCGATCGGGCCAAAATTTTGCATGTGTATAGATCTAACATAGCTCTTTATCATACGCAAAACTGGTGGCACCACCTGCAACCATTTTTGCACAGCGTCTGTCTGTTTGTCTGCCGTGCAATAAAGTCACTCACATCTTGGCAGTGGTTTGACATATCTGCCTAAAATTTTGCAGTTTTATACATCCTGGATAGCTTTCTTGATTTTATGACAGGTGGCGCCCCCTACATTCTAGTTAACGCTGCACACTTCCAAGCTAATATCTCAGGAACCATTTGACCGATTGGGCCAAAATTGTGCTTGTGTTTAGATCTCACATAGGTCTTTATAATACACAAAACTGCAACCATTTTTGCACAGCGTCTGTCTGTTTGTCTGCCGTGGGCTAAAATCACTCATATCCATGTAGTGGTTTGACTTTTCTACCTAAAATTTTGCATATGTATTCAACTTGGACAGCTTTCTGGATTTGTGGTAGGTTGCACAACCTACATACACATTTAGGCTGCAGACATCCATGCTAATATGCAACATACCTCACTCTGTTACCCCTTGCCACTCAATCCACGCCTCACTTCACCCGTTCCACTCTGATTTTGGCAGATACACGTAGTCACTTGTCGGCTACCCGTATTCTAGTTTTTAAAGTTTACACATTTTTTCTCTATTTTTCAGATATATAAATACAGACTAAATCTTGGCCTGTTGGTTACTCTGTTTGATGCTTCAGTTGAATGGGTATCTACCATTCTGATGATAAAATTTCCTTTTGTGAATCTCTTCCCAGTCAGCTGAGCGTCATGACCCATGGGTCACTTGTTATAACTGAGCCCACTCTTATATTACAAAAACAAAAGGAATTTTATGAAAAGTTGTTCTCACAAGATGTGACTTCTCAGTATACACTCACTATGCGAAACCAAAATAAAGGATAATGAAATTCTTAATTACATTAATTCTTTTGCACGGGGAAAACGCCAGGTTCAGATGGTTTACCAATATAATTCTATAAAAAAGTAAGGGAAATTTTAATAGAACATCTGATCAATTATTTTTAACTACTGTTTAGAGAGAAATAAACTTTCGATAACACAGAGTCAAGGAATACTTTTATTTATTCCAAAAGGAAAAGATTTAGAATTGTTGAGAAACTGGCGCCCCATAACTTTATTAAATACCGACTATAAAATTCCGAAAAATGTGTCGCTCTTTGAGTTAAAAATGTTTAGCTAAAATCATAAATCATGAACAAGCAGGATTCATGCCAAATCGATATATTGGAGTAAATATCAATAGAATTTTCGGACAATATAATATTTGTACAATATATGGAATTAAAGCGTATAAAATTTCGAAAAGGCATTTGATTTTTTAAGTCATGATTTCATTGAACATTCATTAACATATTTTAAATTTCCAAAATTGATAATTAACTAGATTCTGACATTTTACTATGACATATCAACCTGTGTGACAAATAATGGCTGGGCAAGTGCCTTTTTCCCTGTGTTAAAGGGATAAAGCAGGGGCGACCCCTTTCCCCGTATAAATTTATCTTATGCCTTGAAATATAAGCTATATTGATACGAAATAATCGCCTTCTTAAGCCTTCTTAAACAATGTAAGTATGTTAGTGGTTTACGCGTTAATGTTGACAAAACCGAGATTATGCCCATTGGTGACCACAGCCTTTGATAGAACGGAGATCGAAGCATTAAATATAAAATGGACAAAAGGACCTCTGAGGTTACTTGGACTTTAATTAACACATAACTCATTTGATGTTTAGGAAAAAAAAATCGACCGAAGATCAATGTGATGAAAAATTTAATTAACATGTGTGCAAGGCGAAATTAAAGTTTAATGGGCGAAACTGTAATTATGAAGCTGAAAATACTGTCCGAAATAACTCATCTATTGTCTTGTTGACCTAATCCTCCAGAAAGTTATTTTAGGGAAATTCAAACTATTATGTTCAATTTTTTTTATGGAAGAACGGTGTTGAGAGAATAAAAGAAATATATTGATCTTGCCTAAATACGAAGGGGGCTTAAATTTGCCTTTTCCGTCAGCTCTGGCCAAAACATTAAAACTTACCTGGATTAAAATGTTGTATGATGGGAATCTTGAAACTCGCTGGAGAAAAAGTGTAGCATCAACATTTATTAAGCAGTTGAGTTTTCTTTTTAAATGCAGTTTGAAAAGTGAGGATAATACTGCTATCAGGAGTAGGCTTGATATTTTTTGGGTGGAGGTGTTCGATATTTGGTGCCCTATAGTGATCACCGTGTCAGTCTGTCCCTCCGTCCTTCCGTACTTCCGTCCTTCCGCCAGTGACATTTTCTTTCGCGCGCGATAACTCAACGAAACCCTATGCGGCTTTCCCTTATTCACAGGGATGATTGCTATACCTTTGAGGGCTCCATACCTATTGAATTACAGACCTGTCGAAATTCCAATATGGCCGATACAGCCCATTTGCTGATTTTTTCAACTTTCTAGAATTCACAGGGATGATTGGTACTTATGAGGGCTCAAGACCTATTAAACAACAGACCTGTCGAAATTCAAGTATGGCCGCCACAGCCCGATCGCTGATTTCCTTTCTCGACAACAACAAACTGCAGCTTTCCCAAATTCACAGGGATGATTGGTACCTATAGGGCTCCAGACCTATTGAATTACAGACCTGTCGGAATTCCAAAATGGCCGCCACAGCCCGATCCCTTATTTTCTTTCGCGCGCAATAACTCAACAACAACCCACTGCAGCTTTCCAATTTTCACAGGGTTCATTGGTGACTATGAGGGCTCCAGACTGATTAAATTACAGACTTGTTCAAAATCAAATATGGCCATCAGACTAAATTTGGTGAATTCTATTGCACACATTATTCAGACATATCTTCATTAATATCATTTGATCCAGTACGATTTTTCCCCTCATGCATATGGATAAAAACCTGTTTCTGTTTGTCATATTTTTCAACTTTAACTTTATTTTTCACCCACATGTAAACTAGTCCAGCACTACCAGAAATACAGGGCCCTCTGAGGACCGTTGTCCGACCATATCTAGTTTTCATGAACCTGATGATATAGTTGATTATGATATGCAGCCATTGTGGTATAACAGTTTGATAAAAATTGAGCAAAGGGTTATATTTTATTATTAATGGTTTCAGGCAGGTGTCATCTTAGTTAAAGATTTGGTGACAAAATGTAACAACAGATGGCGTCTCAAGACCTTAGATGAGTTGAGAACTGAATATGGTATATCTGTTAATTATCTTCGTTATTAGGGTATATAAGAGGCAATTCGGAAGAATTGGAGATCTCGTATAAATCAATGTTCTGAAAATTTCCTAAATGGATACAAATACAGAATAGATAGATTTTTAGTACGATCATGGCATCAAGATATGAACAGTATTAATATATCATGCAGATATACATAATGCATGTAGAAAACTGTACACAATTACTAAATCAACAAAAAAACAGAGAATTTCCATGTGATAGGACAACAGAGTATCCACATCAGTACAAATTGATTTACAGGAGATTAACCTTTAATCCCCTTTTACTTAAAATTTGTATAGTTGACAGTGGACTATGTACCTTTTGTCAAGGACACCCTGAGACTATTATTCATCTGTTCTGGAACTGCAGAATTGTACCAGACCTCTGGTAAGATATTAAGAGATGGCTAGCAGATACTTATATTGATATATTAGATAGCGAATGTGAAGTACATACCTAGACTTTAGAGATACATTGCGAACGAAAACGGAAGACTGATTACCCATAAGACAATGTAGCTTCCCCTTGAGGGACTCTTTCTGGACAACTGATTATACGCAGCAGCAACCAGTTTGATTTTGTATGTATATTTTTTTTCTGTTTATGTATATTGTACGTCTTTTAGTCTAAATAGACCATCCTGGTCTAAATAAATTGTGTTTCCATGTACGTCTTTTTGTCTAAATAGACCATCCTGGTCTAAATAAGTTGTGTTTCCATGTGCGCGTATATGCGTATGTGCGAATATGCGTGAAAAATAGGTGTGTTTTCATATGCGCGTGAATGCGCATATGCATGAACTGGCAGACTAATATATTTGTACAGTGGATCGAGAAGTCCTTCCACAGAAAGGTGGTGAAGTGACGTCATTTTACCCTGAAACCCAGAGTTCTCTCAGACCCTATGCGTGAAAATTGCTCCCATGGCGATTTTCACGCTATACGCACATACGCATATACGTTGACGAACACATGGGAACACCCTAGTTACAAAATCACATGAGCGATTTTTCACGCATATACGCCCATATACATACCCTTAAGGGGTGTTTCTAAAAACCTAGAGTTTCCAGCTTAATGAAGTCCAATTGGCTTTTTTTGGTTGAAATAACGTACTTTCTGAAGTTCTGGCTTCATCATAAACCGAAAGACTTACAACCTAGCCGCCAAAAGAAGACCTGGGTATCCAAAGAACAAGCCAGGTAATGGCTTGCAAGATGTTTCTTTCCGAACATGCTGGAGCAGAAATTATAATTAAGACATTGTTGTTTAAAAAGTTGTTCCAAAATACTTGAACAATATGTCATATATGAAAACTTGTCAAGCTACAAAATATCTGGTATCAAAATATGGTATCACTCTGTCAGATTATATATGTATAATATAAAGCATATCATCAGGACTAAACAGCTACTTCCTTCCATACCCATGCATTGCTGTCCACTACTATAATAACTACGGTATAAACTAATTTTATATGATAATTGGTCACAGCTACATGCAAAAGTGTGTTCACAACCCTGTGCTCTCAGTGCGGACTATCGTAGCACCCATACTGCAATAAGGCAACCTTAATTAGCTATGTATGATAAATTAATAACTGTGATGAGACTCATATGCATAGTATGGACTATATATAATACATTTACATGTATACTCAGGAGTTCATTCATTCCTAATTACCCTAACTATTATAATCCCCCTTGGCTCGTTAACAATTAAGTGTAACCCCCTGTGGCTAATCTGTTACCAGCAGCCTGTGACCAGCTTGTGACCAGCATCAGTAACAACCGTTCGTGCACTGTCAAGGAAATCGATTATTGTATGTTTTGTATATCAGGCCAGAGTTTCTTATGATAGACCATACTAATATGGTTATATTTGACGGAAAACTCAGTTTATAACTGTTACATCTTTTCAGTTTCACCTTATAAGTCTGTGTATCAGTCGAGAGCTGTTCCTCTGATGTGAAGGTGTTCCACCTCATGTATGAGAAGAAATAAAGACAGAACATTGTACATAAGCGTACAAGAAACCTTGGGTTTTTTTTTGTGGGATTGGAGCTACACTCAAGACTGGTGGCGCCATCTGCAATCATTTTTCGGTGGCATCCATCCGAACATTTGCTTTGGGTGAAAATTGCTCATATTTCAGGACTGGTTCAATGTATTGGTCTGAAATTTGGCATGTGCTTATATCTTGGAAAGATTTCTTGTAAACCAGACAGGTAGAGCCACCTACAACACTTTTTGCGGAGTATCGATCTTTGCATTCGCCATCTGGTTGTTCATTGTATTGAACAGGAATTCTGAGAGATCTTCACTGGCTTCCTGTTAAGCATCGGGTCAATTTCAAGGCTTTGTGTCTAACTTATCAATGTGTGAATGGTCTAGCCCCTGCATATTTGTCCGAGCTTGTGTCCCCATATGTGCCATCAAGAAGTCTCCGATCAAACAGCCAACTACTCCTGCAGCAACCAGCCTCCAGAACTAGATCCTATGGAGATCGCGCATTTGCAGTCTCTGTACCAAAGTTATGGAATCAGTTGCCTATGGTCCTAAAAATGTGTGACTCATATGACACTTTCAAGAAGAAACTAAAGACACATCTTTTTAGCTTTGCATATAATTAGACAATTTCTCTAGTCAGTTTCACTACTTACAGACTTTTACTCATCTTAGTCAATTCTCATACTTTTTTTTTAAAGTACTTTAATTTTTAATTTTTATTTATCTCTTATTTTAAATTTTAACTCAAATTATGCATGTTATTGTAAGGCGCCCCTGAGCAACACTGAGTGTTGGAAGGTGGCGCGGTATTAAGTGAATAAATTATTATTATTATTATAATTGAAATTGTGCATGTCCATAGATCCTTGACACCTCCATCTCCTTAACAAGACTGGTGGCGCCATCTGCAATCATTTTCCCCGTGGAGTTCATTTGTACATTTGCTTTGGGTGATAATTGCTCATATCTCAGGAGTATTGGTCTGAAATTTGGCATGTTTGTCCATCTTGTAAAGTTTTCGCGTAACCCACATACCTTGTGCAATAGGACAGTGTCCACTTGGAAAGGAAAGAATGGTATTTTCACATTCACTTGTTTCTTTTTTAATCACCCGGCATCGTGCACCGTAATTCACAGAGTGAACATTAGACCTCTGGGTCTCTTGTTATTATTTCCTTCAGATTTGTAATGTTTAGGGGAAACATATAGGTTTAGAAAGTGTAATTTAGCATTGCGTGACCAATGCCCTTTGTTTTGGTCACATTACGTCATTCGTCGGTTACAGGTCAGCGTCTGTATAAGGACCCACGCTGGCTGAGTTAGCATTCTGCATCAGCTTGTCAGCTTCACAGCACGTCGGAAACAGCACCTCTTACAATTCTTCTTCATAGTCCTGACAATAGTAATTATTTTGGGGATAAATCGAGCTCCGGGAGGTGTCGTAGGAAGCACAATTGCGCAGGGTCACAAGCTGGTTACAGGCTGGCCACAACTTGGTCACAGCTTGGTCACAGGCTGGTCACAACTTGGTCACAACTTGGTAACAGCTGGTCACAAGCTGGTCACAGGCTGCTGGTAACAGATTAGCCACAGGGGGTTACACTTAATTGTTAACGAGCCAAGGGGGATTATAATAGTTAGGGTAATTAGGAATGAATGAACTCCTGAGTATACATGTAAATGTATTATATATAGTCCATACTATGCATATGAGTCTCATTACAGTTATTAATTTATCATACATAGCTAATTAAGGTTGCCTTATTGCAGTATGGGTGCTACGATAGTCCGCACTGAGAGCACAGGGTTGTGAACACACTTTTGCATGTAGCTGTGACCAATTATCATATAAAATTAGTTTATACCGTAGTTATTATAGTAGTGGACAGCAATGCATGGGTATGGAAGAAAGTAGCTGTTTAGTCCTGATGATATGCTTTATATTATACATATATAATCTGACAGAGTGATACCATATTTTGATACCAGATATTTTGTAGCTTGACAAGTTTTCATATATGACATATTGTTCAAGTATTTTGGAACAACTTTTTAAACAACAATGTCTTAATTATAATTTCTGCTCCAGCATGTTCGGAAAGAAACATCTTGCAAGCCATTACCTGGCTTGTTCTTTGGATACCCAGGTCTTCTTTTGGCGGCTAGGTTGTAAGTCTTTCAGTTTATGATGAAGCCAGAAAGGCCAGGACGGAACCATAGGTGACTAGTTATTTTAGTCATAAACTATAACATTCTGTGTCCTTCAATTGCAACGGCGGGGTGCCAATCAAAACCCTTGCTCTAACACCCACTCAACTGAAAATCGCTTATCTCAAACTCCCCGAGAAGTATTGCTCAAAAAAGTGCATTTGGCGATTTTGTTAATGAGGCGCGATCAGATTGTATTAAAATTAAAACAATTTTATGGTTTATTTTTATTTACATCTTATCATACAAAATATATCAACATAAACTGAATATTCCAAAGATAGGTATAAAGAAAAATCAAACGGTAAAGACAAAGTGTGATTACAGGTGTCGTTGTTCAAGATTAATGAAGCGTATCTGCCTGAAACCCGTCATGTGAATAAGTAATATGAAATATAATACAATACAATCATATTTTCAACTTAATTTTTACCATATTAAGTACTAAAACTAAATGTACTTATGAGTGTTTTGGTATATGCATTAGTAAGTTTCTGGCCAATGATTTATCAAAAGTTTGGTATAACGGAAAACATTGAAGTGAATTATTTTCAGCAAACTGAAAATAAGCCCCTTTTGTTGACTCAAAGCAAACCACATGATCATACCCAAATAAACAATTTCATGTTGTGTCATTGTGATCTTTCTATAAAATATTCAAATTTCAGTACGAAACAGACGAAATTTAATCAATTTTAACCTTCTATTTGACTGATAAAAATTATTTATGAAAGAGAGATGCTAAGATACTATTATAAACATGTATATATCTCCAAATAAGCGGTATTTAATAGACATCACCCGTAAACCTTTTTTCCTCTGCTATATATTTAACGTTTGACCCGATTATAATAACGCAAATGTTTAGCATCCGTATAATGCGCAGCTGTTGCTAAACATTACGCGACTAAAGGTGATGGTGAAATACAAAGTAAGCATCAGAAATGGTACAGACCGGTATTCTGTTTCTGGATAATAATGAATAATGGTAATAAATATAATAAACTTTGACAAGCTATTAGTCGCATTGGCGGGCCCAATAGTGTACCCAATAGTATATATATATATATATATATATATATATATATATATATATATATATATATATATATATATATATATATATATTATATTTATTATATATACTGTATATTGTATATAATATATATTATATATATTATATATAATATATATTTATATATTTATATATTTATAAATAAGGGCCGTAGCCTGACACAAATGGCAGGGGTGGGGGGGGTATGGGGGGGGGGGCTCGGCCTTGTCTTGTATTCACACCCTTTAAGCCATGGCTAAACACTGATCATATGACAGGAGTGTCCGAAGTCAGAAGAGTCGTCAGGCTAGACGTCTGATATCTTCTGCTGTCGGTAGACTGAAGCAGGGTATCTCCGGGCTTCGGATCGACTACTGCTTGGCTGGCGAGAGACTGCTGGTGGTAGTTGGAGAGAGGGTGTTCGTGATCTGCCACCTGGATGTTGGCGGTGACTGGTGGATAATTCTCTGTTACATGGGAGTAGCTCGGGAGGTAAGCCTCAGAGGTCGGCTTTTGAAGTACAGCCGCTTGACCAGGTGTGCCGTATTGATGTTGCCGATAGTTGTGTTAACAAAGCTGGCATTTCACCTTAAAATAATAAAGCGTAAGTACGTGAATACTATTTTATAAAATCCCGGTTTTTCTAATACTTGGCGTCAAGATCAACACATATACATGGCCACTGTTCCAAGGAACAGAGGAACTCTGAACGATCATCTTGGGAAAACATGAAAAATACATAATAGGAGACGTACCTGGATCCAACATAAACAGAACAAAGATGGAGAAAGCAAAATAAACCTAAAAACTTAGACCTAGTGTTTCATGTATAGCTGATGACGCGTTGACAAATGAATTTATTTACACATGTTATTATATATCATCAAATGAACTGTGGTTCAATACTAGGACATTTTTAGTATTAGGAGCATTATTATTATTACTATTATTATTATTATTATTATTATTATTATTATTATTATTATTGTCAGAAAGAATATTACAGGTCGCATACGGACAGCATTCTATGTTCGAGTTTAAAAAGCAGGGCAAACTTATAAGTTTTCGAACATATGGTGCGAATGCGGTCTCGTGCTCGTGTGTGTTCTACAGTTGTAGTCTTTTATAAACAAAAATCCATTCCTAAAAAGATATTAATAACTGATTACACATTTCCGTTTAGAGGCATTATCTTGTCAAGCCGCCCTTCTCTGTGGAATTTTATGCCAATTCATTCCTTAAAAATAAACTCGTTGAGCTCACAATAATAGTCACGTGATCTACATGGGCCATCACCAGGGGCTGGCTTATCAGTCCTCGTTATATAACACTGTTGATATCACTTACACATTCTTGACATAGGCCTAAACACGTTGTCCGACGCAGTAGTAAAATGTTCGTATACACATGAGTTATTTTATTCTGTTCCAAAACCCTGTAAACCTAATTTTTTCGCGATATTTTATATTCGAATATATTATGTGTGCCAATACAATTTAGCTTGTATCAAAAAGGGTAATGTTGAGATCTTTGATGATTTAAATAAGAATCAAATAAATATACTCACTTTTCGACGCCTTGACGTTGCTGAATAATTGAAAAAGCATAATTTAGAGTTAAAATTTCCGTATCTGCTTATCCATGTAATGTCGCGTTAGTATGAGATAAAGGGATTAACGAACAGTCTGAAGGAAACATTCATAAATACAAATCACCTGGAAATATCTGTTTATTCCAGTGAAACCTTCACACTATAGAATCGGCACATCCAGCATGGTTGCCGGTCAAAAAAAAAAACGCCTTAAAACCCAACCCTTGGTGCATGCCAGAGTCTTATTGGCCAGTCATCGATGTAGAGGGATTTTTATACTTTATGGTAAGCCGAAAACAAAATACCCAATCTATGCCATACTGGGGTAGGAGGACCGTATGTGTGATTTACCAGGCGTGTTAAGTACAAATACCTCTGTGACGTCATCACTACGAATCATCAAATATATGTAAGGTAAGATCGCTAGCTTAGGTTGTCACTGATATGTTTCAAGGTCGAACATCTGTTAAGTCATATTTCTTCCTGAATTAATAATGTCGAACTCATACGTGGGAGAGCCTTAATTAGCTGTTAGGCAATCGCAACATTTGTCTGACTAAACTGAGAAGTAATTAAATGTAAGCTTTATTGCATTGTATAAAGATTGACACAGCGGTGGACCGCGGTAATGGAATGGAGTATAAAATGTTTATCCAAAGGTGCGGCAATAGTTTAAACATGACTTACTACTGTTCCTTAACTGACACTGCTCTCCTGCCGGACATAGGTGATGCACACGCTGGGAGATCACTTGCTGTAGGGTCGAAAAATATGCAAACTGTGTTCAGTAAACTTTTTATTAAGTTTTTTTTTTTAATATTGGCCGTTATAATTAAATGTTCAAATTTTAATCAATTGACTCCAGCCATTAATTATTATATATCGTATGGAGATAAGGATCTGATATTATATATAACCAAGGAGATTACAGACAGTCTGTAATCTCCTTGATTTAACTTATATAACCAATGACCTACGACAAAACCATGAAGACAAACATGCTATTTAAAAGTAGACGTTTCTCCATTGAGGACGAGCATGTTACATCTTGTAAATATCGAAAAAAATATAGGGGTTATACAAAATCATTTTTGTTGTTCCAATAGGGTTTTGATAACAACATCTACGAATGGGAAAATGTTCGAATTCTTTGCACCAATAGAGTGATCAAAACTCCAAGAAGGGGGAGCATGTTGTTCAGTGCTGTGGATTGTAATACTTACAGGACAGAATATACAGAATGTCGAACCACAACACAGAACACACGACGGGGCAGCAACCACCAGCTCCGCAACACCACACAGAATCAAGACGTAGCTTAAGGCCTCGCTCAAGTACTGTACATTATTTATATTTATATATATATTATATATGTATTTATTAATTTGCCATATTTATATAGCATTCTTTTCACCCAAGAGTGTTCAAAAGGGCTTCAAATGCATAAACATAAAACATATATCTGATTATCAAAATATAATTATACAGTGACTTAACCTTATGCGGCATAAACTGTTTAAATAATAAAAAATACTAGATAGTAAAAAATACAAGACAAGAGTCAATAAGAATTAAGAACAATGGTATATGTAAAAAGTTAAAAATCGTTTAAACAAAATAAAATCTCTTGCCGACAATTGTGAAACATTATATATATATATATATATATATATATATATATATATATATATATATATAATGATTATTATCTAATGATAATAAAATAATGGGTAATATGGTGCAGAAGAACCTGGTTATTACGACCAGCAACAAGACGTCGATAAAAGGATCGCATTTTCGAGGTGGTTTAAGTGAGGTCTTGTATAACGAGCAGAGAGATTCTTGAGGCCATCATGAGGTGATCGTTAAACCGATATAAGTTCGTTAGGTTAGGTTTTACTGCATAAGGAATACTAAATTATTGTACAATGCCCCAGAAAAATCAGAGAGAAGATCCTCACCGTCAGAAGACTACGCACAATGCTGAGAGAAAAAGAGACAAGATCAATAGCTGATATTCCAGTTTTAAATGTGCACCCAGAGTCAATAAGAAATAAAAGAGACAAAGGAGATGATTTAGGCAAAACCATCTTCATTCATGCCTGCGTATGCGTGTTCTCTCTCTCTCTCCCTTCCTCTCTCTCTCTCTCTCTCTCTCTCTCTCTATATATATATATATATATATATATATATACATATATATATATATATATATATATATATATATACTCATTAGGAATTACCATTCCTTTATAACTTACGCATATGCTACCCCCGTACACACATTGAAGTAAATCCCAGGTAGTGTAATCCCTTGACCCTAATCTCGACGCGAAGAAGATGATGGTAGAAGATGACACGGACGCAAAGATAGACACTACCATGACTGTGGCAATCTGTGAGATAGAACATTCAATATGTATCCTAAACAACAATGAAACGCATATGGTTTATGACAATATGGGAGTTATTTGTTTCACATCGGTGCGATTTGTTTATCACTTTAAAACTCCCTTTTGAAAACTGATGAAAGCCAGAGGGAGCATTGTGTAAAGTTTCTTAATAAGATATTACTGTACACGAGTTTCCTGTCCTGCCGAAATGATCTAACCACCACAGTCCTAATGCTCCGCCCTTTTGGCCTAATTATGCTTGTTAGCCTGCAAAACACTCCAACACAGAAAGATTTCAATATTTATGGTTGCGAGAGCTGTTTATAAGATAATATAGTGACATCAGAATGGGCGCGCGCGCATGACGTCACATAGACTGACGCTATATATCTGTTCTCTAGTGATGAATATATCGTAATTGTAAACTGTTTAGCCATATTTTCGATTTTTTGTATCATACGATTTCAGTGCAAGGTAAGACATTATTATTCACTCGACAGTCGGCAGAATGACTCCTGCAACCTTTGATTTGTAACTTGTTTTTTATAATATCTCCTTTGCATAAAAATATCCCTGAAAAACATGCGGACAGGCACTGGTACAGACCACTTGTGTTCTGTTTGGGAGAGTCGCCCAAATTATGCAAATTTTGCGCTTCTCAGGTGTTTCACTGTATACACTGAAAACGGAACTTGATTGGTTGTTTGGAATTTCTCTGCTAATGTTTTATCATTGAATGAATATGCGATTAAGGTCACAGAAAATTCATGGTAAGTTCAGTTGTTTAGATTCATTTATCGTATTTCTTTCATGAAGATATGACAGAAATACCAGACAAGTTGATTACCTTCTTGCGGCACCAATGCCAAGTCCGCCAGCGATCAGCGCCTGAAACGTAATCACATGGAGTTGAACAGGTCTGGAGAAGTCTATAATTGTTCATGTCTTTGAACACTAATTTTTGTGTGACTAGAAAGATTTGAAAACGATTTGAATACTGGGCTTTTCATCATTTTTGAAATGTGTCCGATCCTACCCAGGTTAAACACTAAGAATTTTTAAAATTCAAACACTAAATAATATAGTTTACAGGGGCGTAGCCAAGGGGGGGCCGCAGGGGGCCATAGCCCACCCCCCCCCCTTTCCGCCCCGATCGCCATCCTTTCGGAATTTCACTTAATCTAATACAAATATGTATATATATATATATACATATATACCTAAAAAAAAGGTCTCCGGGTCCGGTAAGGGGGGGGGGGGGTCCAGGATCCGCATCTGTCAAGTACATGCAATATGGATAAAGCTGGTGTACATTAACAGTTTTCCTTATGTAGCCTTGTAAAACCAATGTCTAAATAACACAGCCATTTGTCGCTACGTTTAATTTAGTGATGTTGTTCCGTTCGTTATGTTTTACTCTATAGATGCGTTTTTTATTGTTCATGTATGGCGGTGCCAATGAGACTTCCAGTTGCTGGTTTTGAGACGGTTGCATCCTGTTTTTCTTGCAATTTCTTTATTTTTCTATATGTTTATATATATATTTATATATATTTATATTAAAATTTATATATAAATCACAAATAAAGGAAAATGATAATTAAAAAATATAACGCAACATGAAAAACGCAAGGAAGCGAAGTTTCTTTT
The DNA here is from genome assembly GCA_026874595.1 of Sipunculus nudus. NCBI lineage: Eukaryota > Metazoa > Annelida > Sipuncula > Golfingiida > Sipunculidae > Sipunculus > Sipunculus nudus. The sequence continues at coordinate 4,687,947 of CM049313.1, read as the reverse complement.
GGCCTAATTATAAGCCTGAATACTGACGGAGCATCTTGACCAAATGTGTTAAGAGCTCCCTAGGGAAGAATTGACTTTTCTCTATATTCATTTTCATCTTTATCTCTCTTATAAACTTAAGCCTAATGTTTAGGATAGATAATTGACACTATAATATTACACCAGATATGTTAATAAGAAAATGTTAAGGCCTGACATTACTCCGCTAAAATCACGTTAGCGATAAATCTAGGTTGTGTTAACAGGCCATGTATTTCTTAGAATATCCCATACGTAATATATTAATATTCAGAACAGCTTGTATAGGCTTAAAATTTTCTGCATTCTTGCCTGTCCGTATCTTCCGTCAGTATATCTTTCTTTTTACTGATTTTCATAATTAAGAAGTTAGTATCCCTATCTGTTAAGGGATATAATCATTGCATGGTTTAATAAAATGTCGGAAGTACTTCTGCACAACTGAATTTCTTCAGGTATTTTCGATTTGGGGCATAATGGGTTTTATCTTATATATTACACATATTAGTCTTATGTTCCCGTGTTTTTATTATAAGGCAAGTATGATATATAAGCATTAGCGTTTCTCTAAATTTGCATACCATTTAGAGAAAATTGTTTTACATAAGTGTAAAGGGGCTTCTTTAGGGACATGGAAATAAAAGGATAGGATTGAGACACAAATAAAAATACCTGAACTGTACTATTTGACGTCTTCACTTGTTGATTTTATTATATGGCACGTATAATATTACGTGATAAAATTATTCAACAAGGCCTACAGGCCTAATGCGAACCTGTGCAATCGGATATACACGAGGTATAATGTTGCTTAACCTGATACAGTTGCCAGTCTGCCAAAGCTATAAATAGATCCAGGCTAACCTTTTGCCTGTTGCTAAATCTGAAATAGTTGGCAGTCTGCCAAGCCATTTAACCTGAAATCTTAATGTCTAGTGGCATAATGTAATAGATGCTGATAAACTGGTGCCAGGCTAGATGTAACAGCTTCACACAGCTAACATATATGGTAAAATGACTCAATTCAATCTCCATAATTCAGCCAAAAATCATTCATGTGGAACCATTAAAGACAATTATTATAGGAATTATTGTGGGGATTATTCTTGTAAAATATTAAACAAATTGGCCTCAATGGCGTCAGTCGAAAAACATTTTGTAGGTTTATAACTCATACAGAAAAATACAGCAAAATGGCTAAGTTAAGCTTCCCGTAACCCGGTCAAAAATCACTGAACCAAAACCATTTGAACAAACTTGAATTATTAACATCTAAGAATAATTTATGTGTGAGTTTCAAGAATTTGGCCCAGGGGCTTTGGAGAAGAAGATCTTTGTAGCCACTGAGCTAAAATGGGCTGTTATGGCATATGACCAAATTCAGCTATCCATAACTTGGCCAAAAGTCAATGAACTGAAACCATTTGCACAAACTTCAGAAAGCACTACCCTAGGATCATTTCTGTGCGATATTAAACAATTTGGCCTTATGGTATCAGAGAAGAAGGTTTTTGTAGCCGTCAGTATGATACGGGCACTGATGACCCCCGTACAAAAAAAGGCCGATGCAGGTGGCGCCTCCAATACCTCAATTTCAGATATGATTCATGTGACCAATATTGGCAAAAAATCTGGTGATGATGGCTCCAGCAGTTTCTAAGTCTGTAATTAAGGTGTGTTTTTTTTTTTTTTTAAAGATGACTAAGTTAAATTTCCTGTTACTCGGCAAAAAATCACCGAACTTAAACCATACGAAAAAACTTCAAAGAGATTGTTCCAGGAATCATTTTATGAAATAATGGAAAATTTGACTGAACAGTTTCGGAGAAGAAGATTTTTAAAGGTTTTTTTAGCTTTTTCTCTATAAAATCTAAGAAAATGCAGGTAGCCAAAATATAAGCAAAATCCGATAGAGTTTTTTAGATGAATCATTTTTTTCATAAAATTTGGTGATGCTTACTCCTGCCGTTTTCAAGATAGTATGGGTTAACGTACAGACGACGGATAACGGCCGACGGACGACGCCACGCCATCGCATAAGCTCACAGGTTCGCTAAAAATGATTCCGTACGTTGCCATGTATTTTGTTTCCATCTAAAAATTCCTGTTTAGTGTTTGTATTGTTGGGTATACATGCAACATAACATAAAGGATAACGTTTATTATCTAATTGTCCCCTAAAGAGATATAAATAAAATCAGCTGAGGGCTGTTTCCCGTCTATGTCACAGGGCAAACGTCTAACTTTGCCTGTTACAGATCGATTTTAGTATAAATAATTATTTTACGATAAGTGTGAATGTTCTCCCGGCCCTCCACTTGTACACAGTCATGTTGGTGACACTCACAGGATATGTAAAACCGTGTAACCAATATATTAAGTACGAAAATCACAGGAATATATCCCACCAACATAGAGCATTGGAATGCTGCAAACCAGTACCATTTGAAAGTAAATAAAAGTCTTATTTTCTAATTATTAATATATTTTATTTACAATGTATAAATATTATTCTCTGAATAGCAGGGAAGGATTACATTAACCATTCCCGAGTCCAAATTGTGACGCCCCTGAATTGACGGCCCTGATGTCAAGGTTTAGTTTAATATGACAGGCAATATTATCACGCAAGCACTGATTCTATATGTAAACGTTCATCATATACATTAATCTTCATTAAAAAATGTTGGTCAGTGACACGTGTTATATTACACGTTCGAAAGAGACAAACGACAAGGCGGCCATACTTCAATACCGTATATAATGTATCCAAAAATATAGTTCCACGTAGATGGGTAGGTGGCAGCACCATACATTAGATACATGACATGACATCCTCCCTTTAACGCTGTGTTTCTATTCATCCGTAAATCTCGTACGTCTCGTACGTAAAAAAAATCGGATCCTTCTTTTTAAGATGAACTGTTTCCATATGTACGTTTTAACGTGCTCCGCATGCGTATCCGCAAAAACGGACAGCACCGAAACGGATCGGTGAGCGATTCATCCGTTTTGCGGATGGCAAAAATGCCTACATTTCCCAACAGTGCCCCGGCACCAGGTGTGATGAGACATATTGACCTTCTTCCTGCCTGTCGTCCTTGTAGTTTCAGAAGAGGCACGTGAAAGGGTATCCACAAGAAAAACGTACGTACTTATGGAAACAGTTTTGACGGACTGCGCACTGCGGAGCGTACGTACGTCTTTTGCGGATACGATTTTTACGGATACATGGAAACACAGCTTAATGAAGTAGATGAACTTTCAGAGTTTAAAATTAGCGTTTCGCAAATAAACAACCATTACTTGTAAAACTATCTAATCACTGTTCAAGTCCTTTGGTTTAAAATTAAACTGCAAGTGTCCATCTTGTTTAAATTAGAAAATCCTCAGTAATGTCAAATATGGACCTTTTCTCAGAGTAGGGAATGAACTTGATATTAAACTTAAAGAAGTAATCTTACTTAAATGATTTTCATAAAATCTGTTGAAACTTAAATATCAATCCACTTGAATAACAACTGAAGCGGGATGCATGAGAAGGTAAGTTCCTCTTAATTCATAACAAAGTCTCTAAAATGCTGCGGTACAGGTCTTGGTCTGGTGCTTCATCGTAGTACCTGCTGCGCCTCCGGATCTGGCTGCCTATCTGGAAGGCCCTGGTTTTCACCATGTTGATCCCCTGGACTGGGATCTGCCAATAATGGAGGTTCATCCTTCTTTATTGGAACTGCAGTTTCAGTTGCCCATGTTACAGCAGGTCTGGGTTCCATTGATTTGCGGATAAATCTGCGATTTCGCCTATACACCGTACCATCCTCTGTCGTAACGAGATATGACATCGGTGCCTTGTGCACTCCAGTCACAATTGGATCACTATCCCCTACAGCTAGCTTTGATAAAGTTGTCGTGCCATGATCGTAGTATGCTTTCTGTTTATTTTGACGCTGTTTAAACTGAGCTGTTACGTCTTTAACAACTTTTGGCATTAACAGTTTTGTTGAGACAGGTAATTTCTCTCTGAGCATACGGCTCATCAGTAGCTGTGCAGGCGAGTGCTGTAAATCAGACACTGGAGTGTTGCGATACGCCAATAGAGCTAATTCTGGACATGTGCCTGATTTAAGTGCTTTGCGCATAAGCTGTTTGACTGTCCCTATAGCATCTGAAATTCACTAGCATTCCTGCTGAGCTCAGCGGCTGGAGCACACCTTAGATGTGGAATGTACCTGTGCTGATAAACCATCTTGTGGCAGCCTGACCAACAGAGTCCAGGAAAAGAAAACCAGGCAGTGGTATGCAAAGTGGACACCACTATGAGTTAATATAAATTATGTTTAACTTATCGCCCCACTCTTACATTTATAAGGTTTGTAAAAAAAACCTGATGCATGTTTGCAAATATTCTGTATATTTAAATGATAATCCTATCACTTGCTGATGTATTACCGTGCAAAATAATTGAGAAAAAAAAGAAACTGGTTTTAAATTTATTTCCTTGTCAGTGACTGGACTGGTGACCTCTAATGGCCATATCAGATGTTTTTATATTCCATGTGCACACAGCCTGAACACAAACTGTATTGCTTGAATACCAATTAATGTATAAAAAAATAATTTGGCTCACATAAACTAGGCTGACATAGTTAATGCCTGTGCATATTCATTTAATTTTCCTTGCTTTGCATTACCTGTATGGTATATACCAGGAATTAATTTTATCATTATTATGATGAAAATATATAAAAATCAGATGTAACCATATGTATTACCATGTGCCTGATACAATGGAGTCATCTAAAACAGTAAGCACTACACTGCTTTGATATAAATGTACCAACATACTTGACAAAAACCAAGGCTTTTAAGTCTGAAACAAATTAAAAGTTACAATATAATTATGTATAATTATGGACCCCCAGCCCATTGAAAATATGGTCCCATGCACGATGCTAGTCCTTCAATTTTATTGTTCTTAAACTGAAATATTTGCTTGTAAACCAAATATGTGCAGCTGCAACAAGTAAATCCCAAACCCAGAGATGAAAGCATGTAGGAATCTGAACCTGTCCCTGTAACAGTTTCTGAACAGTACCAAGCATTTGAAAGAGGGTTACAGTGCCATACAGCCAGAAGACCTGCAACACAAATGCCAATTTCTAATGATATTTAAATGATACTCAGACCAAAAATATGTGATATGTTTTATTTTGTAAACATCAGGGATACACTGTCATATAAATGTTGATGTATAAATGTATTGGCGTACACAGACTTGTGAAAGGAGAATAAAAATTATGAGTCTTGTTTTTCTCTGTGTATTAATTGCTGATTCAGAATAAGTTAATGTGTTTGTTGTAAGTCTCTTTTTTCTTCAATAAACTTTTAAATCTGTGGTGTATGTCAAAGTTTGTGACAATCTGGAATGTTAGATTAGAGACCAGCTTGCATCCTCATTATGGAGATTCTCTCGACATTTAGACTCCCAGCATCTAACTTTCCTTTTGTAGAAATTAAATTTCCCTATCTTGTCAGAAATATGACAATCAATGAAGCCTGTGGTGCAGTTAGATTGTGGACTGGATGCTGTCCTTTAGTTTGTGGAGAGTTCAAAACTTGTTCCATTTGCAGTGACCATTCTCTGTTGTTCAAATGCAGATATACTGGCAAATGAAGCAGTCTCTCTGTAAAACAATGAAGAAATAAAAAACAATTTTATATTCCCATAATTAAACTATATACAGCAGAAAACCATATGGAGAAAGAGTTAACTACCGAGTACAGGTATGAACTGGAATTGAAATTTCTACTAACATGACAAGGAAGTTGTCTCATAATTGTCTCGATTCATATAGGCCTACATTTATCAATATGTAATCCTACTAGTACAATGATGACTTTGGCGTATTCCAACAAAGCATTATTCCACTCTAAACCCTGTGTTACACGTCCACTTGGCCCCAGACCCTGTCTGCAGAATGCAAACTGAGCGTTGTCCATATATTATTTTCTATTATATATAATTTCTATTATATATATTTTCTATTACTAAAATAACTACACAATATTTAACATAAATATATTCAGTACTCCCATTTTCTATGAAAAAAACCCACTTTAATTCAGTGCTTTTTTCCTCTCCATGGTTAAACCAATAATGAACCAGTGACATGACTTGCAGTTTGCAACATAAATCAAATTGATTTGATGCTAGTTTATTTATCACCACAATCATTTTGTCACCAACAATTCACATGTGGTTTGCCATGGGTCTACCTAATGTTCATTATCACAATTGTCAACTATGATTTAATTTTTTTAATCATAGTTCTAAGACACTGAATTAACCTTAACATTTATAGTCTTCTCAATTGTGTAAAAGTAATACTGAAATATGCATATTGGTATGGTGATTTAATAGAACGTTAACTTAAAAAAACATTAATAATTTCACCTAGATTAACATCCCACAATCAATTTTCCTCACACGTATTTTAGATTTTATATATTTTTATTACACACATTATATATGAATGGTGTATTAAAAATAATTGTATGAATCAGAAAACAAAATTGGATAAAAAAAATTTTGACGTAATATTCATAAATAAATAATCATATATAGGTAAGTGTTATACATCACTATTCCCACATGAAAGAATACAATTCTTCCAAGTTCTGTTCATTGCAAAGGCACAATGGCAAGGCCAAGCCAAGGGCTGAATTCCAACCGCTACAATATAAACAAGAGTCCGATGCAGTTGCCAGGGTGTTACTCTGTAATATGTGCCCCCCCCCCCCACACACACACACACAAACCCCCACCCGTCCGGTTCAAACTAACGCTGGAATGGTCGGCTATATGGCTATATGGAAAGTAATCGGGTGTCAGTAACTTAACAATAACAAATGAGAAACTGTTGTAAAAGAAACATGAGGAAAAAAGTGTGATACTATAGCTAATTACACTCACCGTTGAAGATCAAGCGTTCTGGCACTTCTGCATTTGTGCTTGTAAATCCTGGTGACGTTGAGCTGGTTGTGCACTGTGCGGCCTCCCACACGCCTTGATCCACCGGAGACATTTCGCCAGTTCAGTCTTTGGGAGTAAGATAAGCCTGGCCCCTCCCAGAGCTTTCAGGGTATCTCTCGTCATCGTTGCACGTTCCCAATGCACTTCTGAGAACCATCGTTCGTGGAAGCAAAAGCCGCACAAAACAAGGTGTTGTCACATCCACGTGCGCACGGTCACACAAAGTTGTGGGACAATATGGCGGACACTCAACACGTGGCGATCACGTCATAAATGACGTTATCTGATTGGCCAATTGGTTACGCATGATTGACAGGTCGGAAGCATTAATTCTGTGACCCATATATGCTACTTCACTGACTTTGAACTGCATTTTAGTTTTTTGTTGAACCTGACATTAGACTCAGCTGCTCTAGTCATAACTTTATGTAATATCTTGTCGTGCTCTTCATCGTCTTTGGCTGCAATGATCATATCATCTGCAATCATGTACACACCAGCAATGTCGCCAAACGTTTGAAAAGTTCTCTGTTATAGGACCTCCTATGCAGAGCAAATTCCAAACGGCATGCGCTTGAAACAATAGCGTCCGAAAGGTGTGTTAAATGTGCACAGACGAGCACTCTCATCATCGAGGACCACCTGATAGTACGAGTCTTTCAGATCTAGTACAGTGAACACTGTTTTGTCATCTAGTTGACTTTTCACATCATCAAATGAGGTTATGGGAAATTTTCACGCTGTATAGCTTTATTCAGTTAACTTGGGTTCAGACAGATGCGAATTTCCGAGCGAGTGGCAATGTGATAATTTTTGCAAATGTTCCTAAACCTTCAAAATTGTCCTTGTACTTATTAAGTACATCCTCTCTTGTAAGTGGAGTGGTCACAACTGAATCAAGCTGGTTCTGATCACAATATGTTCTATTCACTAGACCTAGTGCTGTTCAGGCCTTTAGAAATGGAATTGGTGGAGATCTAGATTGTGTCACAAAGAATTCCTGGGAAATTTGGTTTTCATTTACTTCACATGTCAAACTCACTTTCCCGATGTGATGCACTGTAAAATCACCAAAAGCCTTAAGACTCACCGGTGATGGTTGTAATTTCGGTGCTTTACTTAGTTTCTGATACATATTGTATGGTAACATATTTCTTGCTGCACCAGTGTCCAATTTCATTTTAACTCTGTGTCTATTCTTAATCACGGTAAACCATGCAGACTCTTTAGGGCTTTCTGCACTAGCAAGGTTACCTATATACAGAGTGTCCATGAAATAGTCCTCACCAGATTCATCATCAGTTTCCACTGAGAGCTCATGTGAGTGTTTCACTTGTTTTGTACGAAAACACTTTGCATATTGATTTTTCCACCACATTTTAAACATTTGACTCCCCAAGCTGGACATTTCTTGGGTTCATGTGTGGAACCAAAACAGAAACATTTTCTGTCACGTGTCTCATTTGATTTTTTCTATTTCTCCGACCAGCTTTCCATGGTTCTGGACTCTTTTAACCTGATTTACATCTCAATGTCTCTGTTCTGATGCTGTAGCACCGACAGTCTCACTATCTAGGTTTTTCATACTTGATATTTCTTTCTCAGTGTATTTCCGCTGACCGACACAAGTCTACTGCTTTTTCTAGGGTGAGTTTAGCTTCTCTCAACAAGCGTTCTTTCAGAGATCTTGACTTAGTACTGAACAGTATTTTATCTCTCAACATGTTATCCGTTTGAGCGAATTCATATGCTTGGGCCTTACATTTTAACAGGATTAGAAACTCATCAAAACTCTGTCCCTCACCTCTCTGCAGGTCCCAGAACTGTTACCTTGAGAAAACCAGCAAATTCGGATTCCAACTTTGCCAAGACATCGTCAAATTTAGTTTTTTCTTCTCCCGCTCGCCACACAATTTGATTATATCGCTCCAAAAGCATCCGGACCTATTGCCGACAGCAGCATAGCGATCTTTGTGGCAGCCGGTTTTCCCGCGGCTTCTTGAGCTGCCAGGAATAATTCGTCTCGTTGCCGCCACCTCCTCCAGTTTTCAGAGAGGTTTCCTTGTAAAATTAAGTACTCCGGGGGCTTAAAGCTTCCTTCCATCATGAGCTGTCTATTTTACCCCGATCCTGGTACCATGTTATACCACACGTTCGAGAGAGACAAACGACAAGGCGGCCATACTTCAACACCGTATTTGATGTAGCCCAAAATATAGTTCCACGTACATGGGTAGGTGGCAGCGCCATACGGACATACATTAGATACATGTCATGACAACACGAACCCATTATCCTGAAATGCGTCCTATGCGAGAAAAGCTGACGTGATAGGTATCTTTAAAAGAGTAACCTCCTCTTCAAAAAACAGTACCGTGTTACATGTGACTAAGAGGTGAGACTGCACAATGTCTTGTTAGTTATTTGAAGCAAGTCCTATGGAGAAAGAAGAACACGCATTTCAAAGTTGGTAGATTAACTGGAGAAGAACTATTGGTAAGATAGGTTATAATTCAGTAGTCACACTCTAATATGATTCAATCTCGGAGTGAGGTAATCTATAGAAAGATACAAGTGCTCTGTTATGAAAAAAAATACTTTTTCTGGTCCAATGGTCTCATCTTTTTCCAGCTAACACGAATACTTTTGCCCGTGTTACTAAAGAGTAAAGCATTCGCCTTTCAAGTAAATCAGATTCAGTTGCATCATGTATAGTACAGGACCACTACAATGAGTAAGTTAGTGATGCCAAACCGTTCCCGAAGCTATCAATATAGGTCAGTCGATCATAAACTGCTCTGATTTTGCGAACTCCTTTGTTTGAACACCTATAACACCATGACTTTGTATGATGAAGGACGAGTTATCATTGATAGATATATTGACAATTTTTAAATCTCTCACAATTTTAGTAAAGAACTGTTGTAATTCACCATGTTTGTTATAAAATTAAAGACTTAAGTAATATCAAACTAAAGTAATATCAAACTACAGAAATATCAAACTCAAGTAATATCAAATATCTTAGAGGAACCCTACTTCATGAAAATGCTACCAGCAACAAGATGCTAGTCGTCAAATATGCAGCCTCAGTGCATTCAATAAACACATCTATAATTCTAGTATTATATATAGCACCCGCAGTAGTGCCCGGCTAATTCGCCATTTTGCAACGCCGCCAGCCGAAATCAAACCGAGCCTAGTTTATGTGGAGTGAGCCGATTTTGTGCAGCTCAGTTTGGCTTGATCAACATTTGTAAAAATTTTGGTTTTGTTATTTTTAGTTTATTGTCGCTGCAAGGAAACGGAGTATTTAAAACGGGTACTTTAGATTGTCACGTCGTCAAATGAATATGCTTTCAGGTCAGTTCAAGCCAGCCAACATTTTTTAAGCCGACTCGAGCAACATAACTTGGCTTACTACTAAAGTCAGCCGTCCTTCAGTCCAAGCCACCCGCACTTTTGTTGCTAAAACGGCTTGCAACGGGAGGTAGACATCTTGATTTCATCGCTTGTACCTAATGCATCCAGAACCATTGGGGACATCAAAGATCTATAGATGTTTATTTACTTCTTATAAATTATTTATTTGAAGAACTCGTTAACAACGAATAACATTCAAGCAAAACTTCACTTCATTATCAGAAAGGATAATGTGTACATTTGACATATGTACAACTGTTGGAGGTGGAAGAACGTAAGTTCTGGAAGGTTAACATGCCTTAAGTTGCAGTGATAAGGGTAAATTATTCGCCGCTATGTCAATGTGAAGTCGAATAAAGCATATTATAAGCCTTAAAGCAGGAAATTACATAGTTCAGGGTTTCCTGTTATTGAACAAAGATGGTTTATATTTTTAATTTACCTGTGCAAACAGCAAAATAACAGCCAGGGAATCCGTGTCTCAGCTGTGGTTATACATAGTATCCAGACACCTCGTCTGGTAATTAATCATGCCTAGTCCTATCAGTTCTAAGAGACTTATGTTGGCCACACCTGTATTTTGTCTTTTTTGTACACATTGTTTCCGTCTGTTTGAGACAATAACAGCAATGGTATCAATTCTTTATGCTTTGGTTTCATCTATTTATTGACCATGATTAGTTTCATCAATTCCTAAAGATTGGTGGCATCAACTGCTTCCGGTTGTTTAGCTCAACTTTCTTTCAGCATTGTTGAACTGTGGCAATGAGTCTTTTCCCGTTGTCCTTCCATCCGGTCGTCTGGTAGCTTATAACGTAACCATTTGACCTAGAAATTTCCAACTCAACATACAGGGATTTCCTCGGAAAATACGTGGAAACCCGATACAATTTAATAGACACCTATACTGTGCAAGTACCTAAGCTAGGTATTTGTAAACTTTTATCAGGAGTCAAACCTGAAAAAAAAAACAATTAAGTGAGCATGAGCAAACCCGTATAAGGTGAAGACTCTCACATAATCCACATTAAGAATCAGATCAGATTAAAAAAAAGATATAAGAAAGGAAAACGATTCATCCAAAATCCTGAAGATAGAACTTTCATTTTAACTATAAAAAAATATGATTAGCAAATTTTGATATATAGAAAAATTCGCATACCGAAGTGGAGAAGGAGAGACGGACAGGGTTGCTGGAAACAATATTATGTTATCAAATAATAATATATATAGTGTGGTATTTATATTTTATCAACTTTACTTATTTATTTCACTTGGATTGTACCACAAGCACAATGCACAGCACTCTCTATACCTGAATGGTGGCGTTGTTAGGGGAACCCAGGAGAAAAGGCTTTGATATTTACCTGTTAACCATTTTTATGATGTCGTTTTGTATTTCTTTCACTATAACTGACACAGGTCAGCCTTCTGTTGATTCTTCATATCAACTGTTGGCATGTTAGGACCATTGCCGACAGATGGCGTGTCACGTGGAATGATGATGAAGGGAGACACCTGAAAATAACAATGCAGGGGTTAGGATGTTTCCCTGTGTATAGATTTTATCAAGTTTCAAAGCGCTTATTTTATTTTAGAATTCAAACGAAGGTTCATTTTGAAGAGATAATTTATTCATATCAAAATATCACGGGAAAGATGCAATATATGGAATGACATGCGATTAAAACGTCATATACATGATCAGGCGGTACACCTAGAGCCATATACCCACTGTGCAAGTAAACAAACATCAGAGACCGGCATCCGGCACAGAGAAAAAATGGAAACATTTTGAATTTTTTTATAGAGTAACCATAACTTTCCTTTAACAACTATTTTCACAAATGAACCATAATTTTCCATTGAAAAATAAAATATTTGTTTCCCTATACGGATATAGTATTCGTGAATATTGGGTGAAAAAGGGTTACTTCGCAAAGTTGAATGTACAAAACTTAAATTCTCCACTTTGGTTCATTGGATGACCAGAAATAAAAATCCGGATGATGCCCATTTTTCAATTTTTGCCAGCCTTTTGTTTAAATTAAAAATATATAATAAAATAATAATTGAATACAACCGTTCTACATATTCGAGCGTAAAATTAGGCAAATGTCGAATCAATAACGATTCTATTCTCAATCTATCGATCTAAGGATTTGGGCGTGGTTTAAAAAGTAATATTCCGCTCAAAAATTGGAAGGTACACGTCCCTTTGCAACTTAACACTCTCCGTAGGTAGATTCACGCCAGGAAGCTGTCCTTGAAGTACTTTCGTGTTGCAGTCTTGCGTCCTTATTGAACGCTGACAGGTTTAATTCTCCCAGTTTCCCGAAATCGATCATTGGGGTTGCCATTTTTCGTTCACAATAAAACTGGAATGTCACAGTTTTCATGTCGAAACTATGGCTATACCGCTAGTGGAGAATAATACTCAGTAACTTGACAACTTATTCAGAACCCATGTCAACCAGATGTTACGTATAGCGTTTTAATCAATCTAAATAAAATTTTAAAAAAGGAAAATATATTTAAATAAAATTTTCGTGAGATTTTGTTTTTATTATATAATTCCTCATAACCGTATAGTTTAAATCATAAAAATATATATACATTGGAGTCACTTGGACGTCATCGGCTTTAACCGATACACGGAGTATACAAGGGTAAACTTGAATTTATCTGGTAAGGAAAAGATCGACCAGGTTTAAGGCGAATTTGAACTCTTTTATAGGAAGAGCTACGTTTCTGTCATGCAAAGCGGAGTAGTAGCTAATATTGAATAGGAACGTGAGAGTATGATTTTATAACAGAATATTTACAAGTTCCTGAACACCTGAACGCCTGATCAAAAGATATTTACCGCCTCAAGTGGAATTTTATCTCCTTCGGTATTATGTGTGAACTCAGTTTATGAAAGAACCATCGAAGGAGAGATAATTATCATAACAAGATTTTATAATACACTTTTATAGGAATCCTATAGGGCCTTCCTAAGGGAAACGCTGGGTTTGATCATCGAGGATTTCTTACTAACGGACCTTATTAAGAACCAAATGATACAAAGATGGCCTGAAGGTGTGTATATACTATGTCCCCAATACATACCGTGCAGCTTGAAACACCACACCATGTTATACGCCGTCAATGACAGGACGTATTATAGTATGCCCACGGTCCGTCCGTCTCTGTCAGTCCGTCTGTTAACTTTTAGTGCCACCGTGATAACTTACTTCGGCTCTTGATGGATTTTCACGAAACTCATCAATTGAAATTATCTCACCCGATTTGATTATTGGCCAAATCCACGCATATTTTATTAGGTCAGAGGTCACTAGGTCACTATATAGTGCCGCCACGATATCTTACCAGGAACATGATGAATTTGGATAAAACAGATAAAATAACCAATATAATATCTCGCCTAAGTTCGATTTCCGGCAAACCCATGGATATTCAATAAGGGCAGATGTCCCCAGGCTTGGTGGCTCCGTGATGACTTAGTAAAAATCTGATGGATTTTCATAAAGTTCGTGATGAATATAAACAATAAAGTTTCTCACCTGAATTACATTCTCGGCATAATTTACGTATGTTTAATGAGGTCACAGCTATGAAGACACCTATGATAAAGATGATATGATGGATTTTTACACAGGTGATGAAAATGCTCCTGCTGCTACTGCTGCTGCTCCTGCTAATAATGATGATGATGATGATGATGATGATGATGACGAGGAGGTGTTAGAATTTATTTTTGATGACTTGACTTTATGACATTTGACTACTAACTCATCGATGCTATGGCGCGTTGTCATATGTAATATAAAATACTCAGCAGGTTGCTATTAATAATCATCAATAATGCAATTATTAAAACACCGAGTACCGAGTACACTGGTACCTGTTTATATTTAAAGATACAGTCGTGTGTCTCTTCTATATTTTCATTATCAAAGGATAAAACAAATCATTCATATGGATTTCTCCTTCAGTTTGTCACTTTTTGTTTTCCAACAAATTAATCACAAAATACTAACAATACGATACACGATACCATATATACAAATAGTTTCAAAAGTCAGATTCCAAGTCATTGATCTCTCGATCTCTCTCTCTCTCTCTCTCTCTCTCTCTCTCGATGGAGTCAAATCTCATTTCAGATTGGCCATGTCGAAGACTCAACGCGATCTGAATCAATAATAAGGGAAGAGTCCCTTCACTTTGTTGATTAACATGTTTTTGGTGTTTGGCCTTACAGGTGCTTAAAGCCCGGAGCCATGTCGACCACACAAGTGCAGCTAGCTTTAAAAATTATAAAAGACGGCTGAACTTAGTTGTAAGCCGAGTTTAACGGCTCGACTCTGCTTCCAAAACGCACTCTTCCGCTTATTATAATCAAATACCTGAGATGCCACCTTTCAGCGAAGAATCGCGGTACAAATTAAAATATCTTATCGGTAAAATATTTTTTAAAATGGCTTGCAATCCAATTTGATTGGATAGGCACTACCGGTACATACACCAAATTATGTACTATAATAATAAGTTTAGGTATTTAATCATGAATGAATGGTCTCTATTATTGATAAAGGACTGAGACATGACAACCTGGCAAATCATTGATCAGTTTTAGTCATATTTGTTCGTTTGCACACTAAAATAAAAGGATAATACATATTTAACTTAACTGTGAAAGCACGGTTTAAGGTGAATCAATATACGAACACATGCAAGTTTGAGTATAGGATCCTGACGGATGAATACATGCCGGCTCAGACTAGTTCTAGTTCTTAATGTTTCTGTGAAGGTATAAACAAATGATAAATAAATGTCTAAACACGGATGTCGGACTCTATTCTGAACTTTGAATCCGGTTCGGACTCTTGTCCACTTTTCTGGGGACTCGGACTTGGACTCGAAGGTTCTGGACTCGGATTTGTACTCGGACTCGGGGGTCAGGACTCGAGACATGAGACCGAGTCCATCTTAAGTCCAATAGTAAAAAGCTCTGACACATACTTTAAAGACTTGTATGCATGCGCGATCTACCAACGGATAATAGGCATACAAAATTAGACTATATTAACCAAATTTAAGTTCAGCATCGGGAGCTACAGGTGATAGGTTTTAAAAAATTCCTTTATTAACGTTCCTCAGGAATTTTTTTTTGTGTTCATCTGATTTGTTTCCTCATACATCACATTTACCTTTATCCTTTGATATGTCTTGTGGCCTTTGATATGTCCAGCTATTAAGCAAGTCAATAGATGGGTGTCACAAGAAAAGGCTTTGTACTCGGACTCGGGGGTCAGGACTCGAGACATGAGACCGAGTCCATCTTAAGTCCAATAGTAAAAAGCTCTGACACATACTTTAAAGACTTGTATGCATGCGCGATCTACCAACGGATAATAGGCATACAAAATTAGACTATATTAACCAAATTTAAGTTCAGCATCGGGAGCTAAAGGTGATAGGTTTTACAAATTCCTTTATTAACGTTCCTCAGGAATTTTTTTTTTGTGTTCATCTGATTTGTTTCCTCATTCATCATATTTACCTTTATCCTTTGATATGTCTTCTAGCTTACTTTTACACTTTGTTATCCTTTTACTTATCCTAGATCTGTATTTATTACTCATTATTACTATGCACAGTAGCACCTACTAGAGATACAAACCTACCACTCTTCACATATCATTCTACTTTACACTCTTCATGATCACATTTCTGTTTTTAAACATATACTGTTGTACTTGTACAACGCGCATTTTTTCGCTGCCATCGATCTATTATTAATCTTTGCCGTGACAGATTGCTCAAGTCAATAAATGGTACTGTATTGTTTTAGCTTTCACCTAAATAGTACCACCCATTCCCGTCAGATGTCGCTCAGTTCAGTAAAGTCTACAGCAGCGTGTCCTGCTTCTCGACTTGTATGATCGCAGTTTTTTGTTATCATCAAACAAGTGCCAGTCTTAGCTGTCAAAGGGGGCAATAGTCATTTCAACCGGCTGCAACCATATTATGGACATATCAAATGCCAACTATAGCAAAAAATTTACTGGAATGACCCAAGTGTTAAGGAATAGGGATACCCAAATCACGGATATTTCATATGCCATATATGACATGCATTTACTAGAAAATTCCATGCATGAAGGGTTAGGCATTGCCATATCACAGATATATCATGCTGCATGTGACAAACACTCCTGAGTATTCTATGCCTAAAGGGTAAGGGTTACAAATAATAACACAGATATAACATATGACACCTGTCACAAGCTTACCTCAGAATTCAATGCCTGATGGGCTTATGTTACACTGGGCTGGGTATTGCCTACAAATTTAGTATTAATTTATATTGCGATATAAGGTAGCGTATTGCGATACGTATTGCGATATTTTCATTGCATTAAATGAGGAAATTTGTGTTATTAATACATATATATCTACATTATATGTGTGTGTGTACATATACATGTTTTTGTTAATTTTATTATTATCATTCTTTATCATGTTAAATACAATGAGACATTACAAGTTTAGGCTGATCATTTTATTTTTAAAATGTAGCAATATTCCTTACTTATATATTTAGTAAACTACTTACCTGTTGTTGACATAACGCTAAGAAACCTGTTAAATCAAATATAACTTGCACATATATAAACATATATTTATAATAAGCTACGCGGGGGGGGGTGCACAATCACAGCAACAGTTATCAAAAGATGAAAAGGGAGAATTATCAATCATTTTTACTTCATCACTTCTTTCTTTTTGTTATACGAATATATTTCTCTTATACAAAAAAAAAATAAAATAAAATAAATCGATATTTGATACCTGTTTTGGGAGACGCAATATGCGAATCACCGTGGCGCGATATACCGATATCAATAATATCGCTAAAAGTTAGGGTATATCATATGTCACCTGTGTCAAGTGGCGGTTTTAACACACGTTGCTACACCAATAACATACTTCGTACCCCCTCCCGGTATTTATTTATTTATTCATTTTCATTATTTATTATAGCAAATAGCTTGCATTTGCGCTTGCGATTCATAGGGGCCATTCTGCTGGACCCCTCTGATCTCCACTGCCCCTGGTTGCAGTAACACACGTTGCTACCTATACCATACTTCCTACCATCTCCGGATTCTCTTGGTACTAAAAAGCTGTTATTAGCGACTGAGATTCATAGGGACCCCCCTGTCCGCCCGCTCTGATCTCGAATGCCCCTGTTGGCAGTTTTAACATACGATGCTACCGCTACTATACTTCCATTATCTAGGTAAATCTAACCCTTTAACAGAAGAACTGAAATTAAATTAACATATGGGTCAACCCAAACAATATAAATATATATATATATATATATATATATATATATATATATATATATATATATAGAGAGAGAGAGAGAGAGAGAGAGAGAGATAAATAGATGAAGATTTGTATGGTTTAAAAATGGATCATAAAAATAAAAGAATTCCTCACGATTTTATACACCTTAGGTCTTAGGGAAAATGAAGTGTCATGTATGTTTTAGAATGGTCATAATCAGAAATTAATTTAAATTTTAATTTATCAGTAAAGTAGGGTTTAATTATGATGACAGATCCTTGCAAATCCATGGGTTAAAATTATATAAATACAGTAAGGTGTGAAACGTGATGTTTGGTCACGGTTTTCTGTAAACTTCCCAGGCGTCTAATGATGCCAAACTGAACATAAAAGAAACTTCCCATTGAAGGGGGGGGGGGGGGGGGGCAGGGAAGGTTTGATCTCAAAAGCTACTGAAGTTCAAAGATAAGTATTTTATTGACTGCTTACTCAGAAAAACGTTGGTACTGGTACTATAAAACTTCCGCAGCAATTAACTACGGTTCAGTATCGGTGCGCTCATTTAAGTGTAGGAGTTCATTTGGTCACAAAAAAAGTAAAATACCGGGCTGTTTATATGTGTACGATAAGCGAATGTTCCATATGCAGTTCTCTAGCATTCAGTCTCAGTTTACACAGAAAGAGAGGTTATTTGAGATACAACAAATATAAACCTATAGAGGGTTAAATGCACATTGTAAAAAGTAGGCTCACATTATCAGACTTTTTCAGTGTTCTCTCTCTCTCTCTATATATATATATATAAATATATATATATATATATATATATATATATATATATATATATATATATATACAGTAGGATTATATACAAATATGATAAGTACGGCTGAGTATCGGTCTTCCTACTCAGTTACAATACGTAATGCGATACACTCAATAAGATACGCAATACGCACCTTTTTTTGTATACCATTTTCTGATTAAAGGCCCTGACGATAATTTTTTCTTACTTTCTTAAATATAATGCCTATAATGTCCGCCTTGGAGCTGGATTTTAAATTGATAAAATATTTATAATAAAATAAAATCAACTGACAGAAAAAGCTTTCTTTTAAATACTAAGTCACTTTCAAGCAAGCAAATCAATATATTTCCCAAAAAACCGGAGCCATCTCCTCTGTAGGATTCACTATTCTCTTTAGGGATGGAAATGTAATAAATTCAAAGGATGAGCCCAATTTGTCGTTTGGGAAATGCCTTAAGAACGTAATATGTAGGCTTAAACGTTTTCGAACACCATTTTCATAACGTAAACCATAAGCTGTTACTTGTTACGGAAACGGAGATATACACACAGGCGGACACAGAGATATAAACACAGACAGACACAGATATACAGACAAACAGACACAGAGATATACGCACAGACACAGAGAAATACACCCAGACGGGCACAGCGATATACAGACAAACAGACACAGAGATATACACAAAGACACTGAGATATACACACAGCAAGAAAATGAGATATAAAAAGACACAATGATATACACAAAGACAGACACAGATATACACATAGCCAGTCAATGAGATCTACACACAGACAGACACACCCATATACAGTCAGACGGACACAAATTTATACACAAAGACAGACACAGAAATATACACACAGACAGATACAAGCTGTTACTTGTTACGGAAACAGAGATATACACACAGGCGGACACAGAGATATAAACAAAGACAGACACAGAAAAATATACATAAAGACAAAGAGATTAAACAAAGACACAGATATACAAAGAGACGGGCACAGAGATATACGAACAGACAGGCACAGAGATATACACAAAGACACCGAGGTAAACACACAGCCAGAAAATGAGATATACACACAGACACAGAGATATACACAAGACAGCCACAGGGATATACACACAAACAGACACAGAGATCTACACACAGACAGACACACCCATATTCAGTCAGACGGACACAAATTTATACACAAAGACAGACACAGAAATATACACACAGACAGATACAGAGATATACACACAAACAGACACATCCATCTACGCTCAGACGGACACAGAGATATACACAAAGACGGACTTAGAGATATACACAAAGACAGACACAGAGATATTCACACAGACATCACAGTTAACACACAGACGGACACAGGGATATACATACAGACAGACACAGAGATATACAAACAGAGTAACAAACCTATTTAAATATAGACAGACACAGAGATATAAACATTGACAGCCACACCCATATACCCACAGACAGACACAGGATTTGTCGCTTGAATCCGAACCAAGCTGATTAAACTTGTATCTGTGAGGATATATATATATATATATATATATATATATATATATATATATATATATATATATATATATATATATATATATAGCTTAACGTTAAGCACGTTGAAGCATCCAGTTATTACTCCGAGTTTCACGACGTTGCCGGTCAGTTGGGTCATGTTTGCCGTGTGAACGAGGACCGTAACAATACGTATACCCATTTTTCGTGTTATCATTTTTTTGCAATCTTATGTGTCATTCTTTCTGTATATTGGTAAAATAAGCACATAAGCGGGACGCGCTGTCTGTATGATTCAATTTAAATAATATGTTTAAACTAACATAGCATTAAATAGAATCATACGATCGCACGCCATGCAGCTGCATCGGGTCATCCTTCATTTTTTTTTATGCTCTACCGGCCAAAATAAGCCTCCAAGAAATGGGGTTAAACAGATGGTTCTCTGGACGTGACCACAAATAATAATTCCAACCCTGACCCTGTGGTGGATTTTGCTTTAAGTTTCATTTCAAAAGTTAAGTTTTCATTTTAAAGCCGCGCTGACATTTTTTATCCTTTTCAATATGCAGGGGCGTCAATATAGGGGGGATTGGGGGTATATATACCCCCCACCTTTTGGCAAGGGGGGGGGGGGATGGCCAATGTTATCATCCCCACCCCCACTTTTCAGAGAATGATATTATAATATTGCAAATGAAATATATTAATAAAGAATTATAGACTGTGGATCCATTTACTAAAAAAATGTTATATATAAACCTTGCTTTGAATTACAAAAACTTATTTTCTATTACAATATTATAATTATTTGAAATATGATTAACATCGGTATGTTTATTTATATATATATATAATCATATATATAAAAAAGATATATTTATAATCACATATATATAAATAGATAT
Source organism: Sipunculus nudus (assembly GCA_026874595.1). NCBI lineage: Eukaryota > Metazoa > Annelida > Sipuncula > Golfingiida > Sipunculidae > Sipunculus > Sipunculus nudus. The sequence continues at coordinate 4,666,854 of CM049313.1, read as the reverse complement.
ATAATATATATATATAGTTGAATTTGTCACTTAGAGGCTGAAAAAGGTATATGTGTGTGTATATAGAAATATACAAAGTCATCCCTCCATCCTGGAAGAAAACTTGACGCCACTGTCAATATGACTTACTCTAATCTGTCACTAACTATTGCTCGGAGGGGGGGGGGGGGGGTTCATGTGAGCCATCATATGTACCCTAATTTTTACTGCTTTTCCAGGTAGGATATCCTAAGGGGACTAAAATAACTTGGGCAGACATCCTGAATCGCGGGCAGGAAGGGTTGGGGGAATCTTTCTTTAGATCCCCTAGAATATGGATTTCAAAGGAAGGGCAGTATTGTATCCAGGTAAAAAACATCATCAGCCTCTGTCAGATAGCATTGAAACGAAGTGGAACTGAGTAAAGTGCGTAACATGTGTATGCTCCTTTAGGAGGCATATTCTACATAGGTCAAGCAAGTGAAATGCGACCATATAAAAATCAAAACTGTGTTACTTACATACAATAAACCTGAGAAAGTCCGATGGACTTGGTATCTATTGGAAATGAAATTAGCATACAATGTTATATGTATTATATTTTTATAAATGTTGGCTTCAATAATTTTCTTGGCATCAAACCTTCCCAATAATCATATACGGTATCGACCTGCAAATGATCTCAAGAGATTTATTGACCCTAATTACATCAGAAAATACCGCAAAAGCAATCACTAAGGTATATTTCTTGGGTATTTATAAACGATTCATCGACATAGGGGCCATATTGGCAGCCATACTGGATTCAACTATTGCCCAAAAAGTAATTGGCCTGATAATGATTTCGATAGAATCCATTACCATTAAAATATAGCCAAAACACCAAATTAACCCCCCTACATTAATGTATAGGCTTGTCATACCGTGCCGCACCCATTTATTTCTTAACGGGAATGACTTGGACTACCTCCAAGAACGTGGTGGCACCTGTTAAATCTCCAATGCTTCCTCTACACCTGCAACCAGACATAAATTGGATTGTTGTCAAAAACAAGGTTTCTCTATTACATTTAATGAGGTCAATGTTTCTCAGAAAAGCTCTTGATTTAATGACTTGGATTACTGCCTAAAAGACATACATAATAAATTTATCCAGGGTACAGAAATGGTCAGATCATATGTATATATACCCCCACACAGGGTATGCTTTCATCACTCAGCTGCAGCATACAACTGAGAAGTGTAGGCCTACTTTTTCGCAGCTTTGATCTGAACAACATGCGGCTTTTTAGTTTCGTCATCGTCGGCTTGGTGACAGCACTTGTGCTTCCCTGCCACGGCGCCCCAAAAGCCATCAATGACCTGATTGCCAAGCAGCCTGAAGACAGTTTACCTCTGCAAGGTGTCAATGAAGAATCCTATAAGGATGAGCCGAAGGACATTGACACCAGGAAAGAAGGAGATGATGAAAATACTGATGGTGATTCCGACGATGATGGCGAGGAGGTGTCAGAACTGATTGTTGACGCCAGTGACTACATGGACGCCAAAGACGTGGAGCTAATTGAGGACTTTGGTAAGTATATTTGTTATGGAACCCTTATTCACGTGCCTTTTCCTTAAATGAAAATCAAATCTGATATAAAGTTGAGAGTTTGATAGTGAAAATCAACTCCATCTTCAATAAATCATTTTCCACACATTTCCTTTGATGGACCTGCCTTTCCATCAGAGCAAAACAATATATTTGTCTGACTAAAGCATAAGGCAATGAACAGGTGATAACAATTTTCAATCAGTTAAATTAAATTCAAGCTGATACATATTTCCAAAACTTCGAACTATAAAGTGTTCTCGTATTTTTAAGTGCATTTGACATCCACTGTATTTAAGAACACTAGCAAATAAAGCGACAGCCATCCCATATTCTATAAAATATCATAATAATATCAAAATAGTTTATCTTCATTATAATTTGAAGCTTAATATTATACTCCAATAAAGCCGGCCTCCCATCTGTTCCACTTTGTGCTTGTACCTAAACACCAGTATTGGTTAATTATCTAGCATATTATCAGTAACACATATATCTCCAGGAAGAAAAGACACATGATGTCCGAGGACAATCACAAAAGCATGTCTTTGTGACCATTATGTTATGAATGCATATATATATAAGGCTATATTTAGGGATTAAGGGGGCGCAGCCCTTTTTCAAGCTTAAAATATGAATTTTAATTAATTTTCTTCCCAACTTCTTCAGGCAATAGTTACGTGTATGGTCCACGGGCTATCCCGGCACACTTGATCATCTGGGTAAAATTGTTGTGCCCCCTTTCCTAGCTCTAACCTCCCTTGAACTTTGCTTCACACTTGTAAATCAATAGTTTATGTTTATTTTATCATGTGTTATATCAATACACCACTTAGTACCTGATACTTTATCACTGCAAATAAATATATTTTTTTATTCTTATTTTGAGTCACAGTGAGAATTCTGGTTTCACCACTACCACCGTATTGATGTTTACTGTCCCACACTTTATTTAAATCATGATTTTTTTATATCTTTTCAGATGCATGGCTATTTTCTTTGAACAAAACCGGAGCTAAGCGTCAGAAACGTTGGGTAGGCATTGCAGTGCGCGTTGGGGCTTGGGCCGCGCGGGCAGGGGCCCGTTATCTAGCAAGCCGCGGTGGGGCAGCGGCGATCTTCAGAGGTGTCACGAGGAGGTATATTACCAGGAGTGGCTCCCGTCTGACGAGGCACTACTTAAAATCTGGAAGCTACCGAAAGGCTTTGCGGGACTTCACCAGACTAGGGCCTTCTAACATCAAACGAATCACAAATTCCAGATTCAAGGGATACACCGGAACAATCGGACGTGGATCCGGAAAATACAAAATGACCGTCCGTAGCGGAAGCAAACATGGTTCCCCCACACTTGAAATTCGAAAGGGTGGTGTTGTTCGAAAGTTCCGCTATGGTCCTCGGTAAACACGCGAAGTAAAATACATTGACATTAAGATGTCAGTTATTCCGACAGATTGTTGTAAAAAACGCGTTTAGAGAAATATTTGTTGGGAAAATAGACCATTAGATAACACATGTATAATCGGAATCCAATCTTCGGATAAAAGAGACTTTTCTATATATATTTGATGTGTGTCCAACGTTCCTGCTTGACTTACACAAACGTGATCAAACGTACAAACATTCTCAAGAAAAACATAGTAAATACAGCAAATGACGAACTTTTCAAAATATGCATCAAATATTGTACCAATACTAATAGATCTCTATCCACTTTAGCAACAATTGAAAATAAAGCAGTCATGTATATTCCACTCAGATGTCTTTTTTTAAGTGTCAGCTGTGGTGTATGTGTATTTTGGTGTTTTGTACTACTTGGCTTTACAACGTCACGACACCCTTGATTTCTTGCTTATTAAAGGTAAAGACACACCCAGACCTCTGACATTAAAACCTCAATCTAAAACATTTAACAGTTTATATATATATATATATATATATATATATATATATATATATATATATATATATATATATATATATATATATATATGAAAGGGTGTGTGTTTGTGTAACTAAAATCTTTAAAATATGCAACACACGAAAAGACATGTTCTGTTTGGACACATTAAATTTTTCAATTTTTTTTTTAATCTGGCCGAGTTGTGGAGTCAAAAATAGCAAATTTTACACTTCCTAACGTTGTGGCTAGAGACACCTGACACGGTACATGCAAAAATACAGCCATCAAGCATTTGACCAGATTTGACCTATTTCTGACCTATTTGCGCAAAATCTTGACCTTAGAGTTCGGGCAGTCAGTCATACATACAAATATGCGGAACTCACCAGTATGTCCGCTCAATCAAAGATTCGAACGGACTACAAACACATTATCTTTCCGGGGCAAATAAAACCCTTTGTTAATAGGTAATAAACAGAATTAAGGGAAAACTCTGATTGATTGAGAAAATAAATGAATTCAAGTGAACCCATAAGCCTCCTCAATTGGCATAAAAATAACAAAATCAAATTTGTTGAATAAAATCTTTCCAGAAACTGACAAACAAGCAAACACAGTTGAAAACATAACCTTCCTTGGCAGAGGTGACCCAACATATACAGGCTGACGGCGTCAGTCCAAATTATTTTATCGGTACGTGTCCTACATTAACTCCTTGACTCACTATTTGGACGAAGATTGATAATAGGCCACCTTAACTGACCGACGTGAGTATGTATATGAGTCAGGAATATGATGACATATGTGTTGATCTGGCGAGAACCACCCCGCCCCACACCTACACCCCACACATACACCCCACACCGTGAAACAATTTCTTCAAAATTAATCAGTACAAATTGGTTCATAATATAAATGAAACGTTATAATAAAGCCTAAACATAATAGAATATAATAGAAAATTATTGTACAGTATTGTATAATGTATTATTTTGCAATAGTTTGTGTTAAGTAATTTTACTTTTTGCAGAATATAGACATGTGCTGATAATATATATCGTGCTTTCGGGTATCTAAGTATGTAAATTTGTAAGTGCATGTATGTGTGTGAATGTATGTAAGTGTTTATGTACGTGTTTGTGGCGTTAGTTTATCGATTTCCGACGGAAGATAAACAACATAATACAAAAATTTCAGTGTGAAGAATATACTGGCGTAACACTTCCAATGCAGGGAGCATTCATCTTTTTTTTCCACTAACACACTAGTCCGTTGTACAAATCCCGATACCTTATCAGTTGACCGTTATAAAAATGGTTATACAAATAACTATCCGGTGGTGTCCGGCTTCCTCACTGTGCATTTATCATACGTCGTGCCCAAAGATGGTACAAAGGTTGCCTTGTTGCCTTGTACGGACAGGCGACACTCGATAAGGTATATACCACCTACTCATACAAAGTATAAAGCCCTGTGTATTAGTACCCATTTCCATTCTGCATTACGAAATTGTACAATATGGACTTTTCGCAAAACGCAAGATGTATTTGTATCCGTTCGGCGCTGTTTTTTACTGGCGTGGTGTGTGCGATCGCTGGACCTACCGTCGCCGTAGTTTGGAGCACTTCGGTAGCTTACGTGATCGGTCGTGTGTTGTTTACAATAGGTGTTATATTAATTGGCACAAATATTGTAGTATGGACCTGTTGCCTCCCGTATTGGGCCAGAAAGTGTCGGAGAAGACGCTCCACAGACCCTGAACTTCCGTCCCTGTCAGCCTCAGTTCAGACATCAAGGTATGGTACATATCAACGCGTACTCTTTCCTAAAATACCTGACGTAATTACGTCCTGTAGGGTCTCTGTGATGTGGAGATATACCTATACCTACGTTAGAACCTAGCGTAATGGCTTATACTTTTTAGCTTAAGGTGTACAGAATAGAAGAGTGTAGAAAAGAAAAGAATAGTCTATAAACAGAACTCAACATCATAACACATTATATAATTTAATATATACTCTATTATACAAAACATTACAAAATAATATAACTTAATATAATGTACTGTTATATAATATAACATAATAAGATACAAAATATAATAAAGATACAAACCAGCTTCTGTGGCTCAGGGGTATAGCACAAGACTCGAAGGAGATCGTGAGTTCGAATCTCAGCCGAGGTGGTGAGATTTTTCACGATTGGCCCCCACCCAGGATGAGCGATCTGCAGGCTTTATGGGGAGACTGTGCCCAACATTTGTGTTACACTCACAACGAGTGCGCCTTTCGGGGGTTCGTCGGTGTTATGGCCCAGCAATCGGGAAAACACACCCCCAGGACCCACAGGAGTGGTACATCAAGCCTGGTTGACACCGGAATAATCGAATATAAGTCCCTGTCACGTAGTCCTAAACCGGGACAGAACATAATTTGCAGATGTACAAGTAATAGTTAAGCAAGCATAACAATAAATGGAGACGTTTAGCTCCTCCAAAAATTTCTTTAAAATATATATAATATTATGCAATGTCATAATTATAAAATTATATAATGTATATATATATATGTATATATATATATATATATATATATATATATACATTGTAATATAAATATTGTATCAATATGATATAATATAAATATAAACCTGATATTAATACGGTTAAATAATATTATTTCACGCGAAGCATAAGCTTAACATCAACCTCACTAGAAAGACAGTAACACCAACATACCATGAATATATTTATAAGATATCCCACTTCTTGATATCTGAAATATTATATATTTATCGATATATTATTTATCAGACAGGGTATTCATTTTCAAATCTGAGATCTTTAATTTATCGCGATGATGTTTACCATCCCAGCTGATGTATTTCGGTTCATCGGCGCTCTGAAACTTGCACCGAATTTTATTTTTAAGGATAGGTTCCTTGACCTGGTAGTGGCATTGTCTATCGATCAGAGGTTATGATCATCGTGCACATGCCACACACGATAAGAGTGATATGTTATTATTGAGCCTATTGGTTATCGGAATTATATGTGAGGGTACCCTTCCGCCAGAAGTCATCTCTACTTAAAACGAACCACCGCTGTTTAAGCACTGTGAACTGGCCGAGACTATACTTGTCTCAACTGTCAAACAAATTTGTTATATTTCATAATCCTTGTCACAAAAACACCCATGTTTGCCTCGAAGCAATTCTTATCCAATGTATTTGAACAGACTTCATTCATCTCTTCAATACATTTATACCTACGCCGCTGGTAAATTTAGAACCGCCCAGTGCCTTGATGGGTTTCAGTTTTACTGCCCATAAACCCTTACCAGCAGAACCTTACCCATGTGAGTGAGACTTTGAATCGTCCAGGACTGATAAAATTAAAGTGACCTATATCGCTATCTGACGTATATTAACCAAAGATAATTCCTTAAAAGTTTTACAGAAGTAGATCATCCCGACGCCCACAGACTGTTCGTTTTGTATTCACGTGTTTATAACATAGGGGGGGGGCGCCAAATAATCCAAACACATTCACCAAGCAAACCTGGCGGCACGTCACATGAACTAGAGTTTTACAACTGGAGTGACCTTTCCACTTCCACACATACGCACCCAGCTACTTTAGGTTACATGTTTTTTTTTCCGTTTGTCAACCGTGTTGTATTTACCATTAGCTTGTAGATACATAATCCGTCACTGATCGTTACAAGAACTTTTACCAACATGAATTATCTAGAGTATATTAAAGGGACCTAATCACCTATAAAGCATGTTGAATTAACACGACAAACAGCTTCTTTCATTTAAATAAATTCGTACCTGCCAAAATATTGCTCCGAAATCGTTTGCTTACTAGTACTCCTGGGACACCACCATTTTTTCTTTGCGGTCTTTGCGGTATCGAACCAAATTAAGGAACATCTGCTCTGAGGACTCAAGCCATAACAACTCTGGACTATGCCCTAGGCCCTACCTATAACTTCCAACGAATAATGTCAATATTACCCAACTCTTTCCTTCCGGTTAGGTATTTCTTTTCTTTTCACAGTGTTATATCGATTTAGGGATGCCCATTTCTTTTACTGATAATTATTACTTAAGGCTTATCTTTCTGTTCAATATATTACAATGACAGAAAACTCTGAGCTTTCCAACGACAGAGAAATAATTATCTTATTTAAACGACAGTGGCGGTGTTGTATCCACTTTTGTAATTACGGTCATTATTGCAATAATTTTTACAATAGTGGTTGCAGTTGCAATAAATATTGCGATAATTTTTATTGCATAAGTGGTTGGTGTTGCATGTGCGAATTTATTAAAATTTCACTCGAGATTCATCAAATAAAACTATTTTATTTGAAATACATATATAATCCTCACAAAGGGCTTAGTTTGTAGTTCAGATGTCATTACACTAATGACCTTTATTATAATAGTGACCGCGTCGAGCAACTACTATAGTATTATAATAACGGTCACTATAGTAAAAATAACCAGCGGCCCCTTGTCTCACTGCTTCAGAAGCAGTCCGTCTAAATTACATGTTTAAAATTCAATATTTTTATATATTTGTATTTGTATATGGCCTTATGCGCCACCCTTGGCGCGCAGAGGAGAGGTAGGTAGGTTCAATTGTATACTATTTAAGGGCTTGTATTATTCTGAATACGCAAAAATACATCCTTACATCATTATTTATAGCAATATTGAGATTTATTAAAATAGTGACCGTTATAACAATAGAGACCTGTTCGTGCAACAACTATTGTAATAACGGTCACCCTTGTAATAAAAAGTAGCGGTCACATTTTTTTCTGACGACTTAAGAAACAAATCCTCATATCGTTCATCTTGAAATGCCACTAATTATATATATTTATTTCCAATTTAAGTGTATACTACTTGTGATATTTATCATGTATTATGTGCAAATTATCCGTACGTCATTATTTATATCAATAACGACATTACTTACAATAGTGATCGTAATTATACAATCGTTAAGTTAAAACAATTGGGGTTTGCAAAATCTGGCCCTAACAAACAACTATGGTTATAATTATTAAAATAATCGTTGGTTTCTACAATAGTTGATGCGACATGGCTAAGCAACGGCCGCAGGGAGCCATACCGCGAAGTGGGCGGGGCTACATTGCTTTAGCCATTAGAAAATTCAGGGCGGCATTTGCTGATTCAGTCACGTTTATAGGTCAGATTTATAGGTCTTTATAACTGACATACAAACAGGAATACACTGATAGCTCGTCAGGTACAGGTTTGATGGAATCTATAAACCTGATTGCAAACACGTTCGATAACTGAACAGGGGCATGCAGCGTCTCACATATATGAAATCTGTTCAGACTCCAGTTCTCTGATATAAATTAACTAAATTAGGTTTTTATGTAAACCTGGTTATATATTAAACAAAAGTTTATGTGTTTTTATCGTTGGTTCATAGGAAGAGTAATTTTTTGGTGTGAAAAAAAAGTATTTCGTAATAAACATTTATTGGCTTTAGAGTGGCATACATTCTGATATAATGAAGAGACAATGTTGATTCGTTGAGAAACAAGATGGTTTTGTAATGATTATCGCGGAGGCTCTCAGGTTTGATACACTGCCTCATAGATCGAGGAATTAATATATTGTAGACCTTTAAGTTCTCTGCGCCGCCCTGTGGACATGTAAAGGTATGTCATTCTTAATAAAGCACGACGAGGCACTTTAACTCAGAGAACCCCCAGAACCCCCCCCCCCCCCCTTCGTCACGATAACCCCAACATAACCCAAAATATGTTATAGATGAAATACTTATTGCTGTTAGAACATTTCACAAAATGGTAATACACAGAATGATATATACGTGCATGTACTTATACATGAGTACGTACAAAGTATACGTGATGATGTACTTTACAAATCTGGGCTTAGGTTTAATCATCCTACAGTTTGTATATGGAAAAAATTTGTAATTTGGAATGATATGCTATACATTTTTCGTGTTTTGGTAAATCATTTTCCTGGGTTTTTTTCAGAGAATTCGAGGAGCCCCCAGCATACAACGAAGCCGTACAACGCACAGACAATATTGTGTCCGTGGGACCGCCTGTACCGCTAACGACATCTAGTGTCGTGAACGAACAACACAATGACGATCCACCAGACGAGCTGCCACTGACACCGCCGCCGACTTACGACGAATATATAAAAATCTACGCTGCAAAGAACAAAACCCCAAACGAGCCTAGGCGGACATGACGTCACAGCATAGGCTCGACCAATTAGCGTTATCTGTGATATCCGAGGGCGGCCGGGACTCCTCGCTTCATGTTTGCGTGTCCTCAGTTAACATCATTGATGTGAACTCCGACCCGGGTATATCAAAGGCTTGAGGATATTTAGGGAAAATACAGCGTCAGACGTTTCGAAAAGTGACGAAACAATAACCCTGAATATAACCATGAATTAGACAAGAGTTGAATTCACTCTTTTCAATTAAACGATATTTAAAATGCTAAGAGTTATAACTGATTTTGAAGAAAAAAAGTAAATGCCAATAAAGTGGCCTGCATGGCTTGTTAAATTTTCCCATTAAAAAATGTATCTATAATTTCGATACGCGACCTGTGACATCCGGGTTTATGTAAAATGGCAGCCCCCATGACTAGTTTCGAGTTACTGGGTGAAAGAAAGCTGTCAGGGACTCGAGAAACTACGAGGACCGAGTATTGGCAAGATTGTCTCTGCGGAGGGAGTTTTGTGGCCAGAGAAAGTACGTGTTTCGGCAAAGTTAAAAGCGAAATAACGATTTTTCACAACACTAAAATCTTCAAATGATAGTAGGATAACGCTAACAAAAGTTTGCTGGACACGGCATACTGCTAATAACTACAAAATGTATGTGTTACCGCAGACTTGATTTCGTATACCATCGACCTCGGCCTTGATCTTGACCAGATCACCAGAGCTGCCCTGCTTGTTCGTTATCTCTGCTCGTCCCTTGGCCGGACTTTGTTTACATAACAATGTGTACAGGTATTTAATCATCTATGTACACATGAATGATGCATGAGGGCCATGTCCTGATCGTAAGGTTACAAATATGATATTTTATATACTGATATACATGCACGTAAATATACGTAAATTGTACGTGTGAACTTTCATATACATACATAACCCTTAAAACAGGCCAGAGGTACACAAACGTACACACACACATATATATATATATATATATATATATATATATATATATATATATGCAAGTATATTTGCTTATGTGCCTGTCCACATGTAGAGTATATCATGTTTGCAATCCGTTCATTGATTTATGCTATTTTACAAGGTATCTGTATTCAAAGTTCAGATATTTCTTTTATTGAAGATTTTGCATGTGTATCAGTCCTAATATAATATGTTTTATTTTCTTTATACATAAAGCTCACGCCAACATAACTGACACTCCGAAATAGTGGCCTTGTTGGGAGAGTGGTTGTTTTACAAGGGTGTCTGTTTCACGGGAAAGTAATATTTACAGATTTACATTTGTATTAAATGTATTTTATTTAATAATAATCTAATAGCTACACATATCAATGTTACATTATATTGTTAAAAGGCGGTCTTATTAGACAGGCGGTCTCTCAGACAGTGCAACTGTATATATCATATTGTATATGATCTTCTGTTATATGTAATTATTTAAGTTATTGTCCTGTGCCTATGAGTCCCGTCCATATATGCATTTATCATTAGATAAGGTCGTTTTATTGAATGCTTTTTATTAGACGAATTGTGTTCATATTACCTTAAATATCTACACAAGAGATTGATGCATGTGGAGAAATTCATCCAATGAATTCTTACGTAATAATATATATAATAAAGTATTACATAATATTTTTTTAGAATTAACCATGTTTCTCTTACTTTTTATACATTCTCTATCTGAAAGTTGAGCTGTTTTCTTGAAAAGATGAATGTAAATTATATGATGGTATTACTGTAATTTATTAAAATACAATAGGGGTGGACGTGGCTTGTTCTAGGCGAGCAACCCCGAATCCCAGGCCAAATATTTAACAGATGGTGACAAAAATCAGGATTCAACTTAAAACAGTAGTCCAAGACTACATATATTCGTCCACCGGGTTCGCCTACACACCAACCCCAGGATAATGGGTACCACGGTTCTGTCACTTTGCTCTGTCTCACACTGGTTATTGATAATTTGAACAGAAACATGTTATGGTGTTCCAGATCATATAAAAAAATGATGGATTGTTCGTTAGGAGTTGCCCTAACCCTTCACAAAAAAAAATATCCTTCAAATCGTTTTTAACTTTTGAGGAAAATGCTAACAGAAAAACTAACTAAGTGAACAACCAACGAAGGGGGTAAAATCTGTCTCTAATTTCTCATGCACTTGTCTCGTGTTAAATGAAATAAGTGGAGACACTTAGTGTAAGTCAACCACACTGCATGGACATTTAGCGATTACACTTAAATTTTCATTCACGTGATGAAGGACCCGAATCTGGACTTTGATTTGAGTCAGGACTCGAGTTACTTTTTCTCGGACTCGGACTTGGGGGTCAAGACTCATAAATCGGTCCAGTCCATCTCGAGTGCAGTTTTTTTTTAAACTATCAACTAGGATCTGACGTAAAATTTTGAAAACGCACCAAAAAGATTAACATGTATACAAACAATTCTCAGAGCATTTCAGAGACAATTAAATTTATTCATATTGAATTCCCTTTTGAATGATAAAAATGTTACGGACCTATAGCTAAAATAACTTAACAGTCAGGTAAAATATCATGCGTGAAATCATAAAATACACACAAAAACACACGATTGTTTCAGGGATTTTCATTTTATTTTATAAATATATAAGTTATATTGGACTGTTTGTTTTTTATTAACTCGGATTGTAATAGATTCTGACTCGAAGGAGATGGAATTGGACTCGGAGAAGGTGGACTTAAACTCGAACCTAAAGACCTCGGACTTGGACGTGGGCCCGACAAGCCTGGACTCGCGGACTTGGAAAGTGAAATCAGCTATAACCATGGTTCACCCTGTGCTTTATGATACGTTATATTTGTATAGTCGGTCTTATGATGGCCCTTAGTGTTTTCAAGTGTAATTCGCTCCAAATGATCTTTCTCTTTTTTATTGGATCTGTTTTTATATTTTCTATTTTAACAATTCTGCGCTCTTGTGATATATGTCATGATTTGCCAAATATATGCCAAAGAGCACTGCAGAAAAGTGCTTTTTTTCAGATAATATCGTTGGCAGATCATACAAATGACTTGATTTAATATAGGTAGTGTACGTCTCATTAAATCAAATGAATTCCAGCTATAAATACCAGTTTTAGCGTAAAATATTATACTGGGAAAAAAAAAGAGTATACATATACCTGAAAATTTAACAAAAACACTAAAACATCAGCCATTTTCTAAATTATTTAAAAAATAAAGGACATAACAATAAGATGTGTTAAATTTTCTGAGAAGCGAGGACGTTTTTGACCACCCAGGGAACTTACTTAAAGTTAAAGCAAACAGAGTAGTTTCCTGTAGATGACTCGCGTCTTCAGGTGTATTAATTCAATACTGCTAATCTATATAATACCAAGTAATGCGGTCCCAAAAGACTGCTTACTGGCGAACTTTTATTTTATCTATACATTTTTATTGGTATTGCTTTGATATAAGCCTGAGGAAGTAGGCCCCCTACAAGCCCGAATAACGAACACGCATATTATCGATCGTATACAGCCACTATATATATATTTTTAAAATTAAAGTATACTTACGCATTACTCTGGTGAGACACCTAAAGAAAAGGGATTCAGAGAGTGGTGACTGTAGAAGCGCAACAAGGCACGCGCAGCTCATTTGAAACATCCAAGATATCGCATCTTTCTATTTCATTTTTGCTCTCGTAGGATATTGACCCGTTTGCACTCCAGCCAACTGATACAGGGGGCCGGGCGATCAAACTTGTATTACCGGGCCGTGATACGGGTTCGGTTTTACGTGGCTTAGTTCCGTGGGCGAAGACGACTTCACTCGGACGATACCATTTCTTGTCGGTTAATAAATTATGAATATTGGTCGCCCAATACTACGATCAAATCAACATGAAATAATCCTATCGCAACAAAGATCTCTCTCTGCTGAATGAAAAAAAAATGCTTAAAGGGACATAATCAGGAACAATATAATGCCTATTATTTTACACTATTAGTTCAGTTTTGCTTTATACAAAAGTATCCCAGCAAAACCATTCCAGCACACAGTCTCATTTCCTCGCATACGACTGTTTAACACCTTGTTATAGCCCTGCGTGTTGGTAAACACAGTCTGTTTACCATAACAAGGCCGCGTGACAGGAGGTCCGATTTAGAGGAGCAACACGCGGTGTTTCAGCTAGCAGGAACATGTATTACATTTTTTTAGCCAAATCAGTCAGGGCATCTCCTGATTGGCACATGTTGTGGCTCCGCGAAGCACACGCCTCGACGCACTGTGTTATGTTTACACCTGCGATCGCGCCCTGTTCACTATTTTAACACTCGTTTACAGGAGTATGCAAACGGTTTCAAAGTAATATTTTGGCAGGTACAGATTTATTTTAAAGGGAAGAAGCTGTTTTTCGTTTTAACTCAACATGTTTTATAGGTGATTGGGCCCCCTTAAATTTATATTGGAATCACTTTTGTTCCCCTTTCGGGACTACAAGAGTATATACAAAGTACATACAGTAGAAAAAACATCGAATAACATTAAGTGGACTTTGCTCAAAAGTAATATTACATGTTTTGGTGAATGAAAAATTTTTTTCATAAAAGTAAATTATAGAATTTACAAATATTTCATGTTATGCAAAACATTCCATATATACCGACAATAAGTGCTTGGGACAGAAGTGCGTAATACGCTGAGTGATTAGGAGATTGTCGAATAATTTAAAGAATATTTAAAGATTATTAAAATATAAAGGCTAATTTTCAGTTGAAATATCAGATAAACGAGTGATGCTGTCTCTTTTTTTTAAATGGAGTAGTCTCTCGGTTCATAATTCCACCCCTGTAATTTTTATCATATACATGGAAAGATAATTTATGAATACCAGATTGACACACTGTTTAATTCCTCTATCGTGCCGGATAGCCAGATTTTATCTTTTGGCTGTCGGGCAAATTCCATGTAGCGGTTAATTATTGAGCATAATCGATACAAGTACTAAATACTCAAGTCGGGAATGTGGATTGCGTGTTTTATAGTTACGATATTTTCCCTTTATTGACCTTACAAAGTCTCTTTTTTCATTCCACAAAGAAGATTTCACATAGCTGGGTATACTGTATCAATAACCGTAGCTTGTTTGCCGAGGGCTGCACTTGGCTTTTGTGGCCACTGGGCTAATAGAGTACCCATTATATTTAGATGCGCACTTCTTTACCGCATGCAGTACCGTGCTAGCGGGCTATTTGATCGGGGCAGCGAAGTAACGCTAGAACACAAGCTAACTTTCTAATACATGTATTGAGCTGATCATTTTGAAGGAAGCACCTCCGGCGATCTGTTTACTGTTCCCATTATTTCACCAGCAGAGGGAATAAATGCAGCATTCAACTACCGGTCTCGGCCAACTTGTCTGAAGTGCTTCTTTAAATCACTATGAATACAACCAATGTTGACTGGTAGCGCCGTATGGTCATATAATAACCGAGTCAACACAAATTTGAGTCAACACCACCAGTGTAATGTGGGTAGTTATTATCTACTGATCGCTGGGTGCGTCGTCTGGTCTACATGAATTTCTTAGGAACGAGAAGCCGTGCATGAATGGCCAGAACTTATTGTGTCCGAGTCACCGACTGCTCGGGAACCGCCACTGGATACTTATAAGGCGCTGGTTGTTTTATGGATAAACAAATAGACATTTTGCGTGCATGTAAACGTGGCCATCTTCTTGACGAAGTGCTGCCGAAGTGTCATGATTGGAATTTTATTGATTCTGTGATAAATAAATAGCAACGGTCTCTGAGGCAAGACAGTGCTGGACCACAGTTTCCAGAGAGCTTAAGTAGCCCCCGCGCTGCTGAAACAATCTCTAAGTTATGGCGCTAGGAAGTAAGCATACCTTGTTTTGATTCCAGGAAATACCTGTTTGCGGTCATAGTTTTATAACGTCATTCCTATTATACCATGCATTGCTCGTAGACGTTCCCGTTTCATGGGACATTTGGTCGATATTAGGCAATAAAGCTACCGTTTCAGATTCGAGGACAATGAATGACGCATATCGGTCTGTCCCCGCCTGAAGCATTGACGAAGTCAGCCAAAACACCGGCACAGTTAAATGCCAACCAGCATGGTTTATAGATCGGGGATCCCTACAACAAAGTATTGACTCCAACCCAGAGCGACAGTTGACCGTGTTGCTACGTGAACAACGTATCCTTTGCATAAAAAGGAAAACCGAATCGGCAAAAAGAAACAACATAGACCACAGTCATACGTTTATGGGGCAAGAGCTGTGCTCAGTTTTTTCTTATACTGTTTGTGTCCAATGGGCCGGGCGAAACCTATTGGAGCTCACGTATTGAACGCGAGCAAAATTTTATCATTAGCTTTTTGATCAATGGACAAATTATACCACAATTAACGGTGTCGACTTAAAGCATTAACCGCGATTAATAATGCATACGTTTCGTCCGTGAATGGACCTTCACCGTTGGTAACACGTGTGGATAATTGTTGCTATCATCAACTCAGTGAGATTTCATAATCACTGCATGGTTAAATACCTAAGTCAGTATTTATTCATTTGAGGCTTACATTTACCAATATGGAGTTCAAAGAGTGTCGGATATACAAAGCAATTACAGAAGAACGAGTCGATAAAGTTGCAGCCAAGATTTTGGAGCTGACAGAGGCCGGACGTGACGTCAACATCCGGCACGAGGACGACGCACGTACGTTTCTCCATGTTGTACTTGAAGATGTGACGAAATTCAGTGACCCCCGTGCACTTCCGGTGGTATATCAACTCTGTAGGTCCGGCATTGACGTCAACGCAAAAGAACGCATGCGCGGGGAGACGGTGTTGCACCAAGCGGCGAGAAAAGATGGCACTCATAGCATTCTCGTGGCACTATTAAGGTAGGATAAAACCATGTTATAAACACGCAGTAAGTTGCACCTGAAAACCAGTCTTGATAGTGATTTCGAGGCGTTACTGTGCACGTCTGTATATCCGGCCCTTACACCGGAGGTATAGGCTTGCAATAACCCCCCCTTTATGTAGGGCTTTCTTTCGGATTCTTAAAATAAGTACGAGTTCATCGAGATCCTGGCAAGGTTTCTGGTATCGGTTCTTTACCAGCCTAAGTGGGCTCGGTCATACCTTGATGGTGACGTCACAGGGCCCGTGAAATGATTAATTTGTGTGATAAACAAGGCAGCAAGTAACATGCAAATATGAATTAAACAAGGGTTGGCTTGCCCAGGTTGAAATCTGGGATACACACTGAGAGGAATTTGCCAACCTGTCACGCCCAAAGTAGGACTCTATGAAATGATGTATCCATTATGATAAATAGGTATTAGTCAGAAAAAAAGAGACGTGGAAATATCAGAGTTTGCTGACACACATAAAATAAATATTATAATATCCCTAAATCCGACTATATTCGATATTTATCATGATATTTTGATCTTGGCCCGAGGAATATTCACATGATCTTCTTCTGTTGCTGGAAGATGTGCTAAAGTTCCTTCAGCATAGGCCTATTATAACCACCCGCCAATTTTACATTCAAATATGATGATAACTACAGACAAACAGTATAGTGAATCCCATTTTAGCATGACGCCGTCCATAAATTTGAGAAACGAACCGAAAAGCAAAACCCGAAACAGGAAGTGTTCCGATATAGGTATTCCGATAGGGCGACAGTGGCCATTTTGGATTTTCTCACGGATTTAACACACACTTTCGCGAGGACACTCCACTAGAAAATCTTAAATTAACCCTCATAGACGTATACCTTCTGGGCGACCGACCTTCGCTCTCTTTAATTACGGAAATTCTCCAGATAACCCAATTACGACGCCATGTGATACATACTGCGAAGTGTGTAATAAAGGCTGGCTAAACTATACATATAAAGTGGGCAAGAAGTAAAACTCGGCCGTTTAGTGTTCTCATACATACTTCCCTATAAACAAAGCTTGTTCTAATTAAGCCTTCTAATCAGATACCCATAGGGGGAAATATAATGTTGCTTTTATATACAATTAGCACGCTAAAGAAAATTGTTACCTGATGCCGTTTTGACTTTTTGGACACAATGTGAAAAAAAAAGAAACAAAAAGTGCCTGAAAAATATATGTCTTTCATGAGAAGCAAAAAAGCACATAGACACAAGAAATCTGTCTACTAACTTGTATAGACCCAATTTCAGTCCTTAGTGGCTGTGTGATTTAGTCAAATTTAATTTTTTTAGAATTTGTTATGTGGAGTAATCTCCACATCTCAAATGCTGTCTTATCTAATCCTTAATCTAAGTATGTACATTTTCAGAGTTACATCTCGGTTTGGGACTATGTGACAGGGTGGTAGCACTCACTGTTATATTGTATCTTGGTGTCACCAAGGCCCGGGGTCTACCGCACCTGTGGGTCCTGGGTAGGTATCAACAAAAGGAAATTCCTGGGTCGTAACGCCGAGAAATCCCTTAATCTCGTCCTCGTTTGTGAGTGATACACGGCTATCGGACACAGCTTTCCATTTAAGCCTGCAGAGCGCTTACCCTGGATGGGGGGCCGACTGTGAAAATTCGCACCGCTCCTGGGTTGCGATTTGAATTCAAGACCTCCCGGCTTTTAGCCCTATGCTGAACCCATCACCGAAGTTCAATAACCCACGCTGTCTGATACATGGACAATGCAACAACACGACCGGTTTGTTTAAGTAAAGGGTAGAGGGGCTGAAGGCACTTCGTAAAGACGGTCAAAGGTCATTACTATCACCATCTAGTATTAGCATGGACGTAAGTGTTCCTGAAAGTGATTGACATATACTGGAGTCGAACAAGTATGTGTGCCTTTACTTAATCACAAAACTATATAGATTAAGATCTTATGTAAGAATTACCTGTTTCTCTCAGATTGTCTTTTTCTTCAAAAGACTGTATCCAAATGCCGGAAGTTGTTTGTCGTAAGAGACTTTTATCTAAATATAAACATAATCTCTATATTATACAGAATAGCTATGCAAGAATATTTTTCAAAACACCATCCAGCTGAAGTCGAAAGGACTGACAGAATAACTTAAGCACACTTAACTGGTATTGAACAAAGGTGGATTTGATATATAGTCTTGTCTAAATCCTGTGCCGCTTCGATCGTATGCGTGTGTGTGTCTGTGTGCCAAACAAACGTTCTGTTTATTCGGTAAATTTGCAGGATGTGTTTTTGTTTATCGTCCTCGTATTTCCTTTGCTTTTGGGCTCTCCTGGTGACCTCTGACAGAAACTTCCATTATATCTAATGCACGTGGGTATGGTTCTCGTAAATTACTTATGATAGTCACATCTCTGTCATTGTTCCCTTGGTTTACACGTCGCAAGGTAAAAGTCAATGAACCCCTACTGTCTATGTTGACAAAGCAAAAGTCAAGTGAGGTAGGTAAAAAAAAAGGGTCGTGTGCGTCTCATTGTTTACGTCATATTGATGAATTAAAAGCCCCTCAGCTGAGTCAGATACGATCAACGCTGCTATGACACCCTTGCTCATACAGAGTTGGGTGTACTTGTTCACATTTAGTTTCCCATAATACATGATTTACATACGGCTCTGTTTCAATAGACAGTGCATAGTGGACATGGACTGAGTAAACCTCGCTGATGATATGGTAGAACTTACGGTCAGGTGGCACACCCTTCATACAGAGTGTATACACTTCGTACTGTAAACTGACCTTCGGTCTTTTACGTCAATTAGAAGAATCTGATCCAATGATACTATTCATAAGCGGTTATAAGTTTCCAAGTGTTGCTAACCTTATGTTTAAATATTGTGATTGACAACTTGTAACCCCCCCCCCCTTTCTCGCTCTCTCAGACACTCACACGCATGCACACACCCTTACCTTTATACACTCACTACCTGATAGTAACGAAAAGCGTGTCAAACATTTATTATGTTTTATCCATTAACTTTTTTGATGTAATTTAAAAAAGCTACACTTTATATAATTTCTTTACAGATGATTAAGTAAGAAGTATATACATATATTAATTATATAATATTAATCAAATACTATAATGCTTTAATAAAAATTAGTTATAGGCTTTCCTAACTTGAGTGAAGATGAAATAAGAATAGACCAGACAGTTAAGACTAATCAAAAGCAAGACTTTAGTCTTTAAACTTAGCTCATTTTAACTTTCGCTGTTCCCCTCATGCGTCATCATCATTACAGTGTTAGGTATGTTGGGGGAGGATTTACTAAAATTATATCTTCAGATCCATAAAACTTACATTTTATCTAAGTCATTTCATTTACCAACTGCTTGCAAATGCTGCCTCAGGACCGAGAATGTTAAGACCAATGAGAACAGAATGTGGAAATAATATATAAAAAATATGACATACGTCCCTTGATTCTAAGGGTGTGGACCGGACCACCAGGTCGCAGCACAGGTCGCTACATAAAAGCGGTCCGGTCCTGGTCCGGTCCAGCTGTAGGTGTTTTGGTCTATAGTAGGTGGACCGGTCCAAGCGGTCCAGTCCATTTATAAAAATATAATTTTAAATAAATTAAAATTGTAGTTTTTATTCTGCTTTATTTCTACATATCTTTCATTACATGTATTTGTTCAAATATTTAACAAAACCGAATTTCACATACACCTTACCGAGTAATACATGTAATATTATAATATAACGTGAATCGCAAGATCTGGGTTTTTACTTTTGAATGACAAATTTAAAATTACAATCATGACATGGTTATTGGACATGGGACATGATGGTTAGAATATAAACAAAATTATCGGGTCGGGAGAACTGATTCAAAGAATTTGCTGGGCTGGGGTGGTTGCCGGTTGAAATAAACCGAAAAGTGATGCAGTGGTTTAGTGCGTTTTAGTGTCCATAAATAACAAGACGGTGTTGGGCTTATAACGTTGTATTCCATTCGCTGCAGTTATACATGGCAATCGGTGGTTATAAACTGCCTCATAAAGATATAAAAGTGCTCAATATAACTTTAAAAACTTTAAAAATGTGAAATTAAAAAAAAATTAACTGTGCGAACTCTCGAGCTGCCGCCGCTATAATGAGACAAGTGCAGCGTTTGGTGATCAGTTACGTAATAGACACCTGTAGGCGCGGTAATTAGTGAACCCTGAGTGCAGCGCCTCCTGTCCACTAAATGGCAATAAATATTCTATTTATTTTACAATTAGTGTCCATAAATAACAAGACGGTGTTGGGCTTATAACGTTGTATTCCATTCGCTGCAGTTATACATGGCAATCGGTGGTTATAAACTGCCTCCAGAGCCCAACACCATGAAATAACTACAATGTCTGAAAAATAAGGAAATATTTAGTCACACAACTCATTACATCTTAGATGCCAGCAGGTTTGATATGCGCCAGCGATATTCTAACGGAATGTTTATGTACCTTTCCCAACAGTTGGATCGCCAGTCCCCTTGCGCTTTGATTAAAAGTTCTGGTGCACCATTCAAAAAGGCAAAGCAACTTCCACACCGCCTGAATGAATGTCCCGAGTATTCGCGCGAATTGTAGCCGCATGTCTCAAGAGTTCTTTTCAGCATATCATTAAAAAGCGTGTGTGTCATAACTTTCAAGCCACCGCTTTTGTGTCGATATACGAACAGCGGTATATCTGGCCTACTGCCGACCTCCCCAATCTGCGTACACATATTTTCCAGTGCTAACACTGGGCACAAGTCACCATTGTTTTGTGTAAGAGGGATCTGTAATTGTCTTTCTTTATACTGCACTGTTTTTGTTCTCTTAACGTTTAGAACAAGACCGCCGTCCACACGAGAGAGATCACACGAGGTCAAATCAGAAGACGGGTCAAATTTATTAGGGCTCTTGAGCAATAATGTAGATTTTCTACAGAAGGTTAGAAAGGCAACTATACACACTGTCCAAAACGTTGCCTGGAAAGAGTCCCGCAGATTTAACCTGTTTTTAATGTCTCGAAGAATCATTGGCGTGATAGGCAATTTCTGCCGAGGAGGCGATCCTTTACGACGTCGTACTCCTCTCAGTAGCATGTTTAAAGCATAATTGTTCTCTAAAGGATTTGACATACCTGCTTCCAGATGGATTATTCTAACTATATTGAGGTACTGTCGCACGCTCTCTGGTTTCAGCGATCTGGCCAAAAAAACAGCATATAACAATAATGATTCCCGATCAATAGGTACTGGCGTACACTTGAAATACAAACAAAAACGTAAATATGCACGGAGGTGACATTTGTATGTAGCTTTTGTGGTATCAGCGAAAGCTGCTTTCCGATATGCTGACAGTTCCTGTTTCAAGGTCTGCCACTGTTCCAGTTCTGCAACACACAAAAAAAAGCGTCAGTTGACATATGGTTAAAAAGTTTGTATTCATGGTCTGCGATATCAATACCACAATGCTGCTGTAACATTGCCTGGGCCATAGCAGCAAAGTTTAAGTTGTGAAACCGGGAGATCGCATCAGCTGTGATGTTCTTTTCTGTGGGCACTCGTTTCGCTGTTAACCAGAAGTTACCAGTCAAGGATAACCATGCTATCTCCTGGAGCCAAACATTTACATGCGCGTTCTTGCCCATACCTTTGTTTATCCAATATTTAGCAGCATTATTATCAGTGTAAACCACCACTTTCTTATTATACCAGTCTTTATGCCATCTGCGAACTGCAAGTAAAATTGTATAAAGCTCTTTCAAATTAATGTCTTTGCCACCTATGTCAAGTAATGCGAAGTCTGCCGTCCAGTTGCAATAGAACCAATCCACGCTCCGTTGCTGCCGCTTATTGTGATGCCACGCCGCGCCGCCCTGATCGCAGGCATCTGTAGATATGGTGATATCGGGCTGTGGTTTCCGAACATTTATGTACGCCACGCCATTGAATTGGTCACCTTGCAAGAAGTATATCCACCTTCGCAGTTCCATCCGTAGCTCCACATTAAGCCTGGTTCTGTGTGAAGGTTTTTGTAAAGATTTACATACATCTATCAGTTTTCTTAACAGTGGTCGTGCCACCCTAAAAATGGACGCTACCCAGTTTAATTTGCCTATTATTTGCTGCAACTGCCGTTTGGTGAAGGAAATTTTATTTAGCCATGCACAAACATATGATTTAATCTCACAAAGCTTCACTCTTGGAATTCTCAGCAATTCCAAGGATGAGTCTATTTCAATACCCAAAAACGTGATGATTTTCGTAGGTGCTACCACCTTGCGCCAATTAACTGAGAATCCTAGATCTGTAAGAAGATCAATTAATGTATGTAAGGCTTTCCTGCATTTTTCCTCGCTGTTCTCTACTAATAAAAAGTCATCTAAATATACAATTATTCCATGAAACCCCTTTCTTTTCATCATTCTACCAACTGCTTTGGTAATTCTTTGAAATATCGCAGGACTTTTACTTGCGCCAAAACACAACCGCGTATCATACATATATCTAGGTTTATCTTCCCCAGAAAATTTCCATTTAAGTCCTGTAACCTGGAAACAATCCCTATGGATCGGAACAGACCGGTATCCCCACTTTAAGTCAACTTTAGCCATGAATGAATTCTTATTAATATATTTAACAGCTGTGTCTAAATTTTCATAAGAGACAGACTCCGGAGACGCATATGAATTGAGAGAACCGCACTGGGGCATACTTGCATCATGAATCAGTCTAATTTCATCACTATCCTTCTTTGGAATAGCACCCAAAGCACTGACAATAGTGGGCTTTTTTGCACATAGAAAGTAATTTCCTTTATTTATCTCATCTCTAATTTGCATTTCAACTTTGCTTCTTGTAGCACTGTTGGTAGCAGAGCGATAATTCTCGCACTCCACATGTGTAATGGATGAATTATTATCTACAATTTTAAAACCATAGGTAATGCCGTTAACTATAAAGTCCCTATCTACATCCTTATCTAAAGCTTCTTTCCATACTGGCAGACAAGACGTCAATGGGCTGGTGACCGGTATTTCCTATTTATAATTGGGGCCCAACCTGTTGTGCATGTATTCGGGATGCTTTTGGCGACATCCAGGGACCATACACGCATGACTGAACCTACAGAAAGGGCGCCTACAGCCGCTTTCAGTCTGAAAATCGCGGCAAATTTCAACCCCTGTTATGTCACGCCGTACTGTTTTGTGTTGGTATTGGCCAAATTTTTGCTTTGTTAAAACTTTTTCACTTTTCTCTAAATGAAACATGGCAAGATGTACATCATCCTTTTCCCATGAGTAATTGTTTTCGGACTGTAGCTGGCGGAACCTGTGGTCATATACCATGACAGATGGCACTTTGTTCACTTGCGCGAATTCGCCGATCTTTATTTGGTAGGATGCGTACTGTTTAACTTGCTGTAGGTCATTTATTTCGCCCACCTCAATTAATTTACACAGGATCCGGTTACTAGCGCTTATCCACTGAGCTAAATTGACTTCTTCTGGGCGAGGTTTACGATTCTTGGAACGCCATACAAGGGAGCCCTCATCTGAGCCATACAGAGGATTGTCGGATTCTTCTAATACTATCAATGGGCTGGTTAGAAAGTCAGGAATAAGGAAACAGTGTTTACCTTTAGCTGAGCTGTTTCTTGGCGGTCCCTCTGTTGGCTGCTCCCTGGCGGTTCCCAGTATGTCTTCATTAAAAAATGCACCTGAATCGGCCATCTCCTCAACAAGCATTTGTAGTTTACTGTCCTTTCTCAGCTCTGCAGTCGTTACCGGTTTATTAGCCAGGTTGTATTCCTTCTGTCCATTCCGCAAATGAACAATTGCTTCCCTCAATTTGGTTTTACTGCCCGCGGTCAGGCCGAGTTCAGATAAGTCCACCTCCGTCAACGCCAAAAGCGTATCCTTTGTACTAATATCCTGTGTTTTCAATATTTCAACTGTTTTTGGGGACAGCTTTGTTTCCTCTGCCCAAGTCTCTTATTCAAAATTCCCCGACATATTTAACAGGTAAATGACCATAAAAATTAACTGTGCGAACTCTCGAGCTGCCGCCGCTATAATGAGACAAGTGCAGCGTTTGGTGATCAGTTACGTAATAGACACCTGTAGGCGCGGTAATTAGTGAACCCTGAGTGCAGCGCCTCCTGTCCACTAAATGGCAATAAATATTCTATTTATTTTACAATGAAAAAAAGTATAAATCTATTGTTAACGATATGATATATGGAGTAAATATAGGCCTATGTATTAAATGTATAGAAATTGTTCTTATTATTATCTGTAACACAGATACAGAGGATAGCATTAGCATTGTGACAATAATTCTAATGCTGAACATGTCACTTCAATCATAAGTGAATAACAAAAATGACCCTTTACTGTTACTCAGAGAAAAAATATAGAATAATACATGTATAAAATGATAATATTGCAGATGACATTGAACTGAATACATTTTACGAAGCTAAATAGTCGTTCTTTGATTAGTTAATACCACCTTGTTCAAAGCAATATTTGTAGGTTGAAATAAAATCCATTAAATCACCTGTTTAGCTAAAACCTTTAAAAAATTAGGAAGAGCTGTCCAGACCGGCCGGTCCATGGATACGCGGTCCTGTATTTGTGTTAGTCGGTTCGTTCAGGTCCAGCCGAACCTCTACTGTATATCTTGTTTCCTGGCTTATAATGACAATATTGACATCACGTGGTCAGTGTGGTGGACAGATGTAATAGCAGACACCCAGGAACGGCTTATCGTGCACATAATGGACTTTTCCCCAATCTATTTTTTTTTTTTTTGAAAATCTGTCCTACAATCATTGATGACAGCCTACGAAGAACAATATTTTTATTATATATATATATATATATATATATATATATATATATATTATTTTTATTATTATTATTATTATTATTATTATTATTATTATTTTTATTATACTTTGAACAATGGTGTACCTTTGATCAAGATTATTGTTATTTACGGTAACTCCCGCATTTGCTTTTCAGCCCCATTTAGTGTTCATTAAGTGAAACAACTAACGTCTGAGTAAGGAATTAAAACTCGCTAATTCCTTTGTATATTCTTATACATTTGAATAGACCGCCATTAGGAATACATAAGGCTTCAATGCGTTGAGTTGAAATATGAATAAAGTGAAAGTTTAATCGAAAAGATAGATGTCTTAAACTTCTAAATCGCTTAAAGTTTTAATACTAGATGGCGCTGATAAGCAAATGCGGGAGTTACCGCAAATAAAGGTACCCCATTCCAAATATTATTTTGTGTATCAAAAAGAGATAAAGCAAACAGATTACATTATTGGCACATACCATATGTTCTTTTTTTCCATTCACATTTTAGATGTGGCGCAGACCCGTTAATAGAAGACGACAGTGGCGCCACCGTAGAGGACATTCTTCTGGAGGAGCGGCCTGAGGGATGGCAGGAAAAGCTGCATTGGTACCAGAAGTTCAAACCAGGTCAGTATGGCCTACTCAGAGATTACATTCCAATCAAAAACTCATTCAAGTTATTTATATACATACAAGTTTCAGTTATTTTTCACGTAACTTAAGGAGAAAAAGTATCATGGATACTACTACGTTGGAATAATCTAATAACTGGTTTATTTTGTAAAAAAATATGTTAATAAATTATTAGTTTAGTCCAAGACCAATTCTATATCAAAACTGACCATGTGTTACACTCAAGAGTTGTCACGCAATGCCTCAGTAGTAACGGCTCAGAAATCCCTGTAACGGCCCTGAAGTATCGGGAACAATGCAAGGTGTGTCCTAAGGGGGGATTTTCAATATTCTCCCCAATAATTCCTGAGAAATTTGGCATGATTTCTGAAAGAGGTTATCCCAGTGTCATCTGTTAGAAAATGCGCCAGTGTTCTCGGCCCATGTTAAGTCGGACCACCAGCTAACCTGGCCTTTGCCAAATCGCGCCCAGAAGGAAACAAATCCCGGACAAACCCCTATCGAAGTCCACAAACCAAGACAAAGACCTGTCCCAGCGCAAGAACGGATTATATGCCCTCCAGCCATCCATGGCCAAACCGAACGATTTACCGGAGCTTACCAACTTTTCAGGCAACATTAAGAAATGTGTTACTCCTCCCGAAATGTTATCAGAAGTACTTCTTATAAATCAATTGCACACAATGCCACGTAATATTGTGGTATCAGCCCCTTTAAATTCTTTCTATGTTGAAGAGCAAAATTAAAATAAAAATGAACATGTACCTATATGAAAGAAATTTTAAAACGACTGATCATGATCACACAAGGCAGGACTTTTAAAACGAATTATAATTTTCCAGTTTGTTGATTGTTTCATCCAAAGCAAAAATATAATATAGAGATAACAGTGTGAGATATTTCACATGGAAATGTACGCTATTCATCATCAGCAATACCTTTAAGAATATTCAGATAAAGATGTGTCAGTTTCGAAAGTACTTGCTTTTATGCAAAAGATGAAGGTTTATTTATTTTTTTTTAATTTCTTTTAAGGACTTTACAATGAAGTTATGGGAACAGAACCGGACGTGGGTCGTGTGGAGCGTTTACTCAAATCATGGTGCCGCGTGGTTATGACGTCAGAGGGCAGCACAATCAGCCTCGCTTCCGAAGCACAGCGGAAGGACGTGAACACTCAAGTTGTTGACCTTCTTCACAAGTACAAAGACCGGAATGAAATGGTCACAGCAGCTTTGGCCGGAGCCGCTTCCACTGTCAATAAATATCTTAAGAAAGGTAGGGAACAGCTTTTCCAATTCAGATTTATTTGGATGAAGCTTAAAGGATCAAGGGTATTTGTCAGTGTTGACAAAGAGTAATAGCATTTGTGACGGAAATTATATGATATTAATTTTATTTCCCATATTTGATAATATCTGAAGAATATTAAAACCGGCAATGAAGGGTGAAATGTTTTATTTAATCTATAAATTGTAAATATCTCCTTTTGCATATTTGTCTTTACATTGATGTAATTATCTCTAGAGTGACAGACGTTTATCTCACGTTTCAAAATGAACAGCTACGCGGGCTGACACTTGGTGGTATAATTTTGCACTATGAAAGAATTAAAATGAGTAAGAATTCATGACATCTTTATTGATCATTACGTATTGTTGATAACTCAAAGTTATGGATGTGTTGATGAGGGGACTATCGTTGTATGTGTTTGGTTCCTTTTTATTCAAACCCCCCCCCCCCCCCCCAGTTGTTTTATAGAATAGGTCCAGAACTTTTCGGTGACATTATCTACTCATTGAGTATGACGATAACCATATAAGAATGATATATTTCTTCTAAGATAATATGCTCAGGGCAAGAAATAATCAGAAGTCGAACCTCTCTTTGAAACATAAGATCGCATCTCAGAGGTTTTGTTAAGATTTCACCAACTAGTATCTTAAAGCCCTGTTGGGATTTGAACTTTGTACCTTACGCTCCCTAGTCAAACGACATAACAACCCTTACTGCCTCAGCTGAATTATATTTGTCATTTCGTTTAACCAACCTAAAATAACACAAGATAACCAAGAAGCTACAGCCAAAATGTGTGTCCCTTACATGCTCAGATTATGCTTTGTTTATACCTACGTGTATTCCTTAATTCAGGACTTGCCGTGGTGGACACGTGTGACATTTCTTACCAGTACTACTTCCGGGAGTATATGGTAGCGCCGCGCCCTCTGGTGGTGGCCGCCTGGGAACAAGACAACCTGCGCCTGATGGAGGTTTTACTTTCACATAATCCCGATCTCAGCATGAATTTCAACATCCACCACCAGGGGGAGACACCGAAACCCTTATTTTTCCACGTGAGATTTAAAATCTTTGTCTTATGAAATTTCTTAATTACTGTATTGTTACAGCAAAACACGCCATGAGAAACAATTGAAAAATGTATGGTTTACCTTTTATTAAAAATTGGTTTATTTTTTACTTGTTTTCTGAATGTGATTCCAAGAACTAAAATCGGAGACCAGTCCATCTCATGTTGATTACTAAGTTTTATGTAATAAGAATATAATATGTTACATAAGTTATAATAAGGTATATAATCATATAAAAAATAATTTTACCGTTTAAAGTTATAGTTTGGGACCCGAATTAAAACTATAAACAGTCAAAGTTCAATTACTTTTATGAAAATTATATGTTACACTTCAGTTACTTGTATGGTACTTGGTTGAATCATTAGAAATAATCTGATAAAAAAAGATGATCACATATAAATTGTAAGATTTATAAGGTCAGGAGGTAACAGAGACCATGTACACCCGTTTTAACGTAAATCAATTTTGACAGTGAAACGCCCTCATTTATCTGGTTATTGACATTTCTTTTGCAGCTTGTCTGTTCAAGACTCTCCCCGATGCATCAAAAAAATATCAAAACCATCCTAAGTCATTGTGATCTGAAGACAAAGAACGCCAAGGGACGAACAGTTTTGTACGAAGCGGTGGCTCAGTGTTGCCCGTTGAAAATATTCACCCATCTTCTCCATTCAGGAGCGGACATTTCAACACGTGACGCATTCGGCGAGACTGTGCGAGATTACGCGTTACGTCGAGGCCGGAACCTGTATGTTGGACTAATTGACGATCATGTTAAGAATACGATTCTTAATCGAGATGTCGGCGCAATTGAAGCATGGATTTGGAGAGATTATGAACATATTTTAACAGTTGTTAAACAAGACAGTCTGCTGCAACATAAAGTGCACGAGGATATTAATCAATTCGAGATGAGAAATCTGCTAAGGGATATCCCTAACGTGCAGGTGAGCAGTTAATTATGTATAAACACATAAAAGATTAAAATATATGGTAGATTCAGCGAGGTTTACTATATATATTCATAATACTTTTAAAATGAAAGTGTACTTATATTGTCATATTTTTCTTAATCATGTGTCACACGAAATAAGATATATATTACCTGAAATGCCCTTTAAATTTATATTTAAAAAATAGTTTTTATTTAATTTGTTCGTGTGTGAAGGTGTATGCTTATACTAAAACATCATCATCTGACGTTTAGATTTGTATTTTCACTTATTACATTAGTTATATTATTTATATTATTTATTATTCCATTACAAGTTTATAGTTTATTTTTTATATGACGTGTCCGGGTGAGTTTTTTTTTTTTTTTTTTTTTGCTGAATAAGATCATTCGTTACTATATATCTTTCATTATTTTTCCCACATCAGCTCTTATAGGCCAAATGATATTGATGACAATTCAGTCACATTTAGGAATACAAATTCATCTCCATTATATGTATACATTCAAATTACAAACGCTGTTACACATTTTCAGAACAAAGCAATTAGGATGTTCCGAGCTGTCGACAGGGGGAGCTTTGACGTGGTTCTGAAGACTGCTCCTACAGGCGACCTCTGGCGGTGTCAAAATAAATGCGGACAGACCATCCTTCATCGCGCCTTACTGTCACGTGACCAGGACAGCGTCATCGACCTGGTGCAGATGTTTCCTGAGCTGCTTCAAATTCCGGACAATGTGAGTTAATCCGAAAATGGATTTTGCCGACTTTTTTTTATATTTAACCAAATGACCTGATTTGTAACGGGACACGATTTAAGGTTTAGGTTTAGTTCTTATAAGAGTTAACATTCTAATAATAATATCAAGGACTTTTCATTTTGTACGAATAGTAATATTCCGTGCTGATATTTATCATGCATATCAATAAATTCGTGACTATTAATACACGGAGATGTACCGTGAATCACTCAATAGAATGGGGTAACTAAAAATGTGTCTTCATAATTAATTAGAGTAAAAACGCTATTGCATCTCAGCGCCATCTTTTTTTCATTGAATGAAACACATAACATTTGAGTAGGTATTAAAAGTGGACAATTTCTTTGTATCTTTTCAACGTTTGAATACTAGATGGCGGTAGTTATCGTAAATAACAAAAATCTTGATCAAAAGTGCCCCATTGAATCCTATCCTCAGGAGAATATGTTGTCAATAAACGGCAACGTCCCAAAAAAAAATTAAACTACTCTCGAATCTCAATAAAATGCGCAGCCTAATCCCAGCTACTGTCTAATCACCTCTGCCAAACTGAAAACAGACCAGGTAAAGCATGTCCGCATAGTTAAGTTACCTGTACTTTAACGTACAGAGTCCCTGTGATGTAATTCAGACTGTAATATCGTGGTGCAAGTGATTATTGTGAGAATGATGAAGCAACATGTGGCGCAGGAAATATTAGGAATACCATGATTCTGCAGCTAAGAATATTTTCACTAAACTAGATCTATTTCTTTCATGAGGCTAACTACTACTGCATCATGCCGTTTAAACCTGTTTTAATCCCTTTTTTTTTCTCTCAATATTGCAGATGCTCCGCTATCCGCTGCACTACGCGTACCTCCTGTTAGATGAGGAAGACCTGGCTACCCAGCTGATCAGTCTTGGAGGACAGGAGGACGTCAGAGACGTGGTAAGTTCCTGCATTTCGTTTACATATAATATACATGCTTTTGTAGGATTTTCCCCACATATTAAGATGCAACAACAGCAATTAGATTTAAATCACCAAACTGGCCGAACGGTTTGTCCGAAATTATCATAATTGTTATAACAAAACCTTTGTTGTTGGCAAGTGAAATGGTATGTTCACTGGATAATTTGCTCGAAACTAACTGCTGTGGTCTAGAGTACAGCAGAGGGTACAAAGCCACGGAGATCAAGAGTTCGAATCTCAGCCAAGGAGAGGTGAGATAATTCAAGGTCACATTCCACCCAGGGGGAGCACCCGGCAGACAAAATTGGAAGACTCTGCCCCGGAATCGTGTTTTACTCACAAACGAGTGCGCCCTTCAGGTTTTTTTCCGGTATTATGCCCCTGCAATGGGGATGATTACATACAGAGGACCTCGAGGTGCGGTTGATGTAGTCTGATTGACGCCGGGATAATCGTGTGTAACCCACCAAAAATTTCATAAAATATTGCTCTTATAAAAAAGTTAATTAAAAACTTTAATAATAAAGGAAATACTTGAACTTTATTCCTAGAGGAAAAATGTTCATATATATTTCTGTACAGGAAACCTTAGCAACCAACAAAACAGCAATTACACTCTTACCGCAAATTTTGGGGTATATCATCGGCACTACGAGGAATCGTACTTATAAGATTACTAATCTAGTAGCTATGGATTGTGGGTATAAAAATCCTTTCCCACAATGCACAGATGCTTCTTTATACACTAATGGCGTTGCTACAAGTATAATGAAGAGGGCTGTGTCAGTTGTCCTTTAAATATATGTAGAATGAGAACTGTTTTAAGGCTAATAACATGGACATGATTTTTTTTATGGTAAGGACTTCATGGAATAAGTAATATTTTGTTAGCACACGCATGTCAAATATTAACACAGGGTGTTCCCTGGAACTGTAAACATTTTTGATTTTGAAGATAGACGGTTGAGTCAAGTAGCCCCGGTCGTCCCGCAATTCTTTACTTGAAGAGATTCGTTTTGAGTAGAAACGACCTCTGGCGGAAGGGTGGGGAATCATACCATGAACTGCAGCTTTTGCATACTGTGGTTGCCTTTTTTTCAAAGTGGTTTTCAATTTCGCGATGTTCGCAAATGGGAAATGATTGCAAATATGATACTCTCCAGAATAAGATGCCCAATCAACTAAGGTAAACAAGAGGGGATGAGGCATCTGCACAAATGGGTTATAAAACTTCAGAAGACATGGTTCATTTATCAGTAACCTTACCTGTTCATGGTATAAAAAATAGCCATTGCAAATACGCATTTATTTTTGTTATTCCTGCGGTAATCACTGGGGATATATCAACTGTGACATGGGTCTTAGGATAATGACTGTAACAGATATGAGTTTGGTATTGTGGGATTTAATATTTTTTAACATAAATATAGAAGTGCTGTATTTAGAATTTATAGGTTCTGGGGAAATCGCGAAAATGAAACCCTCGCTAAGCGTTCAAATGAAGACAATTTTAGTCTCTTGTATATAAAGCCAACTACATTATATGATCTTCCATCAATGTATATTAATTAAAATTCATCGACACTTGTTTCAGTTGGGTCGTGTCCCCTCCATGTACCGTCGTTCCACCTCACCCTCATTCGACCATCAGGGGGTGCTCGATGACGTCACACAGTTTGAAGAGCGCGTGCGCCTTCAGAGTCTCGGCTTCCGGGATAAACTTTGGGATGAAATCGAGGTAAGTTGGCGAAACTATTACTATCTATCTCAGTTATCTCAGTTAATATTTCTTTGCGAATTTTTCTTTCGAGTTGGAAGAAAATGGCGTAATTAGTGTAACAGTTAAGAGTCATTACAGCTTATAAACTTATTTTCGATACGCCTTGTAGAAATTTTCGTTTGAATACAAAACATACACGCAAAGCCTTGAAATCAGAATAGGGTAATAACTAAACGTGTACCTGTCATAAGACAGTAACAGATCTCCTCATATATCCTGATTCTCCGCTGTTGGGTATTCCCATTGGTCTAACTTTGTTTATTTATCTCTATTAGTTTGGAAAGAGCTATAATCCTGTAAAACAGAATAAAAAATTGATCGTTCCTTCTTGAGTTTTCACAGATTGGTTGCCTATGGTTACGTCAGGTTTGTTTCAAAATGTAATAAAGATATCATGACCCAACTTCGCATTGCACTTCTAGGTTGTAAAAGATGCTTTCTCCTAGACGTTTACCGTTCTTGGTCTTGCAAATTAGGAGGAGATGCGTGGCACCTGAAAATGACCGGAAGTGACATATCATAGAGGTTGCTGATGCTAATTAAAAACTAGTTAATAAATCGAAATATCATTGTTAAATGACCATCATTGCATAGACTTGATATCTTTTGCAGTAAATGAGATAAAGCCATATACATATTGACTTATTGATCTTTACTGTGACCTTGACCTTGAGCCTAATGACCTTATTGTTCGTATGAAGTTTGATTGTTCCTTCTTGATTTTTTACGGAGGAGCTTAAAACACCTTCGTAATTTGCAAATTATAAAAACATATTAAAAGTAACGCTAACAAACTTCGCACTGCACTGCTACAAAAGTTAAACTTTATATGTTAAATACTTTATACTTTATTACTTTTCCGGAATATTTTTCGGGAAAAGCCCATAAACATGTGCATTTTTGTGTATATAATTAGTATATTATCAGTACTTCCTAACCATATGACCATATACTTACGTATCATTCGGGGGGGGGGGGCACAGAAGTGCATTATGCTAATTCTATATATATGTAATACAATACGTAGCTGAATTGTTAATTAAAATTGTATTTATTATGTTTATTTTTACTGTGTATAAGCGCCGTTAAACCCGCTGACTTAAGCCGTACGGCCACTGTGCAGCAAACGTTTTCGTGGAAACACGCTAAACGTATCCGTACTCATATCAGTGTCCGTACCCGTACCCGTGTCCGGATAAGTGGAAACCGCTTTAGACGTGAGTGTTGCGAAACTGCTGTCTGCAGTTCCTCTCCATCTGCGTGGACGTACAGTAATTCACACCATGTACGTTATACGTCTTAACCGACAAAAGACAAAAGATTGGTTTTAAGACAAAGATCTTTGTATTACTCGAATATTAAGGATTAACTTTTATTATTTCCTGTCTGTCTATTTGTCTAACAATAACATTACTAAAAAAAAATATGAACGGATTTTGATGAAATTATCAGGATAGCTCGGCAAATGATACAAGAAACAATTGATTAAATTTTGGGGGTGATTTGGATCACCATCTGATCCAGGAATTTTATTAAGAAAAAATGCTGCATTTCTGACAATGCCACATGGGGGTAATGAGCTTTACTAGTTTATTAAAAGAATTCATACTCATTATGTTATTTTACGTTTAATCCCCTGTACTTCACAATTCCCTATATCAAATAATTGATATATTAATGTATATACTCTGACCGGGTTACTGTACAATATGACATCGAGAAAATATAACCCTCGCAAAACGTTTTAAAGATAAAAAGATAAAATCGCGAAAATTGAACCCTGCAAATATACGGCTAACCACAGTATGCGCATTGCATAACACGTGACATCGTTTACGTGTGAAAGATATATACATGTATATTTATACCACTCTAGGGGTGCGCGATATTTTCGATATATCGGTATATCGCGATACGGTAATTCGCTTATTGCGTGTCTTTATATCGTTTTCATAAATTGATATTTTGATTATAAATTGTTTAACATGACTGAACCTAATTTATTAATGTAAAATATGGCTTTTGTTACAAATCTAGACACCTAAATATAGGTTCAGACCAGACCATATGCGCTGTGTGAAACAAATTGATCTGCATATATTTTATGGTTTTATAATGTTTAACTTCAATGATAATAATAATAATAATAATAATAATAATAATAAAAAAAATAGAAATAATAATAAGATATTATATATATATATAATAATTATAATAATAATAATAATAATAATAAATCATATATATATATATATATATATATATATATATATATATATATATATATATACCAGAAAGCACTCTAATTTCCTATAAATTGTTACAATAAAATAAAAATATCGCAGTTCCCTTCCACATTGCAATATATTACAATACGAAAACTGTAGGAGATACACCAGGACTTTTTTATACCCGTGCACGCTATGGACATTTTGATTGCAATTATTTACAATTGGAAACTTTCAAAATACCCTGAATAGTGTTGTCACCTGGTATCTGAAACATGAACAACAAGACTGTCGACTTGCGACATTTTGGAATCAGAAAAAAAACACTCTAAACGATAATTAATTCTGTCACTGTGAATTTTGGTATGACAATACCTTACATTGGGTTTATGGTAATGACATTTTCTTAGTTTTTATGAGATTCTTACGTTTCAATCAGACAAATGAGTTTGTTCGCTTTCACGACATGAAAGAGGATTCACGGTTTCGTTTTTTTGACAGACTGGTGACGTCAGAAGTGTCCGAAAACTGGTGCAGAGTTGTGACGTAGGCAGGAACATACGTCAGTACAGCCGGGCACTTTTTCGATGTGTGGACGCAGGAAAACCGGAAATTGCCGAATACCTGATTAAAGCAGGGTGTGACCCAGATATATGGAAAGAGGTAAAATAGAATAAATTAAGAATATTTAGGCTTATAGTATATTATATATATATATATATATATATATATATATATATATTTATTTATTTATTTATATACAGAGATACATCAAGATATAGATACATATGTAACATAGATTGACACGTTGAATGCCAAATATAAACTTTTTTCACATTCCATCTTATTTCTATAATTTGTAAAAACAAGCTTTTCATGCATTAATTTGGTTCGATCTATCAAGGTAATTATTTCATAATTATTAAAAATTACAGTACAGAAGTTAGTGGAGACGTATAGAGGAAGTTAACAAAATATAAAAATAATAGTACATAGGGAATGGAAAGCGAAAGTTTTATTTTATATATAGATGAAGAATAGCTGGATAGAACTTTTATAATTTATCAAGATCAAATTAAAATCAGTTTTTTTATTACTATTCATGCTTACTGATGATCTATATTCTTCGAGCGGGAATATTATTAACATGCTCTTATTTAGCAATGAGTAGAAGCGGCCAAGAACAAAGATTGAAAATTTGTTAATAAGTAATGCCTTATTTCGAGGTGACATTAACCTTAATCATGTGGACAGGTAGTTTACGTAAAGGGCCCAGTTTAATAAAGATAGTCGGTTAGATAGGTGACATGGTCGGTTAGATAAATATCACTGAACCGGTTAATACATTAAGTCAAGCGCCGGATTGTAACACCCATCCTTTTTTTTCTTGCACCCTAATCCGCTAATCCGCTTTAATCATAAATTAAGCGTTCAAGTGGAGTGGAGGTAAACCCTTAGGTATTTTCATACATGATCTCTATCTTACTTGGATGGAGCATTGAGGAGTGATGGTTATTGCGCCGGACTCGTGACCGCAATGTTGTGGGTTCGTGTCCCTTTCTGAACGCCTTCTGACTAGGACTCCTGGCCAAAGTCTTCACCACAAGGGTGCTCTCTATCCACCCAGGAATGAATAGTTACTGGTCGTGGGCGGCAAGTAAATGTAGAATAAGAAAACCTCTGGCACCTATTATGGCTGCTTGGTTGTTTGCTCCCAGGGAGCATACAAAAGTTACAGGAATGAACAACCACAATAGATCAGGAAGGTAAAGTGTAAAATTTAATGAGAGTGACGTCACCGACATCAGACTAAAAACAAAACCCCTACGCTTCTTAAGCAGCAATTACCCTGTGCTCAACTATTCACTACACTACCCGCTGCAATAAACCACGGTTACCGGTAAAGTTTAGCCACCAGGCGGTGCTGTCTATGTGGAATTCCCCCTGCGTAATATTTAACCAATCACATTGCAGGTATCACCAGCATAACACGTTCTTCCATGTACCAATTACTATAAATCAGTCCTGTATTTATAACTCAAAGAGCAGATCAGAGAGGGTTTAAGTTAGTTATATAATTTGCCGCGAGATGGCAGTACCTATTCTAAGAGTTGCGACACGGCAAGAGCAAGAATGATGGCTCTGTCGGCAAGAAGAATTAAATTTTAACTTCTGCATCACTTGGGAAAAATCTATATAAAAAAGCATAGCACATATAAAACGATTGTTTATAGAAAAATACATGTAATAAGTTTACACATGTATAGAGTTAATGGAGACGTTCACATGGAACAATTACAGCTATGTCCCAAGTGTAGCACTCTTTCGTGTCCACAGCGCCCGCCGTAAGTTGGTCACTGGTAGATGTACAGGTAACTAAGCAAATGGAGATCTATACATTAAACTGAATGGCACGTGCTTCCGGTTCTCAAATTAAAGTGTTCCTGGGTTTTTGATTAGTGCTTAAATAATAATAATAATAATGATAATAATAATAAAAGAATTATAATAATAATAATATATAGTTTTTATATAACGCCAATTCTCCGATATTCGCATTCACAGCGCAATTCAAATACACGAAACAACACACACACAATTTCGGGAAAATCTACTCCCCGTGCCTCTTACGTCAGGAAAAAATGATACAATTAAATTAACCAAGAACTTGTCGAAAGAAAAACATTTTTATTTAAGTTTAAAATGATGGAACAGTTTAAGTCGTACATTATTTTTGCCTGGGTAAGCCCTTGATGCTTATATTTACAAACAAAATTTGATAAAAGGTAGTTTTCTTGTATATATTTATTTATTACTACAATAGGACAAGACCCCGTAGATTATGATGCCCTTTTTTTTCAGCTCGCTCAACTCTCATGTGTTAATCCGGCTCTGGATGTTGCTTTATGTAAAATCATAGTTGCTGTGTCATATGTTTTTTCTGGAATCTTGGATGTAAAGTATCTTTTCGGGCTACCCACTATTTGAGAGAAACAAATTTCAATATAACCATAGGATTGATCTGGCATAGATGTGTGATATGAATACTAACGGTTACAAAAGTGCTGGAATAATATGAAATACCTGGAATTGTAGTGGGAGTGAATGAGCAAAAACAATGTTAATTATATAACTTGAAAGTAAATAATTCTAAAACCAATATACCACAATGGTAATCCCACCTTAGTTGCGTATGCTTCAAGTAATCATGTTTATACAGAAGCACGGATAGTGATAATAAATAATGAATGGTTGTTTACTATACGACAAGGAAATTAAAATATGTATATAGAAACTGTGAAGGAGCTTTGACAAGTGATATCTGAGGCGAGTACGCTGAGCGGATGGAAATTGATAGGTTTGACCATAACCTTACATGCAGTGCTTAAAAATATTTGTAAGTATGAACAGAGTTCACTCATGTTTGTATATGGTAACTCTTCACGGGTTTGATATATTAATTTATAAGTTAATATTTATTTGTATTACAGGAGCGTCATGCAGTGCCAGGCAGACAACACACGACGCCGTTTGAACACGTTTCCATGTCCAGCACGGCGTTTTCCGAAAAACAAGGCACCTGAAGTAGTCTGCAGAATAGCAAAATTTAAAAAAAAAAGAGAATCTCGTTTGATCGAGATTTTGTAATTTCTCGTTAAATGCCTTTCCCCGTATCAGATAAAAAAGCACACGAAAGCAAGTTGATCTTAATAATGACAGAATCGTTTTGTCGTTGAAATGATGTACATGTATGATACACAAATAGCATTGCTATTTCATGCACGATTATGTGATCACCAACGTGAACACGGTAAGGTATTTATAATTTAAGCGATTATGAAGCTCTTTATAACATTGGCAATATGAAATAAAAAAAAATGACCAATCAATCAGATTGCTCTAGATCGGAGCATCTGCGTATACAGTTTTATACAATTCTCTTTATTTATCTGAAAACATTCGTCATGTGTTTTTTTTCTATCTAGCATAAATATCATAAATGACCATGGATTTATCATCATGACTGTGATATTGAGAACGAGTGGTCTAAATCGTTCAATTATAACTTTCACAACAGAAGAAATATTTTAATGGTCAGACCTTATGGAACAAATGGAAAATCAATTCATTTCATATGTTCAGGTACATATCTTACATCGTAGCGACACTTTTAACCATGTATACGTTGTAAATATGTTTGAACTCCCTGCAGTGCTAATTTTTCTTAATAAAATTGTTAAATTTTTGAATGTAGATAATAGTTCATATGTGAAGGATATAAAATGGATTGATTATATTCATGTATATAATTAGTTGTGAAAGGAATAATAAAGGCATAGTACAACAAAAAGGCGGACTTAAATTGTCGCTGCTCTATTTATTCTTTTTTTTCTACCTTATCGAATGTAAACAGTCGACATTTCTTTGCCATTTTCGTAACTATGTTTTAAATAAATGAATAATTTAATGTGTCTAGACATTATACATGTCTTTTCGAATGTGGCATGGGTTCAAGATTTTCGTTACACACACACACACACACACCCTCACACACACACACATATATTACTACGTTACCGATGACGTCAGTCGATGTTGATGACCAATATCGCTTGGTAAACAAAATTAAAGTCGATATTTTTTTGAAAATGTTATAAATGTGGCCTGGCGCTATCGCCGATTGATCTGGATAGGGATCTAGGCCTTGACATATGTAACACTGATGACGCCAGGCGATGTTGATGAAAAATATAACTTGGCCAATCAAAATTAATCATTAATGACGTCATTCGGTGTTGATGACAATGCGATGACGTCTTCCCTGGCAACTGATTGTTTACATTTTCTTGACTACCAGAGCTGCCACTACTGGACATAAAAGATTTAAATTTCTATATTTATCTGCCTTCTGTCCCTTTCAGTTGCCATTCACTCAGTAATAATAAAATAAAATTATTTTACGTATAATCAAATAAAATTAACTTTTCTTGTTTGAAATCAATTGAGAGTTCAATAAGCGTTAAAGGTTCGTATTCATTTGTATTAATATATCTCACATTAATTAGCTTTTTTTTCTGATAAAAACGCATCCCAGCGAAATCATAATTTCACATGGGCTATATATTGTAGTTGGCTTCTTAGTCGCGGGGTTAGGATTTGGCGATTTTCACCTTTTCAGTTTTTCGCAAGGATTCAATTTTCGCGATCTTACCGTACAAAAGACCTAACACCATTATTATATGAATTAATCATATAAAATATGTGCACAAAAACCTCGACAAGTGCACGGGGGCCCTAGAGAACGTGGACTGAAAGGAAATAATTGTTCCATAATGGCAAGTAATTTGAT
The DNA here is from genome assembly GCA_026874595.1 of Sipunculus nudus. Taxonomy (NCBI): domain Eukaryota; kingdom Metazoa; phylum Annelida; class Sipuncula; order Golfingiida; family Sipunculidae; genus Sipunculus; species Sipunculus nudus. The sequence goes on along the minus strand of CM049313.1, from coordinate 4,626,198 downwards.
ATATTTCATGCCATTTATAATAGCAATCTTTGAACATTCAAGCCATTTAGTTATTTATTCATAATAGTGAATCACTTACCTTTCGACTTGCCATCGACAAAGGGACTTCTTATTCACGCAGATTCGCGGTTTTCGCGATGATTCCGTTACATCGAGAATATTGCGAAATTTAAATCCCTCGCGAACAAAAAGGCACCCACATTTTCTTAAGTTCCCATTTTTTATCTGTGTGTGAGTAAACACACAGTAGCTGTCTGGCCAAACACACACATAAAATATAAGACCATGCACTGCATGATTTGGGCTCCTGGAGCCTCCACCTGAAAATGTACCAATTACTGTAAATCAGTGCTGGTGTCTATGGTCAAGCAAACGTATTCCAAATCTCATTACATTATCATATAACATAATTGCCTATGAAAAAAAAAATTAATATAGGTTTAACATAAAAAGAGCCCTATTCATGGAAGTAAAAACATTTTTTCTATTTTTCCACTAAAAACTTGAGGTTGTGTGATTTGTTCAAAAACTATTAGCACGTACATCTATGAGCACTGTCAACTCGGTGACGTCACACACAGGGAAATCCCCTGTGACTAAAATTTCGAGATCTCAGTAAAAGCACAGTATTTCTGCCCCTGTCAGTCCCAAATTTTCAGCAAAGAATAAAAACAACATGCATTACTAGATCTGAGTTGTTGATAAAAATAAGTCCAAGATGTCACATGTGTACCAGCCAATCAAATTAGGGCAAAGTCTCGGATCTGGATGAAAGCCTCCCATCACACAACAAACACACGTGGAATAGGTTTACTTTACGGAAGCGTATTGCTGCCACCTGGTAATATAAAAATAAATTATTTATCTCGTACGTACGACATACTATCTCCTACGTACGACATATTTTCTCGTACATGCGACATATTATCTCGTACGTTCGACATACTATCCCGTACGTACAACATACTATCTCGTAGCTTCGACATATTATCTCGTACGTACAACATATTATCTCGTACGTTCGACATACTATCTGGTACGTACGAGATAAAAAAAATCTTACGGATCTGATGCACAGACTAGACAACATGGCAATAAATATACGTATATAAGCAGTATATATAGATTAAATAATGTGTGTTTTCACTGTGTTTTCACATTACTATATACAACAACTCCCATTCCTTGCAAACCGCTGGACCACAATTGAAACGACCACGCACACTCACATATATTTATATATGTATAGTATATTTAAATGCTATTCGATTTATCATTTATCAAGTGTTCAGTTTTCTGAAAGGTTTCATGGAAGCGAAATGTATCAAATTGTTATCTGACAGTCATATACAGAACCCTCATTTTAATTGTGATTAAATTATGTTAACAGTGCATAATGTTATAATAGTGAGCCTGTCATAACGTTAATAAGAAACTAACATTGCCTTTCCCAAACGGAAACTTCTTTTAGAGAAAGAAGGGTTCGAACAAGAGGCACAGCTCCCAAATAGCCTGATTTTAAGTTATTGAGAATGGATATCTGTGGGGCAGGTTTCTAATATTCTAAACATATCTAAGAACTAGAATCTTATTTGTTGTACATGTTCGTGTACTGTAAACGACATGAGGTTAAAGAAGAATGCGAAATTCTTATACAAGTTTTTTTCCTCATATGTCAGGCTGAAATGGTGGTAAAGTCTCATTTGCGTATAAGCATAAGATCTTTTATGTGGTGCACGTACTTGTAACTCGCCCTACTGTAAACGACATGAGCTTAAACTTATGGGATCAAGCACTTCGTTTAATAATATATAAATCATGAACCTCTCCTCATGGGCATCTCTGTATTACAGATTATCTATAAGTGTCTGTTTAATGTTTACATAAGAAGGCCGGGTGCCCGTGGAAAGATCTTGGTCGCGAAACTACTTTTTGGAGAAAGAAGGATTCGAACAAGAGGCACAGCTCCCAAATAGCCTGATTTTAAGTAATTGAGAATGGATATTTGTGGGCCAGGTTTCTAATATTCTAAACATATCTAAGAACTAGATTAATGACATAACGCACCGTGTAGTTGATCTTTTAAACTATTCAATGCATATACAGCCATTGATATGATTGGTGGGTAGCTGAAAAATCAACAACAACCAATTTAATGGGGTACGTATAATTTTTATTTTGAACTAAATTATAAAAAAAAGATCTAGCACTAATGGACGTTATATTATTATTAAATAATGCGTGTTCTCTGCCTAACTACACAACATCTCCACCTCCTTGCAAACGGTCGCAATGCCGTTGAAAAGAAAAAAAAATACATTTTTATTTATTTATTTATTTATTCTTTAAACTTTATACTTATGTGCTATTCGATTTATCAAGCACTTCGTTTCATAATATATGAATCAGGAACCTCTCCTTTCGGGTATCTCCGATTATAGACAGCTCTATATTGAAACACATGGTTTATAATCTTTTGAATAATATGTGTATTGTCTAACGTTATTAACTCATTTTGGCTGAATACGAAAGTTGTTCAGCAAATCCATGCCGATATACGGGCTTAATATCTCCTGTTTACCGGGTTTATACGTTATTATTGTTCTGTGTGTGAGTAAACACAGTGCACCTTTGACTGACTAAAACAAGACCGCGTGACCAGAAGCCAGATCTTAGTCTAGCCCACGCGACAATTATAAAAAAAAAGAAAAAACATGAAAGAATAAGCACCAGAAAAGCTTGAAAAACCTCGATTTGTGAAGATGATTTTATGGCTAGCAGGTGGCATGAGCGCTGTTTGTTTTCCGTCATTTATTGCGCCCGGGCCAAGATTTTCAACTTGTATATCCAGGAGTGAGCGAACGGTTTTAGAACGAAATGTTGAAAGATACCGTAATAGTTCAAGGAGACAACGCTGTATTTCATGTATAGTCAATATACCTGGAATGTGAAATGTAAATAGGTCCTTATATATGTGTGTGTGTGTGTGTGTGTGTGTGTGTGTGTGTGTGTGTGAAAAGACTGAAGGCCGCCTTGGGATATATTGCCAGCGCTGTGTTAGAATGGCTCAGCCGGTGGATACTATTAATGTCATTAACAATACATGGAATGTATATCAGAGATTCTTGTTTGACCGGATAAAATATCCCGACATGGGCAACGGACTAATTAGTTGTTGTTACTTGCTGGGGATTTATATGCTTATATGGCAAATATAAAATGGAAAATTAGATTCAGAAACGAGACAAACACAGCGCTCACGCCACATGGTGGTGGTACAGCATAACTAGACAAGTCAAGGGATTTCAAGCTGCTCTTGGTGATTCTTCTTTCATATTTCTTCTATGTATTATGATTGTCGTAGTTGCGCAACCGAGATCTTTCCAAAGTCACCGGGCTTTCTTATGTAAACATTAAACAGACACATAGATGATTTGTAATACAAATCCATGAGGAGAGGTTCATGATTTATATATTATTAAACGAAGTGCTTTATCCCAAAAGTTTAACCTCATGTCGTTCACAGTAGGGCGACCTACACGTACGTGCACCACATAAAAGATCTTATGCTTATCCGCAAATGAGACTACCACCATATGAGGAAAAAAACTTTTTGAATTCTTCTTTAACCTCATGTCGTTTACAGTAGGGCGAGTTACACGAACATGTACAACAAATAAGATCGTATACTTATCCCCAAATGAGACAAATCTGAGGTGTAGATTTTACAACCACGTCAGCCTGACATATAAGGAAAGCCTTGTATAAGAATTTCGTATTCCTCTGTCACAAATTAATCGCACGTCCATGAGTGATAGTTTAAATTTCTTTTTTATAATTTAGTTCAAAATAAGAATTATAAGTACCCCATAAAATGGGTTGTTGTTGACTGTTCAGCTACCCACCTATTATATAAATGGCCATATACATGCATTAAATAGTTTAAAAGATCAACAACACGGTGCGTTATGTCATAAATCTAGTTCTTAGACAGATAAGGTAAGAATAATAGCAACCTGCCCCACAAATATCCATTCTTAATTACTTAATTAAAATCAGGCATTTTGGGAGCTGTACCTCTTGTTCGAACCCTTCTTTCTCCAAAAACTAGTTTCCGTTTGGCCAAGGAAATGTTAATTTCTTATAAACATTATGACAGGCTAACTATTACAACATCAAACAGTGCTTACAGTATTTTAATCACCTATCTTAAAATGAGTTCTGTAATCACCTATCTTAAAATGAGTTCTGTATATGACTGTCAAACAACGATTGGATATATTTCGCTTTCTCGAAGTATTTCAGAATCCTTGAGACAAAAAATGGTATATCGAATAGCATTTAAATATATACTATGTAAGTGCGTGTGTTCGTTTCAACGAATGTCCAGCGGTTTGCAAGGAGGTGGAGATGCTGTATAGTGTGAAAACACAATTTATTTATACACATGTATTACTTATACATATATCTGTTGGAATGTTGTCAAGTCTGTGAATCAGATCCATATGATTGATTATGTCGTAGGTATGAGATAATATGTAGTACCTACGAGGTAGTATTCTTACGTACGAGATAGTAAGTCGTACGCATGAGATAGAATGTCGTACGTACGTACGGCAAGAGCAAGATGGATGACTCTGTCGGCAAGAAGAATTAAATCTTAACCTCTGCATCACTTGGGCAAATCTATATAAAAAAGCATAGCACATATAAAACGATTGTTTATAGAAAAATACATGTAATAAGTTTACACATGTATAGAGTTAATGGAGACATTCACATGGGACATTTACAGCTATGTCCCAAGTGTAGCACTCTTTCGTGTCCACAGCGCCCGCCGTAAGTTGGTCACTGGTAGATGTACAGGTAACTAAGCAAATGGAGATCTACGCATTAAACGGAATGGCCATTGCTTCTGGTTCTCAAATTCAAAAGTGTTCCTGGGTTCTTAATAAGTGCTTTAATAATAATAATAATAATAATAATAATAATAATAGATAGTTTTTATATAACGCCATTTCTCCGATAATCGGACTCAAAGCGCAATTCACACACACAACACACACTTTGTGGAAATCTACTCCCCGTGCCTCTCACGTCAGAAAAAAAGACAAATGATACAATTAAATGATCAAAAGCTTGCCGACAGAGATTCATTTTTAATTGTTTTTTAAATGATGTAAGAGTGTAAGTCTAATATATTCTATTTTGGCCCGGGTAAGCCCTTGATGCTTATCTTTACAAATTAAGTATGATAAAAGGTAGTTATCGTATATATATTTATTTATTATTACAATAGGACGTGACCCCGGAGATGATGATACCCTTGTTTTCAACTCGCTCAACTGTGTAAATGTTTAAATCCGGCTCTGGATGTTGCATTATGTAAACTTTTAGTGGCTGTTTCATGTGTTTTTTTTCTTGAATTTGGATCTAAAGTATCTTTTTGACCTACTCACTATTAAGGAGAAACGAATTTCTTTATGATCACTGTGTTGATCTGGTATAGATGTGTGATATGAAAGCAAACGGTTACCAAAATGCTTAAATAATATGAAATACCTGGAATTGCAGTGGGAGTGAAAGATGCACTGATAGTGATAATTAATAATGAATGGTTGTTGACGATACAACAAGGAAATGGAAACGGGTAGGTGTGACCATACCCTTACATGCAGTGTTAAAAAAATATTTGTAAGTATGAACTGAGTTCACTCATGTTTGTGTGTCTGGTGACACTTCAAGGTTTGATATATTAATTTATAAGTTAAATATTTACTTTTTATTAACAGTAGCGCCATGGAGTGCCAGGCAGACAACACACGACGCCGTTTGAAAACATGTTCATGTCAAGCGCTGCGGTTTCTGAAAAACAAGACACCGGAAGTAGTCTGCAGAACGCACAATTAAAAAATAAAGAAAGAGCATCTCGTTTGATCATGACTTTGTAATTTCTCGCTAAAAGACTTTCCCCGGATTAGAAAAATGCACACAAAGGCAAGTTTATTTTAATAATGACAGAATCGTTTTGTCGTTAAAACGGTTGTACACGTTTGTTACACAAAGGGCTTTGCTATTTCATGCACGATCATGTGATCACCAACGTGAACACGGTAAGGTATTCATAATTTAAGCGATTATGAAGCTCTTTATAACAGTTGGCGATATGAAATAAAAAAATTGACCAATCAATCAGATTGCTCTAGAATAGAGCATCAGCGTATATAGTTTTGTACAATTCTCTTTATTTATCTGGAAAGATTGGAACTGTGCATTTTTTTTATCTTATTTAAATATCATAAATGACCATGAATTAATGACAACATGACTGTGATATTGAGAACGAGTGGTCAAAAAAGTACAAATAAAAATATTAAATGGTCAAACTATTTGGCACAAATGGAAATTCAAATTAACTCATATATTCAGGTACATACATAGCTTACATCGTAAAGACACTTTGAACCATGTGTATGCTGTAAATATGTTATAACTCCCTGCAGTGCTATATTTATTATTATAAAATTGTTATATTTTTGTATATAAGTAATTGTCCATATGTGAAAGATATATCATGATCTGGTTATATTCATGTATATAAATAATTGTGAGAAGAATATTTAAGGCATAGTACAACAAAACGCGAACTTACATTTCCGCTGTTTTTTTTGTTTTTTTTCCTTGTTGAATGTAAACAGTCAGTCGACATTTCTTTTCTATTTTCACGTACATTACATCATTTAGACATGTCTAGACATTACATGTTGAATGTGGCATTGGTATAATATTTTTTGTTCCACACACACACACACACACGTTTATATATATATATATATATATATATATATATATATATATGTATATTACTAAATCATAGAAGACGTCAGTCGATTTTTATTAATAATATCACATGGTCAATCAAAATTTAAGTCGATATTTCTATGCTAATGTAATATATTTGGTCTGGCTCAATCGCCAACTGATCTAGATAGGGATCTGAGCCTTGACGTATGTATCACCGATGACGTCAGGCGATGTTTATGAACAATATGACTTGGCCAATCCAAATTAATCACTAATGACGTCAGTCCATGTTGATGACGATGCGATGACGTCCTTCGGGGCAACTGATTTTTTTTTCCTAGACAACCAGAGTTGCCACTACTGGCAATAAAGGATTTCAATTTCTATATTTCTCTGCTTTCGGTCCCTTTCAGTAAATAAAGTATAATCTAATAAAATTTACTTTAATTTAACTTTGAAATAATAAAATTATATCTCACGTTAATATTAGTTCATTTTTACTGATAAAAACGATTTTCAGCTAAACCATAACAGCAACGGGGCTGAATTCTGTAGTTAGCCTCATAACCCCGGGTTAGAATTCGGCGATTTTCACCTTTTCAGTGGTTCGCGGGGATTCCATTTTCGCGAACTTATCATACAAAGGACCCAAACATGTTATAACAATTATTATATGAAGTAATCATATAAAAATTTACAAAAACCTGAACAATTGCACGGGGGCCCTAGGGAACGTCGACTGAGTGGAAATAATTCTTCAATAATGGCAGGTAATCTAATATCTCATGCCATTTATAACAGCAGTCTTTGAACATGTAAGCCATATTGTAATTATTCATTATAATGAATCTCTTACCTTGCGACTTCCCTTCGACGAAGGGACCTATAATTCCTGCAGATTCGCGATTTTTGCGATAAACCCCAATCGTGAATATGCCGAAATCTAAAACCGACAAGTACAAAAAGGCAACCACAGTATCTTCGCCTTTTCTTTCCATATATTAGTGAACATTGTCCACGTGTCTGTTTACCATAAGAAAAATGTATGAGGTACCCATGCGCGACAATTCCTAAACAAAAAAAAAGAAACAAGAAAGAAGAAATATGGAAGCAACATCGGTTGAAAGCTTGAAAATCTTGATTTGTGAAGTTGCGGGGTTCGGCCACCAGGAGAGTGTCACAAAGAAAACCTCTGGCACCTATTATGGCTGCTTGGTTGTTTGCTCCCAGGGAGCATACAAAAGTTACAGGAATGAACAACCACAATAGATCAGGAAGGTAAAGTGTAAAATTTAATGAGAGTGACGTCACCGACATCAGACTAAAAACAAAACCCCTACGCTTCTTAAGCAGCAATTACCCTGTGCTCAACTATTCACTACACTACCCGCTGCAATAAACCACGGTTACCGGTAAAGTTTAGCCACCAGGCGGTGCTGTCTATGTGGAATTCCCCCTGCGTAATATTTAACCAATCACATTGCAGGTATCACCAGCATAACACGTTCTTCCATGTACCAATTACTATAAATCAGTCCTGTATTTATAACTCAAAGAGCAGATCAGAGAGGGTTTAAGTTAGTTATATAATTTGCCGCGAGATGGCAGTACCTATTCTAAGAGTTGCGACACGGCAAGAGCAAGAATGATGGCTCTGTCGGCAAGAAGAATTAAATTTTAACTTCTGCATCACTTGGGAAAAATCTATATAAAAAAGCATAGCACATATAAAACGATTGTTTATAGAAAAATACATGTAATAAGTTTACACATGTATAGAGTTAATGGAGACGTTCACATGGAACAATTACAGCTATGTCCCAAGTGTAGCACTCTTTCGTGTCCACAGCGCCCGCCGTAAGTTGGTCACTGGTAGATGTACAGGTAACTAAGCAAATGGAGATTTATACATTAAACTGAATGGCACGTGCTTCCGGTTCTCAAGTTAAAGTGTTCCTGGGTTTTTGATTAGTGCTTAAATAATAATAATAATAATGATAATAATAATAAAAGAATTATAATAATAATAATATATAGTTTTTATATAACGCCAATTCTCCGATATTCGCATTCACAGCGCAATTCAAATACACGAAACAACACACACACAATTTCGGGAAAATCTACTCCCCGTGCCTCTTACGTCAGGAAAAAATGATACAATTAAATTAACCAAGAACTTGTCGAAAGAAAAACATTTTTATTTAAGTTTAAAATGATGGAACAGTTTAAGTCGTACATTATTTTTGCCTGGGTAAGCCCTTGATGCTTATATTTACAAACAAAATTTGATAAAAGGTAGTTTTCTTGTATATATTTATTTATTACTACAATAGGACAAGACCCCGTAGATTATGATGCCCTTTTTTTTCAGCTCGCTCAACTCTCATGTGTTAATCCGGCTCTGGATGTTGCTTTATGTAAAATCATAGTTGCTGTGTCATATGTTTTTTCTGGAATCTTGGATGTAAAGTATCTTTTCGGGCTACCCACTATTTGAGAGAAACAAATTTCAATATAACCATAGGATTGATCTGGCATAGATGTGTGATATGAATACTAACGGTAACAAAAGTGCTGGAATAATATGAAATACCTGGAATTGTAGTGGGAGTGAATGAGCAAAAACAATGTTAATTATATAACTTGAAAGTAAATAATTCTAAAACCAATATACCACAATGGTAATCCCACCTTAGTTGCGTATGCTTCAAGTAATCATGTTTATACAGAAGCACGGATAGTGATAATAAATAATGAATGGTTGTTTACTATACGACAAGGAAATTAAAATATGTATATAGAAACTGTGAAGGAGCTTTGACAAGTGATATCTGAGGCGAGTACGCTGAGCGGATGGAAATTGATAGGTTTGACCATAACCTTACATGCAGTGCTTAAAAATATTTGTAAGTATGAACAGAGTTCACTCATGTTTGTATATGGTAACTCTTCACGGGTTTGATATATTAATTTATAAGTTAATATTTATTTGTATTACAGGAGCGTCATGCAGTGCCAGGCAGACAACACACGACGCCGTTTGAACACGTTTCCATGTCCAGCACGGCGTTTTCCGAAAAACAAGGCACCTGAAGTAGTCTGCAGAATAGCAAAATTTAAAAAAAAAAGAGAATCTCGTTTGATCGAGATTTTGTAATTTCTCGTTAAATGCCTTTCCCCGTATCAGATAAAAAAGCACACGAAAGCAAGTTGATCTTAATAATGACAGAATCGTTTTGTCGTTGAAATGATGTACATGTATGATACACAAATAGCATTGCTATTTCATGCACGATTATGTGATCACCAACGTGAACACGGTAAGGTATTTATAATTTAAGCGATTATGAAGCTCTTTATAACATTGGCAATATGAAATAAAAAAAATGACCAATCAATCAGATTGCTCTAGATCGGAGCATCTGCGTATACAGTTTTATACAATTCTCTTTATTTATCTGAAAACATTCGTCATGTGTTTTTTTTCTATCTAGCATAAATATCATAAATGACCATGGATTTATCATCATGACTGTGATATTGAGAACGAGTGGTCTAAATCGTTCAATTATAACTTTCACAACAGAAGAAATATTTTAATGGTCAGACCTTATGGAACAAATGGAAAATCAATTCATTTCATATGTTCAGGTACATATCTTACATCGTAGCGACACTTTTAACCATGTATACGTTGTAAATATGTTTGAACTCCCTGCAGTGCTAATTTTTCTTAATAAAATTGTTAAATTTTTGAATGTAGATAATAGTTCATATGTGAAGGATATAAAATGGATTGATTATATTCATGTATATAATTAGTTGTGAAAGGAATAATAAAGGCATAGTACAACAAAAAGGCGGACTTAAATTGTCGCTGCTCTATTTATTCTTTTTTTTCTACCTTATCGAATGTAAACAGTCGACATTTCTTTGCCATTTTCGTAACTATGTTTTAAATAAATGAATAATTTAATGTGTCTAGACATTATACATGTCTTTTCGAATGTGGCATGGGTTCAAGATTTTCGTTACACACACACACACACACACCCTCACACACACACACATATATTACTACGTTACCGATGACGTCAGTCGATGTTGATGACCAATATCGCTTGGTAGACAAAATTAAAGTCGATATTTTTTTGAAAATGTTATAAATGTGGCCTGGCGCTATCGCCGATTGATCTGGATAGGGATCTAGGCCTTGACATATGTAACACTGATGACGCCAGGCGATGTTGATGAAAAATATAACTTGGCCAATCAAAATTAATCATTAATGACGTCATTCGGTGTTGATGACAATGCGATGACGTCTTCCCTGGCAACTGATTGTTAACATTTTCTTGACTACCAGAGCTGCCACTACTGGACATAAAAGATTTAAATTTCTATATTTATCTGCCTTCTGTCCCTTTCAGTTGCCATTCACTCAGTAATAATAAAATAAAATTATTTTACGTATAATCAAATAAAATTAACTTTTCTTGTTTGAAATCAATTGAGAGTTCAATAAGCGTTAAAGGTTCGTATTCATTTGTATTAATATATCTCACATTAATTAGCTTTTTTTTTCTGATAAAAACGCATCCCAGCGAAATCATAATTTCACATGGGCTATATATTGTAGTTGGCTTCTTAGTCGCGGGGTTAGGATTTGGCGATTTTCACCTTTTCAGTTTTTCGCAAGGATTCAATTTTCGCGATCTTACCGTACAAAAGACCTAACACCATTATTATATGAATTAATCATATAAAATATGTGCACAAAAACCTCGACAAGTGCACGGGGGCCCTAGAGAACGTGGACTGAAAGGAAATAATTGTTCCATAATGGCAAGTAATTTGATATATTTCATGCCATTTATAATAGCAATCTTTGAACATTCAAGCCATTTAGTTATTTATTCATAATAGTGAATCACTTACCTTTCGACTTGCCATCGACAAAGGGACTTCTTATTCACGCAGATTCGCGGTTTTCGCGATGATTCCGTTACATCGAGAATATTGCGAAATTTAAATCCCTCGCGAACAAAAAGGCACCCACATTTTCTTAAGTTCCCATTTTTTATCTGTGTGTGAGTAAACACACAGTAGCTGTCTGGCCAAACACACACATAAAATATAAGACCATGCACTGCATGATTTGGGCTCCTGGAGCCTCCACCTGAAAATGTACCAATTACTGTAAATCAGTGCTGGTGTCTATGGTCAAGCAAACGTATTCCAAATCTCATTACATTATCATATAACATAATTGCCTATGAAAAAAAAAATTAATATAGGTTTAACATAAAAAGAGCCCTATTCATGGAAGTAAAAACATTTTTTCTATTTTTCCACTAAAAACTTGAGGTTCTGTGATTTGTTCAAAAACTATTAGCACGTACATCTATGAGCACTGTCAACTCGGTGACGTCACACACAGGGAAATCCCCTGTGACTAAAATTTCGAGATCTCAGTAAAAGCACAGTATTTCTGCCCCTGTCAGTCCCAAATTTTCAGCAAAGAATAAAAACGACATGCATTACTAGATCTGAGTTGTTGATAAAAATAAGTCCAAGATGTCACATGTGTACCAGCCAATCAAATTAGGGCAAAGTCTCGGATCTGGATGAAAGCCTCCCATCACACAACAAACACACGTGGAATAGGTTTACTTTACGGAAGCGTATTGCTGCCACCTGGTAATATAAAAATAAATTATTTATCTCGTACGTACGACATACTATCTCCTACGTACGACATATTTTCTCGTACATGCGACATATTATCTCGTACGTTCGACATACTATCCCGTACGTACAACATACTATCTCGTAGCTTCGACATATTATCTCGTACGTACAACATATTATCTCGTACGTTCGACATACTATCTGGTACGTACGAGATAAAAAAAATCTTACGGATCTGATGCACAGACTAGACAACATGGCAATAAATATACGTATATAAGCAGTATATATAGATTAAATAATGTGTGTTTTCACTGTGTTTTCACATTACTATATACAACAACTCCCATTCCTTGCAAACCGCTGGACCACAATTGAAACGACCACGCACACTCACATATATTTATTTATGTATAGTATATTTAAATGCTATTCGATTTATCATTTATCAAGTGTTCAGTTTTCTGAAAGGTTTCATGGAAGCGAAATGTATCAAATTGTTATCTGACAGTCATATACAGAACCCTCATTTTAATTGTGATTAAATTATGTTAACAGTGCATAATGTTATAATAGTGAGCCTGTCATAACGTTAATAAGAAACTAACATTGCCTTTCCCAAACGGAAACTACTTTTAGAGAAAGAAGGGTTCGAACAAGAGGCACAGCTCCCAAATAGCCTGATTTTAAGTTATTGAGAATGGATATCTGTGGGGCAGGTTTCTAATATTCTAAACATATCTAAGAACTAGAATCTTATTTGTTGTACATGTTCGTGTACTGTAAACGACATGAGGTTAAAGAAGAATGCGAAATTCTTATACAAGTTTTTTTCCTCATATGTCAGGCTGAAATGGTGGTAAAGTCTCATTTGCGTATAAGCATAAGATCTTTTATGTGGTGCACGTACTTGTAACTCGCCCTACTGTAAACGACATGAGCTTAAACTTATGGGATCAAGCACTTCGTTTAATAATATATAAATCATGAACCTCTCCTCATGGGCATCTCTGTATTACAGATTATCTATAAGTGTCTGTTTAATGTTTACATAAGAAGGCCGGGTGCCCGTGGAAAGATCTTGGTCGCGAAACTACTTTTTGGAGAAAGAAGGATTCGAACAAGAGGCACAGCTCCCAAATAGCCTGATTTTAAGTAATTGAGAATGGATATTTGTGGGCCAGGTTTCTAATATTCTAAACATATCTAAGAACTAGATTAATGACATAACGCACCGTGTAGTTGATCTTTTAAACTATTCAATGCATATACAGCCATTGATATGATTGGTGGGTAGCTGAAAAATCAACAACAACCAATTTAATGGGGTACGTATAATTTTTATTTTGAACTAAATTATAAAAAAAAGATCTAGCACTAATGGACGTTATATTATTATTAAATAATGCGTGTTCTCTGCCTAACTACACAACATCTCCACCTCCTTGCAAACGGTCGCAATGCCGTTGAAAAGAAAAAAAAATACATTTTTATTTATTTATTTATTTATTCTTTAAACTTTATACTTATGTGCTATTCGATTTATCAAGCACTTCGTTTCATAATATATGAATCAGGAACCTCTCCTTTCGGGTATCTCTGATTATAGACAGCTCTATATTGAAACACATGGTTTATAATCTTTTGAATAATATGTGTATTGTCTAACGTTATTAACTCATTTTGGCTGAATACGAAAGTTGTTCAGCAAAACCATGCCGATATACGGGCTTAATATCTCCTGTTTACCGGGTTTATACGTTATTATTGTTCTGTGTGTGAGTAAACACAGTGCACCTTTGACTGACTAAAACAAGACCGCGTGACCAGAAGCCAGATCTTAGTCTAGCCCACGCGACAATTATAAAAAAAAAGAAAAAACATGAAAGAATAAGCACCAGAAAAGCTTGAAAAACCTCGATTTGTGAAGATGATTTTATGGCTAGCAGGTGGCATGAGCGCTGTTTGTTTTCCGTCATTTATTGCGCCCGGGCCAAGATTTTCAACTTGTATATCCAGGAGTGAGCGAACGGTTTTAGAACGAAATGTTGAAAGATACCGTAATAGTTCAAGGAGACAACGCTGTATTTCATGTATAGTCAATATACCTGGAATGTGAAATGTAAATAGGTCCTTATATATGTGTGTGTGTGTGTGTGTGTGTGTGTGTGTGTGAAAAGACTGAAGGCCGCCTTGGGATATATTGCCAGCGCTGTGTTAGAATGGCTCAGCCGGTGGATACTATTAATGTCATTAACAATACATGGAATGTATATCAGAGATTCTTGTTTGACCGGATAAAATATCCCGACATGGGCAACGGACTAATTAGTTGTTGTTACTTGCTGGGGATTTATATGCTTATATGGCAAATATAAAATGGAAAATTAGATTCAGAAACGAGACAAACACAGCGCTCACGCCACATGGTGGTGGTACAGCATAACTAGACAAGTCAAGGGATTTCAAGCTGCTCTTGGTGATTCTTCTTTCATATTTCTTCTATGTATTATGATTGTCGTAGTTGCGCAACCGAGATCTTTCCAAAGTCACCGGGCTTTCTTATGTAAACATTAAACAGACACATAGATGATTTGTAATACAAATCCATGAGGAGAGGTTCATGATTTATATATTATTAAACGAAGTGCTTTATCCCATAAGTTTAACCTCATGTCGTTCACAGTAGGGCGACCTACACGTACGTGCACCACATAAAAGATCTTATGCTTATCCGCAAATGAGACTACCACCATATGAGGAAAAAAACTTTTTGAATTCTTCTTTAACCTCATGTCGTTTACAGTAGGGCGAGTTACACGAACATGTACAACAAATAAGATCGTATACTTATCCCCAAATGAGACAAATCTGAGGTGTAGATTTTACAACCACGTCAGCCTGACATATAAGGAAAGCCTTGTATAAGAATTTCGTATTCCTCTGTCACAAATTAATCGCACGTCCATGAGTGATAGTTTAAATTTCTTTTTTATAATTTAGTTCAAAATAAGAATTATAAGTACCCCATAAAATGGGTTGTTGTTGACTGTTCAGCTACCCACCTATTATATAAATGGCCATATACATGCATTAAATAGTTTAAAAGATCAACAACACGGTGCGTTATGTCATAAATCTAGTTCTTAGACAGATAAGGTAAGAATAATAGCAACCTGCCCCACAAATATCCATTCTTAATTACTTAATTAAAATCAGGCATTTTGGGAGCTGTACCTCTTGTTCGAACCCTTCTTTCTCCAAAAACTAGTTTCCGTTTGGCCAAGGAAATGTTAATTTCTTATAAACATTATGACAGGCTAACTATTACAACATCAAACAGTGCTTACAGTATTTTAATCACCTATCTTAAAATGAGTTCTGTATATGACTGTCAAACAACGATTGGATATATTTCGCTTTCTCGAAGTATTTCAGAATCCTTGAGACAAAAAATGGTATATCGAATAGCATTTAAATATATACTATGTAAGTGCGTGTGTTCGTTTCAACGAATGTCCAGCGGTTTGCAAGGAGGTGGAGATGCTGTATAGTGTGAAAACACAATTTATTTATACACATGTATTACTTATACATATATCTGTTGGAATGTTGTCAAGTCTGTGAATCAGATCCATATGATTGATTATGTCGTAGGTATGAGATAATATGTAGTACCTACGAGGTAGTATTCTTACGTACGAGATAGTAAGTCGTACGCATGAGATAGAATGTCGTACGTACGTACGGCAAGAGCAAGATGGATGACTCTGTCGGCAAGAAGAATTAAATCTTAACCTCTGCATCACTTGGGCAAATCTATATAAAAAAGCATAGCACATATAAAACGATTGTTTATAGAAAAATACATGTAATAAGTTTACACATGTATAGAGTTAATGGAGACATTCACATGGGACATTTACAGCTATGTCTCAAGTGTAGCACTCTTTCGTGTCCACAGCGCCCGCCGTAAGTTGGTCACTGGTAGATGTACAGGTAACTAAGCAAATGGAGATCTACGCATTAAACGGAATGGCCATTGCTTCTGGTTCTCAAATTCAAAAGTGTTCCTGGGTTCTTAATTAGTGCTTTAATAATAATAATAATAATAATAATAATAATAATAGATAGTTTTTATATAACGCCATTTCTCCGATAATCGGACTCAAAGCGCAATTCACACACACAACACACACTTTGTGGAAATCTACTCCCCGTGCCTCTCACGTCAGAAAAAAAGACAAATGATACAATTAAATGATCAAAAGCTTGCCGACAGAGATTCATTTTTAATTGTTTTTTAAATGATGTAAGAGTGTAAGTCTAATATATTCTATTTTGGCCCGGGTAAGCCCTTGATGCTTATCTTTACAAATTAAGTATGATAAAAGGTAGTTATCGTATATATATTTATTTATTATTACAATAGGACGTGACCCCGGAGATGATGATACCCTTGTTTTCAACTCGCTCAACTGTGTAAATGTTTAAATCCGGCTCTGGATGTTGCATTATGTAAACTTTTAGTGGCTGTTTCATGTGTTTTTTTTCTTGAATTTGGATCTAAAGTATCTTTTTGACCTACTCACTATTAAGGAGAAACGAATTTCTTTATGATCACTGTGTTGATCTGGTATAGATGTGTGATATAAAAAGCAAACGGTTACCAAAATGCTTAAATAATATGAAATACCTGGAATTGCAGTGGGAGTGAAAGATGCACTGATAGTGATAATTAATAATGAATGGTTGTTGACGATACAACAAGGAAATGGAAACGGGTAGGTGTGACCATACCCTTACATGCAGTGTTAAAAAAATATTTGTAAGTATGAACTGAGTTCACTCATGTTTGTGTGTCTGGTGACACTTCAAGGTTTGATATATTAATTTATAAGTTAAATATTTACTTTTTATTAACAGTAGCGCCATGGAGTGCCAGGCAGACAACACACGACGCCGTTTGAACACATGTTCATGTCAAGCGCTGCGGTTTCTGAAAAACAAGACACCGGAAGTAGTCTGCAGAACGCACAATTAAAAAATAAAGAAAGAGCATCTCGTTTGATCATGACTTTGTAATTTCTCGCTAAAAGACTTTCCCCGGATTAGAAAAATGCACACAAAGGCAAGTTTATTTTAATAATGACAGAATCGTTTTGTCGTTAAAACGGTTGTACACGTTTGTTACACAAAGGGCTTTGCTATTTCATGCACGATCATGTGATCACCAACGTGAACACGGTAAGGTATTCATAATTTAAGCGATTATGAAGCTCTTTATAACAGTTGGCGATATGAAATAAAAAAATTGACCAATCAATCAGATTGCTCTAGAATAGAGCATCAGCGTATATAGTTTTGTACAATTCTCTTTATTTATCTGGAAAGATTGGAACTGTGCATTTTTTTTATCTTATTTAAATATCATAAATGACCATGAATTAATGACAACATGACTGTGATATTGAGAACGAGTGGTCAAAAAAGTACAAATAAAAATATTAAATGGTCAAACTATTTGGCACAAATGGAAATTCAAATTAACTCATATATTCAGGTACATACATAGCTTACATCGTAAAGACACTTTGAACCATGTGTATGCTGTAAATATGTTATAACTCCCTGCAGTGCTATATTTATTATTATAAAATTGTTATATTTTTGTATATAAGTAATTGTCCATATGTGAAAGATATATCATGATCTGGTTATATTCATGTATATAAATAATTGTGAGAAGAATATTTAAGGCATAGTACAACAAAACGCGAACTTACATTTCCGCTGTTTTTTTTGTTTTTTTTCCTTGTTGAATGTAAACAGTCAGTCGACATTTCTTTTCTATTTTCACGTACATTACATCATTTAGACATGTCTAGACATTACATGTTGAATGTGGCATTGGTATAATATTTTTTGTTCCACACACACACACACACGTTTATATATATATATATATATATATATATATATATATATATATATGTATATTACTAAATCATAGAAGACGTCAGTCGATTTTTATTAATAATATCACATGGTCAATCAAAATTTAAGTCGATATTTCTATGCTAATGTAATATATTTGGTCTGGCTCAATCGCCAACTGATCTAGATAGGGATCTGAGCCTTGACGTATGTATCACCGATGACGTCAGGCGATGTTTATGAACAATATGACTTGGCCAATCCAAATTAATCACTAATGACGTCAGTCCATGTTGATGACGATGCGATGACGTCCTTCGGGGCAACTGATTTTTTTTTCCTAGACAACCAGAGTTGCCACTACTGGCAATAAAGGATTTCAATTTCTATATTTCTCTGCTTTCGGTCCCTTTCAGTAAATAAAGTATAATCTAATAAAATTTACTTTAATTTAACTTTGAAATAATAAAATTATATCTCACGTTAATATTAGTTCATTTTTACTGATAAAAACGATTTTCAGCTAAACCATAACAGCAACGGGGCTGAATTCTGTAGTTAGCCTCATAACCCCGGGTTAGAATTCGGCGATTTTCACCTTTTCAGTGGTTCGCGGGGATTCCATTTTCGCGAACTTATCATACAAAGGACCCAAACATGTTATAACAATTATTATATGAAGTAATCATATAAAAATTTACAAAAACCTGAACAATTGCACGGGGGCCCTAGGGAACGTCGACTGAGTGGAAATAATTCTTCAATAATGGCAGGTAATCTAATATCTCATGCCATTTATAACAGCAGTCTTTGAACATGTAAGCCATATTGTAATTATTCATTATAATGAATCTCTTACCTTGCGACTTCCCTTCGACGAAGGGACCTATAATTCCTGCAGATTCGCGATTTTTGCGATAAACCCCAATCGTGAATATGCCGAAATCTAAAACCGACAAGTACAAAAAGGCAACCACAGTATCTTCGCCTTTTCTTTCCATATATTAGTGAACATTGTCCACGTGTCTGTTTACCATAAGAAAAATGTATGAGGTACCCATGCGCGACAATTCCTAAACAAAAAAAAAGAAACAAGAAAGAAGAAATATGGAAGCAACATCGGTTGAAAGCTTGAAAATCTTGATTTGTGAAGTTGCGGGGTTCGGCCACCAGGAGATCCTCTACCTGAAAATGTACCAATTACTGAAATTCAGTGCTGGTTATTACCACGAAAAGAGTAGACAATACCTGTTCTAAGAGTTGTGACACGGCAAGACCAAGTTTGATCGCTGTGTCAGCGATAGGATTTAAATCTTAACCTTGGCATCAGCCTATGTACAAAAAAGCTTAGCATATATAAAACAATTGTTTATAGAAAAATACAGTTAATAAGTTAACACATGTATAGAGTTAGTGGAGACGTTCACAAGAATTCACCGGAAGTAGTCTGCAGAATAGCTTAATTTAAAAAAAAAAGCGGAAAGAGAATCTCCTTTGATCAAGATTTTGTAATTTCTCGTTAAATGACTTTCCTCGGATCAGTAAAAATCCTAACGAAAGCAAGTTGATTTTGATAATGACAGAATCGTTTTGTCGTTTAAAAGGTTGTACATGTATGTTACATAAATAGCATTGATATTCCGTCCACGATTATGTGACAACCAACGTAAACAGGATAGGGTTACATTATTTAAGCGGTTATAAAGCCTCTCTATAACAGTTGGCAATATGAAATAAAAAATGACCAAATGCATCTGCGTATACGGTTCTGCACAATTCTCATTATCTATCTGGTAAAAGTGGTCCTGTATTTTTTTTCTATCTTATATAAATATCATAAATTACCATGAATTCTGACAACATGACTGTGATATTGAGAACGAGTGGTCAAAATCGTTCAATTATACTTTTCATTACAGAGGTACATATGAAAATATTTTAATGGTCAGGCTATGTGGCACAAATGGAAAATCAATTTAATCAATATATTCAGGTACAGAGCTAACATCGTAGCGACATTTTGAACCTTGTATATGCTGTAAATATGTTATAACTCCCTGCAGTGCTATATTTTTTAAATTGATTTATTTATGAATATAGATAATTGTCCATATGTGAAAGATATATAATGAACTGGTTATATATTCATAAATATAAATAATTGAGAAAGGAATATTAAAGACATTGTGCAACAAAAAGGCGGACTTACATTGCCGCTGCTTTTTTATTTTTATTTTTTTTTCCTTGTCCAATGAAAACAGTCATTCGACATTCCTTTGCTATTTTCATATGCATTAAATCATTTAGACAAGTCTAGACATTCCATGTCTAATGTGGCATAGGTATAAGATTTTCGTTCCACATATATATATATATATATATATATATATATATATATATATATATATTACTATGTCACCGATGACGTCAGTCGATGTTTATGAATTATATCACTTGATCAATCAATATATTTGGTCTTGCTTAATCGCCAATTGGTCTAGATAGGGATCTGGGCCTTGTCATATGTATCACCGATGACGTTAGGCGATGTTGATGAAAAATATAACTTGGCCAATAAAAAAAATCATTGATGACGTCAGTCGGTGTTGATGACGATGCGACGACGTCCTTCCGCGCAACTGATTTTTTTCCCATTTTTTCGACTACCAGAGCTGCCATTACTGGCAATAAAGGATTTAGATTTCTATATTAATCCACCTTCTGGTCCCTTTCAGGTGCCATTTACTCAGGAATAATTAAACAGTAAAAATAAGTATAACCAAATAAATTTAACTTTTCTGGTTTTAAATCACTTGAAAATTCAATAATAAGTGTTAAAGGTTCGTTTTCATTTGCAATTATATATCTCACGTTATAAGCTCATTTATGTTTATAAAAGCGTTTCCAAGCTACAGGTAACGCTAAAGGTAAGGGTTTATAGTCTGACATCACTGATCATAACGGCACATGGTCTGTATACTGTGAGCGCTTCATATTCGCGGAGTTATATGAAGTCGCGAGGATTCCATTTTCGCGATATTACTATACAAAGGACCCAAACAGGTTATAACCATTATTATATATGAATTAATCATAAAAAAATATGTGCACAAAAACCTTAACAATTGCACGGGGCCCTAGGGAACGTCGACTTAGAGGAATTAATTCTTCCATCATGGCAGGTAATTTGATATATATCATGCCATTTATAATAGAAATCTTGTAAGCCAAATTGTAATTATTCATAATAATGAATCTCTTACCTTTCGACTTGCCTTCGACAAAGAAACCTCTTATTCACGCAGATTCGCGATTTTCGCAATGATTCCGTTACATCTAGAATATTGCGAAATTTAAAACCCTCACGAACAAGAAGGCACCCATAGTATCTTCACTTCGCCTTTTTTTCTGTGTGCGAGTAAACACAGTCCACGTGTCTGTTTACTACAACAAAATGCCTGAGGTGCGCATGCGCGACAATTCCTAAACAAGGAGAAGAAACAAGAAAGAAGAATCATAGAAACAACATCGGTTGAAAGCTTGAAAATCTTGATTTGTTAAGTCGCGGGGTACGGCCACCAGGTGGCGTTAGCATTATGTTTATGTTTTATGTTTGCACAGATTGCGCCCGTGCAAGTTCTGTTACACTCCTATATAGCAGTAAGCGGAAGGTTTTAGAAAAAAAATATTAAAAGATAGCGTAATATTTTAAAGTATACAAGATTTCATGTATATTATTTATACCTGGTGTTTGAACAGGTCCCTTCAGGCGCGGATCCAGATTTTTTTCCAGAGGGGAGTCGGGAGATGTCTGGCCACACACACACACACACTCTACAGGATATGGTCATGCACTGCATGATTTGGGGTCCAGGAGATCCTCCTCTTAAAAATGTTGGAAATCGTGAACACAATAAATTCATGCTTTTTATGCAGCATCAACTTGAAAGCTTTGTAAGTCGCGACATTTGGACAATAAATAAAAATGTAACTCGATATAAGCGATTGAAGCTGATATTCTACATGCTTTAATAAAGCCATTAAAATTGTTGTGTCTGATTTTTTAGTGATACCCCATCATCCTTTACATAACAGTATGAATTAATAAACCGCACATTTAATGTTGACAGGTAGGCGAGAGAATCACGGTGCAGCAATATAGTGGGCCACTTAAAAGTTAAAACACTGCGGCCGAGGGTCAGCTATGCTAGGATTAATTATAGCTATACTAAGAATCACATAAGGCCAACCCGTGTGTTGAATCTTGTATGTTACAGTATTCTGTGAAAATGTTTGTCGCAAAATTCACGAGTCGCCTGTGAAAAAATTGCCCCCCCCCCCTTCTGGATTCGCGACAGCCCTTTCAAAGAGAAAACAGCGCCAGGTTTTTCACCATAGCTTTTAACTACTCGAGATTAGACCGTTAAAAAGCTAAACTATCAAAATGTACCTCCAATACATCGCCCATCTCTCGTGCTTCGCGGCCTCGCTGTATGAACCCCCCCCCCCCCCCCCCCCCAACACACACTAACCTTCATTCATTTTATTGTATCATTGGATTCTAGCAAATGGTTTGTGGCTGTGTTTTTATGCTGTCTTCAGTGTGGATTCATAAGTCTCACCCGTCTTTTTGCAGATTAGACAGTAATCAAAATTCCGAAAGCTTTTTCGGTAACCGATCACTCTATAATTGCGAAACCATAAATGGTTTTGACCATCTACAGAGCAGGTTTCGGTTTCGCCAAAACCTATCTCTCGTTAATTATACCGGCATGATGGCGACATTGGACCAAGGATGTTCAATTTGTCTATTTTAGTTTCCGGTTATCTTCGCACTGCTCATATACCCTCTTCTCTGCTTTAGCTAAACAATGTATTCTAATGTTTTTAATTCATTAGGCAAAAAAAATTAAAGCTATGGTTCTCAGGCACCGCCCGCATCAATTTTAACCCCCGCATCAAAAAAATTTTATTTTGATTTTCAACAGAAACTTAACGATTTTGAGCTGCAGCCGCTCGGATATTTCTTTCAAGTAGATAAAATCATACAATTTCCTTTGTTATGTAGTGCTTTAGTTTGTTTAGCAAAATAAATATGTTATTATCATGTTTTTCCCTTATCATTTGACATTTTTTTCGAAACATACAAAAAAAAATAAAAATAAAATAAAACCGCCCGCCAGCATTGATTTCTGAAAAAAAAGTGCCTGAGAACCATACCTTTTTTATTTTGGCCTTATATGTGAGCTTTATGAAACCGTTGTAAAAATTATTTTAGGAATTGAATAAGAGTTGTTAAGCGAAGGAGTGGAAGAAATATATATATATATATATATATTCATTACTATTTAAAAGGCTATTTATAGATGCAGTTGTAACAATATTGGTGCAACGTTAACAGGATTTAAAAAATTTTAAGCATGACATGTATATTGAATAGTGTATCGCAAATATAAGATCAAGGCAAGGTTTGAAGGAGAAGTGGTCAGCATTAAAATGTTCAATAAATTGATATTTGACATGCTTTGTAAGAGAAACGATTTCATTTTGTACTGCATATTGATTATTGAATAAAGCTTGTAAAAATAAACTGAAAGAGACAAGACTTCAATGTAGGACCAATCACTGAAAAGTCCAAAAATGTTAATTATATGATTAATTGTTTTGATTTTGACTCCTAAATATACCAAACGTATACTTCAGCCACGTTACATGCATATAAACATTAGATATACAAAGGTACAACATAACTTGAGAAGGAAGACATTGGCATAAATATATTTACTTAAACACAGAGGCACAGCGTATTTAGGTGGTAATATGAAATATTATAGGCATTGGATGAAATCGACGACAAGTTAACCTTATTTATGCCTATTATCTACCCCCAAGTATCTACACTGTTGTGCAATTTCTGCTTCTGTTAATTCAATAGATACCGGTAATTGACAAGTTGGTCTTGGTCTAAAACTGATTATCAATTCCTCTGTTTTTGAAGGATCTAGTAACAAATGAGCATTCTCGCACCAAGTTACTAATTGACCAATTTCCTTTCGATATATTTTTTTCATTACAACTAGAAATACAACAATTGCGGTATCATCTGCATATTTAAAAAATAAGACAGCCTTGTTGTGTATCCTGGAAATCATTGGTATAAATTATGAAAGAAATGCGGAAAGTATGGATCATTGCGGGGCCCCTGTGTTCAACCCTAGAACTGATAAATTGCCATTATCAGCTTTTACATACTGCTTTCTACCTCTGAGAAAATCAAGTACCCAAAAACATGGATCATGTGGAACATTTTACAGCTGTAACTTATCATTCATTACGTTTGGCTGAATGTTAAAAATGCTGAGCTATAATCTGTAAAAGGCGTTCATACATAAGCATGCGACTGATCTAAATGTTTATAAATATAATCCAGGAGCACTAGAATATCGTCTTCAGTCCCACATTATTTTCTGTAAGCAAATTGGTTTATTATTAAGATGTTTATCAGTATAGTTCAAAATATATTTTATTACGCACTTCTCTAAAATGTTCTTATTTACGGGTATTAGCACCTCAGACCGATAATAATTCAGCACAGAAGGTTTACTCTTTTAAGTTATAGGTACTATTTCTGAAGTTTTCCATGACACTGGCATGGTTTTGTCAATTAATGATCTGTTAAATATACGATGATAAATAGGTGTTAATTCATCTGTACAGAATTTCAGCACTCCTGCAGAGACACCAGATGTCTCGAAGATTTTTAACTCTTTAACCTTTTAAAAACACTTCTAACCTCATGTTCAGTCAATCTAACCGAACTCTCACATTCAGATAGTTCTTTCCTTACTTCCTCTTGCTCATCCCTATAGTTAATTGCGTCATTTCTACAGTTGAATACATTCAGTTCTTTAGCCAAAGCATTATGATCTGGAACATTAATACACAATTATCCTGCTTGCTTTACATAACCTTTGCCAAACATGGCGTCTATAATTTGAATGAAACATAGAATTGATCTTATCTGTGTATTCATTTGTACATTTCACTATATATAACATAATTAGTTAATTCAGCTTTCAACTAGTCTTTATCTTGATATCTTATCATTCTATGGTTTTTGCTTCAGGCGTTTCTGAAGTTCTCGTGTAATCCAGGGTTAATTATTTGAGAAAATTTTGATTTGTTCGGCTTTGATACACAAATTCTCACAAAACTGAATGTGGTCCGATATGGTATCTACCAGATTTCATTCCCGGTAACAGTATCACTAAACACAGACCGTTCCGTGCCAGCCAACGCACCTGGTAATCATTCTAAATATAACTTTTGTAATATATCTTGACACGTCTCGTCTTAGTTATCTCCTTCTTCAATAATTTTTTATACTTAGAGATTAGGTGAATATTTTTATGTGGTCCAATTTACCCAAGGGTACCAGCTTGTTAGCCTTGTAGGCATCCTTTATGTCCTAAAAACACCGGTCCACAGCTACCTCGTATCTAGTTTTACATGTCACAAACTGCTGAAGCTAGGGCAAATCACTTTTAGCATCAAAGTCTTTGAAATCTTCAGGCATAATGATTGCTGCATCTGGTTCATGATTTTAACAATCAGAAACAGTACTAATCAACATATCACTTATAATTTGTCAGTGATCTGTTATTCGCTTCTATAAACTTTGCCCAGAAAAGGACCGTTGCCACCAAACTCTGAACGCAGACAGATTCGCTTTCCTTTGAATACTTTTGTGTCGCATCCCCGCGCCCGTGTCGAACCCTGACAGGTTTATTTCTCAGGTTATTGTTAAGAATGATGCAATGACTGTTTCTACTAGTGGCATCTGTCGGCGACCACTAAGAATTCGTGTTCGGGTCCATTCTGAAGACAATAAGAATCATATATCGATATAATTATCTAGAACTTTACAAGAAGAAGTAAAAGATCATTAACGATGAACTTCTTATCCCGTAGCTGTATCTTCTTGCTATCTGATGGGGACTGGACAGTCAAGGGGTAAACGTTCGGCACTCTCTCCTGGGGACCCGGGTTCGATCCCGTCGAAGAGAGTGACCCGGCCAAGCCCGTTTGTTCTCTCCTCGCGTTTTATCATTATCTATATACCTATCAGAACCGTGGCCCTTGAGTAAACAAATATTTTTCGTATTATTTAAATTATTATTATTTTTTTTATTTCCATTGAAAATAATTGAAGTACATGTATCTCATTATATCTCAGAGCCTATCTTAATCAGATATTTAAAACCGTCTTGTCGATTAAAGTCGCGATATGTAACTGATCTTTATATAAAATCAATTTATATATTGTTGGATCCGATTTGAACATTAAACAATTTTTAAGAGGCTCAATTCAGCAATCGCCTGTGTCCTGAAAACGAGGCATATTTATCGTAATTCGGTCTGACCGTAAGCGACGACACGGTTCCAACACAAAATGTCTAAAGAGGACTGATCGACAAAGTGTGCATGGATGAAAGTTTTCAATGTACATGTATATATTCGTACAAATGTATTCACATTATTTCGTTATCTTGTTCTCGCCTCGGTAGTTGTTTGGGCAAATATTTCATACACCAGAGTACAAATCGTACGTATGCAGTTTCTATACAAGTGCAGGACCACTTGTTACTTTGGTATAAAGCGTGTCCTTGTAGGCTTTAGGGCTCCCTGTTTAACGGTCTCTGCTCCAGATCCATTCATCAGAGAGGAATGGCTTTTAACACGGGGGACGTAGCGTGAACATTATATTATTATGATCAATAAGGGGTATTAGTCAATATTATAAGACGTCCAAATGAGTGGAACGACCGCAGATCGGGTCAGAATTTTTATTATAATTCCTAATGTAATATGTACAGCCCCGTTTATGAATACACACCTATGTACAATATACAAAAGCTTCAATACGTGCAACACATCACAATCTCAATATGTATTACATACATACAACGCTACAATTGAAGGTATAGGTTATTTAGCGGTCGTTGTATAGTAGTCGGGTCTGCAGGAGGTGAGAGCTACTAAGTGCTCGAGCCGCCATTGTGTACATAGCAACCGCCATGAATGTCGTCTGCCGATTGGACTCACACCATCAGAACACAGAAGGAAAAATAACTTGTGTCTTCTTATACATTTTAAATTAGCATCTGATGTCCATCCGGTGCAAGTCTTTGTTGAAAATATTTTAATCAAACCGGAAGTGTTATTGCAGCAACTTTACGGTTTTTCCTAAAAACATTACGACAATGGAGGTTGTGTCAGATCAAGAGGCCTCCGTGCACTTCCCAACGGAAACCACGTTCAACAGTTGCTATGGTTACTATCCTGCAGCAGCAGATATCCGTCGCCTGCACCGTGCAACCGAAAGAAAGCTAGGTACGAATTATATATAGGTCTATGTATATTGAAAGGGCAAAATAATAGTGACTATAAGCTTATTGTATAAGAAGCATATATATATATATACCATTATATACATGTATATTAATATTACCATTATGATTTTATAGCAGCATGATTAATCAAAATTTTTTTTTATAAATAAAATAATAAACAAAACAATTTTTTTAGTTTGCTATAACTGTATCAAGAGAGATATATATGTTTGAAGTGCCTCAAATGATTCTTAAAGTAACCGTCACATAATTTTAGTATCGGGCATCTATTTTCACAGGTAAGAAAAGACAATGGAAATGGTCCTAAATTATTATTAAGTACGTAACACCCTGGCAAACCTCGTTTGTTCCGGGTAATGATTAATATGTTAATAAAATGCACCATTCCCTAAATCAGTCGGTATCAGGGAGACCTCCTGTAATTTGATCTGAATAACAAACATGAACGCACACATACGGTAACATTGTAAAGATTCAAAATTGCCCAAGATATGTTTGTGTGTGTATATATATACATATATATATATATAATTTTGCCACAGATATTCACAGATTGGATAAAATCATTATATACAGTGGAACCTGTCTTAAAGGCCACCTTTCTATTAAGATCCTCCTGAAGTGAACAGAACGCAATCATATTAGTTATAAATGACCTTTCTAATGAGACCAAATGTGAATTTAGACCACTTCTAGCCAGTCCCAGGGGTGGTTCTACAAAATATTACACCATTTTCACCGTTGTTCCAGCACCGTTCCTGAATCTTTCAAATCAAATGTAACATCGGATTTAGTAAAAATGATTCATTTTCCTTTAAAGTCTTATATGCCTCTTTGCACACCTTTATGATTTAATAACATGCTTTTACTTATTTTACATATAAAAACACATGTAGGAAAGTGGGAAAACTGTATATTTACGTGTATATATATATATATATATATATATATATATATATATATATATATATATATAACGTGTTATCAAAAAGTATTTAGTTTCATAACTTTTTTATAGGAATAGCTCGCTTGATTAATAAAAACCTTAACTCGAAGATATAGCAATAATGACAAGTTTGAATATATAGGAAAACTAAAAACATGAGTGTAAATGTGTAGTTGAAACCGAAATTATACAAAGTTTTATTGAAAATTACTTAAACTTATTGTACTTCATGGACCGAAAAACGTCGAGATTGAATGCAGCGGGAGTCTCACAGAGAAGCAATATGGCTAGCTGTATATAAGGATGCAGAAAGAATGCGCATGAATGTGTTTTTAAATATATACGCATCCTTTAATTTAATTTTAACTTAGGCTTGCTTTAAATTTCATGAAAACATATCCTTGTAATTATTAACCGACCACGCATGTTATCAGCCATGCAACGCAGTTATTGTGAGTTATATCAGTCCGGGTAGTCCGTTTCAGCCCTCTGGTGAATCTTGTAGTGTTGGTCGTTTAATCACATTATATCTTCTCTCATTGTGTCTTCATATTTTCTTTCCTACATCCGTATCGGCATTATGTGAAGGCAATACATATGAAAGAGGTTAATAACATATGGTATATAAATTAAACATATATATTTATGTACATCATATTATAAACATATAAGAAATTTAAATAAATATATCGTATGTTTTATGTACAATTCATGCAATATTCAACCTCATATATCCGATATTTTGTTTATCGGACAAATTCCTTGTTCAGATAATCGAAGTTCTACAGTTACTTGTTTTTTTTGGTGGTCCGTCTGCCATGAAAATGTCTTATTTAAACTTGCAGAACATCAGTCTGCGCAGCGATTTTGGGAGTCTCAAAAACTGCCAGCGATCCACCAATCAGCGACAAGCCCTTCCTCCTGTGCTTCCGATTATCCCACCCCCACCGCGCTCCCGAGTCTTGGTAGCAAGACCGCCCGCGAGGTGGCGCGCTCTACCCCGGTAAACTGGCCGCCTCTCCCTTACAAGAAATATACATCGTTGGTGCAAAATCAAAAGTAAGTTCACCATTTTTATTATTACAGCTAAATGCACAGCGCAAGCAATCTCGTACAAACACACACGAACACATCATTGATTTACTCGTAATTTGAGTATAATTAATTCTATCTTACCACAGAAAAAGCACAATCTCGGCCATCATAATTCATATGTATGACCACATAATTCTCTTGTCCGGCGGATTAAAAAGGCTTCTAATTAAGACAGCAGAACACAGACGTAATAGTCAATCATACACATGAACATAATATATATATATATATATATATATATATATATATATATATATATATACATACAGTAAACCCCCGCCTAACGACCATCTCGGTATAGCGACCATCTCGATATAATCATTTGATCGATGCCCCGGTGGTGGTCGTAATAGCGAGGTTTTACTGTATATATATTTATATATATATATATATATATATATATATGTGTGTGTGTGTGTGTGTGTGTGTGTGTGTGTGTATTTCTATCCTACAAACCAATTTGTGTTTAGGAGCGAATGGGATGTAACTATTCAAACCAGAGAGTGAACAAGAGACTAGGGGCTGTTACAATAATAAGTTGCAATACTGAATGCATCAAAGAACGAACAAACGAATGAAAGAATGAAAGAAAGAAAGAAAAGAACAGAAAAAAGAGAAAACTGATTATCATTTAATAAAGGCCTCAAGCCAACCGTTCCAATTACAAATAGCAGAATTCTATTTTAACATTAAAAACGAATTATAACAATATTTTAGCATTAAAATTAAATATATGAAATAACAATGCATACTCTCATCATCTTCAACTACGGAGCCCCATTGGAGAAACAAGCAAAACAAATTACCACGTGCGCCCGACTTAATGTCTTGTACGCCCGACTTAATATCTTGTGCGCACGATTAAGTGTATTGTAAAAAGTGCTAAGCACGACTTAATATGTTGTGCGCACAACTCTATGTCTTGTGCTCACGACGTAATGTCTTGGGCACACGACTGCACGTCTTGAGCGCACGACATAATAGCCTTTGCGCATGACTTAATAGCTTGTGCGCACGGCTAATTAACTCGTGCGCAAAACTTATCAGCTCGTGCGCAAAATTTGTTTTATCCAAAATTAAAATGGCTGCTCTGCATGTATTCTTGTCCCAACAGTGTAAACTCTACCTAGCCACTGTGTAACTTGCATGGCCGAAGTAATGCCATTTCTCTTTAAGCCTTTCAAGTTGGCGTTCAGACTTATTTATTATTTTTAAGCAAATATTTATACAGAGTAACATGTTCAGTCTCGATCTTCTACATGGCCTTGCCTAAAATGACAACAATTATTAAACAATCAAAAATGTAAAATAAGGCCAAAGTGAGTACATACATGATATAGTGAATCATGACCTAATATTTAATGAAAGTACCTTTCTCTGTCTATCTTTTCTGTCTGTCTGTCCGTCTGACAATTTGTCTGTCTGTCTGTCTGTCTGTCTGTCTGTCTGTCTGTCTGTCTCTCTCTCTCTCTCTCTCTCTCTCTCTCTCTCTTTGTCTGCCTTTCATTCTGTCTGATAATTTGTCTGTCTGTCTCCATCTCTGTCTCTCTCGGTCTGCCTGTCTGTTTGACAATTTTTCTGTCTGTCTGTCTCTCTCTCTTTTAATTTGCCTGTCTGTCTGTCTGTCTGTCTGTCTCTCTCTCTCTTAGTTCGCCTGTCTGTCTGACAATTTGCCTGCCTGTCTGTCTCTCTCTTTCTAAGTCTGCCTGTCTGTCCGACAATGTGTCTGTCTATCTGTATGTCTGTCTGTCTCTCTCTATTTCTCCCTCTTCCTTAGTCTGCCTGACAATTTGTCCATCTGTCTGTCTCTGTCTCTCTCTCTCTCTCTCTCTGTCTCTCGCGGTCTCTGTCTGTCTGTCTGTCTGTCTGTCTCTCTCTCTCTTTCTGCCTGTCTGTCTGACAATTTGTCTGTCTGTCTGTCTCTGTCTGTCTCTCTCTTTGTCCCTCTGTCTGTCTGCCTGGTTGGCTGTCTCTCTCTCTCTCTCTCTCTCTCTCTCTCTCTCTCTCTCTCTCTCAATCTGCCTCTCTGTCTGTCTGATAATTTGCCTGTCTGTATGTCTGTCTCTCTCTCTCATATCTCAATCAATCGATCAATAGAATTATCTCAAATTCTCTCCAGATGTGTGTCAGTCCGTTTTTCTCACTGCGTGTAAAGCCCATCCAAGGATCATTCAACTCCTTTTTTTATCTGGCCTCTAACCCTCGTGCGCAGCTCCCCATGTTGTTAGGTGACAAAAAACAACACCATGATGACATCCCTTTATCCCTGGGCTTTACGACCATGTGACACGCGCAGCCTGGAAATTACTCACCTGGTGAACCCGACCACGTCACTACGTGCAAGCAGAGGCAGCTCGCGTGGTCGGAAGGAGTGCGTCTAAAAATAACCACCGCGCTGCTATTTTTAGATCTGCGTTCAGGCGAAAAGGTCTAGTAGTACGTCACTGGAATCCTTCTTTGGGAATTCTATATGAAAATATGAAGGAGACTTATTTTAGCCTGCGTAAGCAGACACACCTTTTCCCTTTTAGTTTTTTGCCATTAATTATTGCTGCACTGTTCCCGTCATCTGGTTTGTCTTTTCTGCTGTTATCACTCACAGTTATTTCTGAAGCCTGACGTCACATCTGTCATTCTTTTTTCCGTGTCCTTTCTTCTGTAACGGGGAATTATGTAACATTTTAAGTGGAGAACCTTGGTCCGAGTGTGTGTGTGAGTGTGTGCTCGAGAGAGAGAGAGAGAGAGAGAGAGAGAGAGAGAAGAGAAAGAACGTTCCACGTGCAAGCTAACATCTATAATTGCGTTCCGAAGTGGTGGCTCTTAATAATTTTGTCCGCATCGAATATACAATAAGATAATGGTTTACATACAACTTAAAGGATAAAACAAATGAACTAAAATCCACACATGATTCCTGGTGAGTTCGAAAGAATTACTGATTTTTTTCAATCAAACTTAAATCAATGTCTTTCTGAAATCTACTTTATTTCACGTGGATGGTTGATACGTGAAAGTTTGTAAGAGTTATTCAAAAGGATAACACAGTTCAAATATCAGTCATAACGCTTGGAGGAATTGAAAAGCATATTAGTATCTAGTATTTATATAAATTAATAAATGAGGGTTTAGCATAAACAAGAAATGGGTTTTAAACAAACAAAAAATGCAATATATATATATTGAGTATTTGAGTTAAGTCATGTAGAAAAGTGCCCAATATAGCTGAGTAGACCATATTTACTGAATATATACTGTGTTAGGCAACAGTTACCTGACGATTGCCGGTGTGTAAACATCGGCGTGAAACTCTTGAGTAGTAACTCAATGCTTCAATTTTTTTTACATACAGTGTATATATATATATATATCTAATATATATATATATATATATATATATATATATATAAATTACTTTATATAATATGTGTATATGTATATGTGGTAATTTTGTCCGTGTGATAAACATCCTTTTGTCATCAATTATAATAAGGCTGGCAGATAGTGTGTGTGTGCGTGTGTGGTGGGGGTTATATTTCATGTAATTAGTGTGTAACCTTTACAGTTAAATATTGCTTATATTATCTGAATTTATTTTTAAAATACAGAATTTTCATTTTCCTTTTTATACATTTGGCAAAGAGTTCTTATATCACAATATAAAGACCCCGGAAGCAAATTTAAATGCTATTTTATTCACCAGCAATCACCTTTAAATTTGCAGGGGAAGGGTTGATCACCTAGCGACCGCCAGAAGAGCCCCAGTTTTCACTGCCGCTGATTACGACATGCAACATCCGGCCGCAAACTTCCAGTTTACGTCACCCCGGAAGTTACGTCATTTCTTTATCAGCCCGGAATGGTTGTCTGAAGCGATCACCCGCAAGAAAATTGTGGAACGCCGGCAGTCGAATCCAATGAACATGGGATGGATATAGTAAAACACCTATAGCTGTGTTTCCATGTGCGTGCACATGCGTTTGTGCGTATATGTGTGGAAAAAACCGCTGTGTTTCCATGTGCGCGTATGCGCGTATATGCGTGAACTGGAAGGCGTAAATATTGGTACAGATTATCTATAGCAGGTCTTCTACAAAATGATAGTAGAGTGACGTCGTTTTACCTCGAATCCCTGAGTTCACGCAGTCCTTATTCGTGAAAACCGCTAATGTGTGATTTTCACGCATATACGCTGACGGACACATGGAAAAACGCCAGTTACAAAATCATATGAACGTATTTTCATACATTTACGCATATACGATTACACGCGCGCATGGTAAAAGCTTCATAGTTCTGACATGTACATCAGATATAAACAATTCCAGGAGACGTATTTCACGTGTTTTTGTCTTGTGACTGAAGAGTTGGGCCCAAAACAGAGACAGGGCCCTGATGTGATTGGCTGGTGCAACGGTGACGTCATGGAATGTATTTTGAAATAAATTAAATTTGATTTATTTCATGCTATATATTATTTTCTTGAAAATTTTCAGCTGACTGCGGCTTTGTGTCTTTGATATAGCATCCCTGGCGAAACCCCCATAAATTTTAAATCAACCAAAAAGTTGTTTCAAAAGCTCTTTCTAAAGGTATATGTATTTATGGAATTCACATTCATTTTCACATGAAATTTTAACATTTTTGAAAAAATATAAATGGTACTCGATTTAAAGCAACCATGCTTGGGAATAGCACATTAATAAAATTAACGATAGAATAACCCTTTTGTGATTTTTTTTTTCACATAAAAAATTTCTTTGCTTTCTGTGTCAAGGTAATGAGCACTCACGCCTGATTTGGGTTATACTTATCGATTGCTCAAGTCCAGAGTTTTTAAATAATTTTTTGTTAGGGATAACCTCCATTTTTTGAAGCTAGCTTAACTAAGAATGTACGGTTTCAGACCACATGACAGGACAGCAGCACAATTTTATATTTTCCTTCTAAGATTCGTACTCATGACCTCATAGCTTTGAGTCTTGTGCTCCGCCCCTTATCCCACAGAAGCCGGTACGAGTCCAGAGTTTGCCGTTTCAGATTTGTCTGTTTCAGCCCATCCGGTTTATAATACATTCAGATCCGTGCCAGTCAAGTCCACTTGTTTCCTTTGTTCTGCTGTGATTATTATACACGCTTGACTTAGTGGTTGTACGCTGCAGTCGTCCATATTGCCTTTTTCAGTCACTGCTTGTTTTAGCAGGTTTTGACGGATTTCGCCACCACGCGCTGGCGCGGGGCGAAGATTCCTTATCAAACTAATGAGGTACAGTGAGTTTGAAACTTGAACGTGGACGCACAATACGAGCGATGGATCTCGAGAACGGACGACTACATCGAAAAGTATATAACTGTAATGTAGGACCCAAGTCAATGTCCGGCCTGGAGTCCACTGATTTAGGGACTCAGACTTGAACTTGAGGGTCCTGGACTCGTAGGTTAGGATTCGAGAAATCAGCCCGAATCCATCTCGAGTCTAATAGGAAAAAAAACTGTCACATATTATAAAGACATACATGTACGAACTAGAGATAGAATATTACAAAATAATAACACTATATAACAAATTTTGCTCAGCACCTGGGGATATAAATTTATTTAACCATGAGAGTGAATTAGACGTAAAAATGTACATGATAATCTTAAATTTCCATTTTAAATTGCTTTTTAATTATATTTGTATTGGACTCTGACTAGAGCTCTAACTTCAAGCACTTTGACATAAACTTGATTGGCCTGGACTCTGACTCACACTCGGACTCGTGGTGTGGACTCGACTACATCACGGTAGTGTAATCACTGTGTAGCGAGTATATGATAAAATGGCGTGTAAACGACTCGCCGATGCGGATTTCGGATTACAGTATGACCTCGATCATTTGTCATCCACTGAATACTGTCCAAGTCCAAATGTTCTGCTTTATGTTTACATTATGTCAATAAACTTTTTCCACAGGCGTTGTGTCTACAGGTCGTTAATCCTGGTTAAACTAACCCCGAAGGTACTGCATCTTTAAAGATAGGATTTTATTTAACTTTTTGTCATTTGAGATATAAAAATAAGATTTTTTCGATAAATATGACCCGAACAATCAATGTCAAGCGTCGCCAATAGATGTCTTAAGTGTAATGGGAAAGAGCTACATGGGCAAAGGGGAAAAGAGCCAAGCTCTCTATTCCGTTTCAACTGTTCACGCATGTTAATTGATCTTGATCTCTTGTTTACATACACGCATCCAAGACGTATATGTAGCAGAACTGGCAAAAAAAAATCCTATTTCTAAAATCAATCCCAAAGCTGATTTAAACTCATTATAGACCACATAAAGTAGACATTATTTATTAACCTGGCACAGTGCTCTTTCTGATGGTTTACATATTTTTGAATTTTTTATTTATTTAAACATGATTTTGTATCATTTTGAACAAAGATTTAATGGTTACATTATTTAGCACCCAGTTAAAACAAGCCCTTTGTAGAGGACTTATATTAAACTACATGGTGATATCTCAAAAGCTTTTTTTTCTCCATTTATCTTATGTGTGTGTTCTTGTTGAAAAATAAACTTTTAAATTTTTTATTGAATCAAAATTTAAATTTAAGTTTTAAGATTGATAGGAACATGATAAAGGGAAAAACCAAGGACACATGGGTCTGGGGAATAACTATGCAATGAACACCTGTTACAGCAAGGATGCTCTCCATGTGATGCATTACAAATCAGGTTTAATGAGGCAGAGTTATATTGACCAGAAGCGGGCTAACAATACAAGTGAATACAAAAGAGCATCTGACAAAAAAACTTCAATAATTAGCTTAATTTTTAAGCCTAACTTTTTTTAATTTCAGAATTTAATAGCTGAAATCCTTGTGAGTACATGCTGTGAAAATTAAATCAAATAAACAAACAGGAAAAAAATGTGCCATTGTCAAAGTTTGGCAAAATTGAAGTTACCAATTTTATATTTAATGCTAATAACTTTAAAAAATTACAAGATTCTTATATAATTTGGGGTATACAATTGAATTTTGATTAAATATCTTTAACAAAAAGTTTCTAGCTTTAATCTTTATCGTCTTATCTAACAAAATATCTTTCTTGATTTTTACAAAGTGCATTATGTTTGGGCCGATAACTTTTTCAAATTATGTAATACTGACCTTATTTCTGGCATGTATATAGGGAATATATAGGAGAATATGTATGGAAAATATGAAGAAAAACAAATCGGAGGATTTCATCTCAGGCAGTACTGAAGTGTGATAATAGATTTTTATGGGAATTGAGGTTTTCCTTTAATTTGTCCAAAGAGCAAAGTCGCAGTGACCCATTTTTCAGTTTGGTAGGAGATTTTGCGGACATCTAATAGTATGCCGAATTTTGGATTCGTAGGGTTAACGGTTTCAAAATTTGCCAGTCTGTCGGTGATAAGATGACTTATAGTCAGCTGAGCTAAAAAAAAAACCTTTTTCTGATACTGTCATGTAGCTTTAGGTATAGGGATTTTTGCTAGCTCTGCTACCTTAAAGCTACCATTCCTGATACGAATCAAAGTCAAACATATGATATAATGAAGGACCAGTTTCTTTAATGCAGTTTTATGCAATAAAATGAATAGCGTAATATAATACACATATTATTGCAAATATTTATGTACTTTGAATAAATGCCAATGGTAAAAGGGAGCATATCGGAAGAATTTTCCGAAATTAGCCACATTCAAAATGGGTACTATGAAAAATCTTCATTCTCATGGTTTATACTGGAGTTAAACATCTATAATACAGTATATAGTATTTATCATTCTTCAAGAATCTAATTATATATGACCGTTCGCTGATGATGGTGTTATGTTGGTCAAGTAAAACACCGGGACCGCTCCTTTCAGAGGCAACAACTCCAGTCTTGATGTTACACGCTTTACTCTTGAATGTACAGCTGAGAGATCTTTCTACTAAATCTACCCCACCACATATATACCCTAACAATCACATGACCACCTACCAAAGTTTGTACAATGCATATTAAATATTAATAAACCAATGAATGTCCTAACTGCTATTACTATGATGCTGTTTTCTGATGACCATTTTTGGTTTGGTATAACCAGCATCTTGAACTGTCCCAAGATCTGTGTCATCCCTATAGAATGTGCCTGGGATCTCATGCTAGTCACCCAGCATTCCACTGCCTGCCACACAGTATAAGAAAATTACTAGTTTCTATACACACACACACACACACACACACACATATATATATATATATATATATATATATATATATATATATATAGTCAACTGAATTATTGACTTAATTTGTTAAATTAATTTTTTTTACATTCACTATTACAGAAAAATAACTATCAAATTTAAGGTAGCATTACTGTTTAAAACCCCTATATCTAAATTCAATCCAAAAGTGGTTTATATTCATAGTATACATATTTTTTTTTAAATTTTCATCCATTTTCAAACACGGCAAAATTTAAAACTGAATTTTAAAATTTTCATCAAATAAATTGTTGAATAAAATCTTAAAATTTCTGTTTTGGGGTCGATAGAATCATGATAGAGGGAAAAAAAAACACTGTTCAGATGTCATGTAGTTTATTATCAATTCATAAAAAAGCAGATTAATGTTACTAGGGGCTTAATATAGTGTATCTTTTAAAAATTTAAACTTTTTGAAAATTAAACAAAATCATGTTAAAATGAATGAAAAGTTAAAAAAAATGTGAACTATCAGAAAGATCAAAACACCTGGTTTAAACAATGTTTACTTTATACGGTCTATTGTGAATATAAACCACAACTGGTTTGAATTTAGATGTAGGGGTTTCAAACAGTGATGCTACCCTAATTGATATTAATTGATCTTATTAATCTAAATATCGAATTTCTGCAGGGTCATAAACATAGCGGATGCAGTTGTTGGTGAATTGAAGTACAGAAGGCGACCTCTGGGGGAAATTCCTATCACCATGATAAGATTCGATCCTCTCTTCGCGTTAGGGCAAAAAAACATTTAAGATATTTATGTCAATATTAAACACAGAAACAAGAAAAGAGGAAAACTGTCAAGTGAACAGGATATGATTGTGTACCAGACCAGTGCTCTGCGCCTAAACAACAGATAGATCCCCCCCCCCCCGAATAAAACACAGTCTAAGAATGAATTTGTATACTAGTATGTCATGCACATCTATTTGGACCCATACTTGAAAATATTAACGAAAGATCAATTTCAAATACTCTCTCTCTCTCTCTCTCTCTCTCTCTCTCGCGTAAATAATTTTTAATAAAAAAAATTGCCCTTTAGTTAAATTCTTCACATTTAAACACATATCATTCATACACATTTCTTATTCTGTAAAACTATTTTTTCGGCTTCGAGTGTTACTTCATGTGGTGTGCCAATTAATCGATTATATCAATGATTAGTCTTTTTTCTGATGAAATCGATTGAACTGGTTTATTTTTACATAATCAACCACATAGAATTATGTGTGCACTGTAAGTAATGCTATCCAGGGAAAAAAAATCCTGTAATCCTGTCAGAGATATAGAAAAATCGGGCCACAAGCAGCATTACGACTGTCTCTTGTGCAGTGAACAAGTGTCAACTCCTCCATTCCCTGTCAGCGTGATGTGCAGGTCAGACTGACTTTACTCGGTTAATATTTAGGTATAATTTTATATAAAAGCTACACAAAAAAAAACTGATCAATAATCGGCTTGTTTTTACTTTCAAATCACCCGACATGATTTTAGAACAAATTACTACAACTAATATATATATATTAGAATAAAAGTCAAGAGTCAGTAGTCGATGAATTATTAGAGTGAGGTGTTTGTGCATTGGTGCCATTGGTGTGTACTTGCGCGCGCTGCCCCGGGTAACGTAAGAAACATTACCCAGGACAGATGTCTTTTAGAATATTCATGAGCAGGTCGCCGGGATCACATAATGACGTCATCGGCGTATCAGCCAGAGTACCACGCAGGGCATTAAGAGAACGACATACGTTAACTCTGTTCTACGCCCTACTACATAAATTTGACACCAGATGGCTTTAAAATGTGACAGATGTATTTTCTGCCAAGATGTATCAAAACTCGATCCTGAAAAGTTGTTCATGTCAAATCTGAACGGTAATTTCTTATATTTTTATATGATTTCACTAATTTTGATGCTAAAGTAAATGCCATATATACAATAAGTTCGGGATACGTCAATTGTTAATGTGTGCTTGAAATGCTAGAAGCCACTCTTTACAGGGTGTGCATGGTAAGAAGGGGCGAGGGTGGATTTAGGGGGACTAATTTTATCGCAAAAAAGTATATATATATATATATATATATATATATATATGTATACTTTTTCATGAACCATACCAGTTTCATTTTCATTTTATATTTTGTTGGGGCTGCGATGTCTAAAGTGTTGATGAAAATGAAACAATGTATGTATAAATATTCCCCATTATATACAGGGTCGTAGCCTGAGGTGGGGGGGTCTGAGGTGGAGCCAGTAAATGCCTTGCAGGACGAAGAATAACGATGGTAGCCCCTGAGGGGTGAGGGTGTGGGAGGGGGAATCCTCCCACGGTGTGGACATTTTTCAGATTACATGCAATCATTCGACATTTCTGTGGGTATTTTTCTTATAATATAAGCCCCAATCTCAGAATGTAATAGCTTGCTTTTATTTACGTGGCTTTAAAGCAACTGACTGACAGTCACCAGTCAAATTGAACTTTCTTGCAAATACTTCCAACATTTTATTTGCTTAAAACTGCTCAGATCTAAGGGAGGGGGGCTGATATATATATATATATATATATATATATATATATATATATATATATATATATATATATATATATATATATATATATATATATATATTCCGCATTGAAGTTGAAATGAAGAAATCCTAAATTTATAGAGCACAATATTTAAGACTTTTTCTTATGTTCTGGTAGGTAGAAAGTTTTCAGTCAAATGGGTAGCCATGACAACATGACACTCAGGCCTTCTAAAATAACTGATAGGATCTTGCGAGTCATGATGCAAGTCATAATGGAACACCCATTCTAAGGGTCGGATCAAAATATTTGCTGTGTATTAGTACATGTGTATTTGACATCAGAGGTTTATATGGTCGTGTTATATTTGCTAGATAATGAAGAAAATGTTGTTACACAAAATAATCAGATTAGTTACCTCCTTTCTTCCCTATTCACACAAAGCTGTTTAGCCATCATGACGGACGCAGAGTCAAACTTTCCGAGTAAACCCAGTCTCATATATTAATAACTGCTGCATGGATATACGAAAGTCAACCGTAAATGTAATATATATTCTTTTCCAAACATAACATCACTTTATGTCTTACTGCGGAAAAATGACAGTTCGAAAACCAGATAAAAATGAAAAAGCACTGTTAGGAATGGCGAGCACATCTGCATGTACTAGAATTGATGCGAACCCAATAGCTTGTACTGCCACCCCAACGTCTTCAGTTAATTAAAATTGGACGTTTAGGTGGCAGGCTGTTGCTATAAAATAGGGAGTTAGTATGCATCTTTTTTATATTCCTCAGCTTTCCATCATTATATTTTCTTTTAACAATAAAAAGGCTATGTTAACAAAAAAAATAAAAAATGAATTTTGAAGACCAACAAATAATGAACAGATCGATGTGCCGATCCTGAGTAACAATTCAAAAGCAAAAAAGTGTGTGCGAGTTCGCCAATCCACGAAGTAAGCGCTGGTCTTTGATACGGCCACAGCTAAACTAGACGGGCCAATATATGGGAAATAATAGCTCAACCCCCAACTGATTGCAAGAAATAGTTTTTTGGTGATTTTCTGTGCTATAGGATCCACTTAACAATAAATCAAAAGTTTACCGAATTCCGAGAAAGTTGGTTTTTTTTCAAAATGGCGTCCAAGATGGCCAGCAAGACCCAAAAATGCTCATCAATCATTTATTTTTCATCATAGGGTTGTAATTTTTTTTTATCAATTGCTATGGTTTTGGGATAAAAAATCCATTGGAGCAAATGTAAACATCTTTAAGTGGTCATCTGACTGACAAATCCAAAATGGCGTCCAAGATGGCCGCAAAATTCCTTAAGAATAGCCCTTAATCTTTTTATTTTTCTTCATAGAATAGTAATTTTGGTATCTACTTTGACAATTTATTTTATTGTGAGACCGCTTATTACAATCCATCGTTGTGTTTAGTCATGTGACTGTCAAGTGCAAGATAGTGTCAGAATTACTTCCGTTGACGTCAAGACATAAGTCACTCTTTATATTATAGCGGTAGTTTTGGTGCCTATATTCCCATTTTGAGGGTTAAAAATATGCCCAGTGTTAAAGATGATAACGAATAAAGCTTGAACGTGCTCTAATCTATGCATCTAAGATAGCATTCAAGATGGCCACCGAACAATTTTACAGAAATATGGTTACAGGTGGTACCATCGTTGATGCGAGTTTGGTGTCTACCGCTATAGGTTTAGTGTCTAATAAAATGCGAAATCCAGACCATTAGTAAAATCTTTTAGGTTTCAGATATTCTTAAGTATCAAACATGGCATCCGAAATAGCCACCAATGCAATGAAAACAGCTAAAATAGCGCATTTCTATTGGATTTGTAATAAAGTTTACTCCAAGAATGTCAGGAACATAATACTTCTGATTGCACGATGAGCGTCACCTTTGAAACACAATTGTCTGTATGAAGTTACTATTTATCTTATCAAAGTCAAGTGGAAAATTACCATTCTTGATTTTACTTAGATTGTCTCGGATGTGCTCAGTTACCAAGTAAAAAAAAGTCGTGACAACGCTCATAAAGCAGCCGCTATGACTTCAGAAGACAATTAAGAGCTACATCAATGCCTGCCAGTAATAAAACCAACCGTCTGTCCTCCAGTGTCCAGCCTCAGTTTGTGAAATCCATATCACCTTTGACCTAAGTCTTTACTATAATATAATAGTTAGTTCTAAGAAAGTGAAGTACGGTGAAGAATACAAGCTGTCCTGTAGAAAGCCAAACCTCAGGATGGGTACGTGGTGAGGAAGATTCATGGGGAATAAGGGCTATCAGTTCACAAACTCTCACCAATGAGCAGCTGACGGACCACCGCTACCTCCCAACCTTTTTTGTCGCGCAAGAGTTATCAGTGCCTGGTCTCCAAATCTCACAAGCAACCTTATATGGACATCTTGAAAAACCAGCGAAAGCCATCCCCTTTTGAGACAAGAGCATTCTGCATAAGCCTAAAAGGTCATAGTCCGACATACTGCAGAAATTGGAGAGGCATGCTTTGTCAACATTACTCAAATATAGAGTTAACTCTTATGGTCTGTTTTAATCATCCTATAGAGATCAACCAGACTATCATGAACACTCGTTTCAGATAATCAGACAAATACAAAATAAACTGGATGACCCAAGATCCATACGGTGTCACTTTCGACTATGCCACCAGGCGCAGGTGTCATGCAGGATAAGGCCAAAAATATAAAAAGGTATGGTTCTCAGGCACTGCGGGCGGGTAGTATTTTATTTTTGACCTTTTCTTGCATGTTTCAATAAATATGTCATATGACCGTGGAAAAGCATGAAAATAACAAGGCGTTTTTGCTAAACAGATAAAAGCACTACATAACGAAGGAAATCGTATCAAAGTTGTATTATTTTTTCATGTAGAAAGATGAA
Source organism: Sipunculus nudus (assembly GCA_026874595.1). NCBI lineage: Eukaryota > Metazoa > Annelida > Sipuncula > Golfingiida > Sipunculidae > Sipunculus > Sipunculus nudus. The sequence goes on along the minus strand of CM049313.1, from coordinate 4,582,569 downwards.
AATCAAAATAAAAATGTTTGATGCGGGGTGTTAAAAATGACGCTTGCGGTGCCTGGGAACCATACATTTTTATTTTTTTGGCCTAACCAGAACTGTGCAAGGAGCCGAGTGCTGGATACAACTTCGCCTTGTCAGATAGATCCTTACTGTGCACACTACATCGTCCAGCAGGAAAACAACAAGGTCCTACAGATCAACAGTCAATATTAATGAGTTAAGGCTCATACGGCTTATTCATGGTTAAAATAAAATATTGATATAATCACTGCTGCTACGCAGGGTTTTATGGAAACTGTATAAAATATTCAAAGTAAAAAGTCTCAAATTCTGAAAATACTTAGAACAAATAAACTGTATGTGATGCTGATAAAGATCTTTCCAGTTTTTTTATGAGTTATGAGGAGATTTCTTATTTTAAAAAATCCACTGTTTTGAAACATTGATCCCATCCAGATATGTTTATGTAAACACATGAAGGTTTAAAGAAAAACGAGTACAGAAAAAGTATTGACACTTGAATGATGTATTAACAAGTAAAAAAATAGTCTTTATTTAACAAATGTATAATTCATTTACTTTTAATTATATCAACTGTTGTTTTAGATTTCTTTTTTCTAATGCAATATTTCGACAGAGGATTTGTTTAAAATATATAAATCAAAGAAAACATTTGGGCGTGAGGTTTTGTTTGTGTAAACAGATCAAGGATTAAACAAAAAACAAGTATTGAAAAAGTTTTGACACTTGAACAATGTATTAACAAGTGTAAAAAGTAGTCTTTAATGAACAAAATGTATAATTCTTTTAATTTTAATTATAGCACCAATTGTTTTAGATTTCTTTTTTAAATGCAATATTTCGACAGAGAATTTGTTTAAACTTTTTAAAGCAAAGAACACATTTTGCAAGAGATTAGGAATGCTGGTGTAGGTACAATCATACTTGTCCAAAAGTAAGGAAGAGATCCTCAATCAGATCATACGGAACAATTCTTTTATTTAGGTTGACGGAAATGATATAATTTATAAAAGTGGTACAATGCAAGAATATACAAAGTGGCAGATTTGTTGGTTGAAGAAATTAATCAAACTAGACGACCAGAAGTCGAGCGCTTGCCAGAAATGATGTGGAAACAGCCAAACGAATGAGCAATGACGTAGTGGAAGAAAAATGAGTCATAGTTTGTGAAGATAGGACAAATATTGGCAAAGTTATGATCGAAATAAGATTTTGACATGTTTTGATGACCTTGACCTTAAACTCCGACCTTTCATAAATACACATACAGCTTCAGGAAACTGTCACATTATACAATATGTGTAAGTTACAAAGTAATTCCTGCAAGGCTTAAGCCTGAAAATGCTCAATATAAGACAAGAGAACAAACAAGAAGGCGAAATTGAGGGCAAATGAAAAACAGACAGACATACTGACAAAGTGACAATTCTGAGATACCATATGACTAAATAAACTTATGAAGAAGGTAAACAGGAACAAAAAGAGCTATAGTTTATATAGGTTAGTTTTTTAGTTTTGGAGATATAGCCAAACAATGGTATGTTTCAGTGTTTCGCGTGCAGCGCCCCCTAGCCTGGACTGGACAGTCGAGGGGTTAAATGCTCGGCTCTCTCCGCTGGCGACCTGGGTTCGATTCCCGGTGTGGCTATGAGAGTGGGTTGTAGTTGTTCTTCCTAAGTCGGTGATTGTCTCCGGTATCCTCCATCCCTACAGACTACCAAGCGCCATCAACTGAGCCGTGAGGGGTTCCTTGATTAGTTATAATAACTATTTGTTATTAATTAAAACAAATAAATTGTTTAATTTATTAATAATTTTGTTAATATTTAAAAATATTGTAAAATAAATAAGTTCATATAAATAAATAGATTTTTAATTTTTTTTTTTTCAATTTTGTTAATATTAAATAATATTGTAACGTTTATATAGCGGCTACTTTCCGAAAACGAAATATCACTTTCCAGATATTAGTATTACACAAAAGATGTACAAGTTTCAAAAGGGTTCCTGCAAAACTGTGGCCTGTTGAATGCTAATTGTGAGATGCAAGAACCAGCAAGCAACCGAAATTGAGGACTACTGACAAACAGACAGACATACTGACAAAGCGACACATCTGAGATAACATATGACTAAATAAGCTTATGGAGAAGGTAAAGAGGAACAAAGTGAGCTATAGTTTATGTAGGTAATGTTTATAATTTTGGAGATATAGCCAAACAATATGTTGTAGTGTTTCGAGTGCAGCGCCCCCTAGCGGATACTTTCCAAAAATAAAAAAAACCTCTTTCGAGGTATAAGTGTAAGACATAAGATGTATCATTTTCAAAAGGTTTCCTGTAAATCTTTGGCCTGTAGATTGCTAATTGTGAGATGCAAGAACCAGCAAACTGGAGAAATTGAGGCCAACTGAAAAACAGACAGACATACTGACAAATGACACATGACTGAGACCAACCGACTAGACCAGGAATGGAGAAAACCCAAAGGAAGAAATTTAGCCTAAGTTTGTGACGATAGGTATAATATTGACGAAGTTATGGCGAAAATAATCTTTCGACGTTTTTCGATAACCTTGACCTTTGACCAATATTGACAAAATCAATAGGCTTCGAGGCCTTTTGGTTTTCTATCAACAATCTTAGTCTGAAAGCGATGGCTGCAAAACTGTGCATTTAGACTGGAGACAGACAGAAAAACATCGTTACAAACAGACATACGCAACTGACAAACATGCTTGCCGAAATCGAAGATTTCCGGCAAGCAATAAGGCTAATGAAATTTAAAGAGGTACACGCTAAGGTACAAATTAGAAAATACACGAGAGGATAAACTTGAAAAGATGTTGAACATTACGAAAGTTTCAAAATGTATATGCAGACAATAAATTGAGACTTTGGGTAGAATCAGAAAGCTGTGTATCGAAATGGTCAAATGAATTAATCTTAGAAAGAATCTTTTGTAAAATCAAGAAACTTTCAGAGTCGGCAGTTTTGCAAACGTTTCAGTATTCTTTAATACATAGAATACTCAATTTGAAATCATTATTGTTTAAAATTAATATGGTAAGATCCGACAGATGTTCATTTTGTGAGGTTCAGAAAGAAACGTGCATCTATTTCGACACTGAATAAATACAAAAGAAATGTTTGTTTAGAATTATACTTGTGGTTAAAGATAAGGTATAATAAACTTAGAAATTAATTTTGATCGAAATAAATTGATATATAGGGGTTATCTTTCGATGAGTTATTGAATTGTATAAGTTTGATTTTTCAACAGATATATATTGAGTTGCAGTATAAGGTTAATGCAACCCAGCTTCATTGGACTGAAAATAGCTATTGAAAATATACAAAAGATCGAAAGTGACATATAGCTGATAACAATGATGAGAAAAGTAAACATCTGGAAAAATTGGATTCATTAGCAAAATAGTTATTATAATTGATTTAGGCTGAGGAATTTGTGTATTTGTTAAGTCTGTGTATTAATGTTATATGTATATTTTTTTCTGTTACTATGTAAAATTGGTAACAAAAAAGTAGTATTTAATTAACAAAATGTATAATTCTTTTAATTTTAATAATAGCAACTATTGTTTTAGTAAAATAATTACCAATCCCAGTTCTTAAATTCGTCATATCTCAAAACCTATTGGAAATATATGCTTACAATTTAGGAAACTATAGCTCCTCTGAATATTGATCAATGGACATTATCTGTACCAAGCATGAAACAAATCTAAGAGGGTCAGTCGGCAGGCATTCGTTGATCCTTGTATAATGTAGGATATCTCTTACGGACAAGATAAAACCACAGAACAATTAAGTTTTAAATCACCAAATGACCGAAAAGTCTGTCAGAATTTGGAATGTTGTTATTATTAAGCCAAAACATGAAAATACTGCCATTATATGGGTTAATAGGCTTTACTGAAGATAATGAGGGTTGCAGGCTGCTCAACTTCGCCGGTGCTTAACTACCTCCACCTCCTTTCACGCAGAGACCCTGGCTACTAAGTGACTTGCCTAAGAGCCTAAGGGTGGGGTCTATACTCTATGTCCGCCACCTAGATAAGTGATTCTATGCCCCCAAACCTGATCCATCAGGGCGCCTTCTTTGTCTTTAGGGCATTCATAGGTAAGTCCACATATTGTATAGGAGGGGTGTATTTATTAAAGGGTATATGGAATATCCTACAACATATCTCGCGATTTCAGACAGGTTCGTCCGGTATAGGTTTTCCATGGGCCAGGTTCACCCTATCAGATACACTGTCATAGTTTCTGATAGATCGCAAAGGTTCCAACATAATGTTATATTCCTTAGGATATATGGGAAAATATGGAAAATGCCCCCCCCCCCTAAGGACACACTTGGCATCGTTTCCTACATTCCAGTAAAAAACCCGGGCATCTTCGAGGCGTGGCCACGAAGGAGTTGCATGACAACGATACAGCGCCACCGTCAATTATAATATGGTTTGTTTACGAGTGTTAGCCTCCACGGTTTGCTTCAATTTAAAATATGCATGGCAACATGACGAATGGCTGAGTTGAATCTATGCCATAACTTCTGAAACTTGTGTAAACATGATTGAATTCAAGATGGCGCCATAAGTCCCATGCTAATCACGAACAAATACATAACAATTTTTAATGCAATCCATATGACGATTACTTATAAACTGGAACTTTGAGCAGGAACTCATATATGATGGACGAATCATTAAGAGTTTATGTGACAAGTGTGAAAAACTGGCTGGTCTGATCTGCTTCAAATAACAGTGGTATTGATACAGAGGCACAATCTGACAGTTTCATAAAAGAATAAATAATACTTGATTGTTCAACCGAAAGTTTGATCTCACAGGTTAACATGAATAAATGAATCCCCCGCTCTGTGTGTGTGTGTGTATATATATATATATAATGTGCAAGCATTAAGCGCCCGTTTACTATGACGTCAAGGCAGCTCTGACGTCTACGGCGGATTTCGCTTGCGTCATCAACAATCCAGCTGGTTTTCGTTAAAACAGTAGCTCACCTTTCAGCAACCTTTTCTTTACTGTGCACAGGTGTTCCCATTTTCTTGTTGTCAGGGTTAACTATTGATCATTTAGCCGGGAACACCGGACAGAACCGTGACCGTACTGAATTTTATTCGACCATTGGTTTGTTACCGTGGTGATGGCGGGCGTCATCAAGGATAAAAAATATATGGGCATTATTGATCTTTGATTTTTTCGAAGAGGGACTTTAATTACTGTAGCCACTAAAGTAATATCCTGCCTTCTATCCAATAAAAATTTATACGTGAAACGCATATTCATGTATACCACATCAAGAATTCGAATCAGATTCTCTGGCAAAGAATAACGTATATACAAGTGTTCAACGAGATTCTGAGGTCTATTGGTAGTGCACAGGACTTAAAGCTAGGATATTGTGAGTTCGAATTTCAGCCGAGGTTGTGAGATTTTTCACATCGTTACCCAGCCAGGGCGCACGCTCTGCAGGCTTATTTGGGAAGGCTGTGCCTCACAGCCGTGTTTCACTCACTCAGCGTTATGACCCAGCAATGGGATGATTATACACACACAGGACCCGCAGGTGCGGTATGCCTACACCAATTCTGGTCGACGGAGGAAAAATCTTATGCTACCGCCATGTCACGTTTTCCTAAACCGAAACGGAATTCTGCAGATGTACATATTTATTTAAGGTCACATAAAAAATGTTGGCGATCACCTCAATAAAAAAATATAAATGATTAAAAGACATGGACACACATGTTGCCTGCAGACTAGTCAGAGTGCTGCTGGAAAACGGCGACCTTGTTCCCAATGTGAGTGCTGAAAGCCTGAAAGGTCATCGCAGTCCGATAGAAATTTTACAAATTAATTCATTTCGCTCAAAGCATGACGATACAGCCAATCTGGAGTCCATCTGGAAAATAAACATAACCACACGGAAATGCTCCGAATCTAAATAAACTCGATTTACGTCAATTTAAAATAAATGCCAGTTTCCAAAGCTAACTCTATTTCGACTTGATGTTTAATCTTTTCTCATATAAAACAAGCGTCCGGTTACTGCTTCAAATCTTTTTCTGGTCTATACCAGTTAATAACTGCAATAGCTAGAAAGAGGGGAAAGTTTTATGTAAAGTACTCTAACCATGTCACGTAATAAGTAGTCCGACTGGCGCTGATAAGCTGATACAATAGCTGAAGACGTCTCTCATTCAAGTAAAAATTTAATTTTGAAAAATTGGAAATGGAATGTGCCCAGTATTGATTACTGTAGCTATTTATACGATCCAAGTTTCAAATTAATGTTTGCATTTTTCTCCTTATCACCAGACCTGAGATAACTTCAATAAATTTAACTTCCCAGAAAAAATTGGTTTTCATTTTCAAGCGATTCAAATGTTTTTTTTTTCTTTTCCAAGGATAAATATTTAGACTTTCAAGAGGAATTTTGCATGACTTCCTTTATTATCCTCTCAGATCCTCCCACATTTTATACGTTTTTTAACTTGATCATTTTGGTCAGTGGTAAAACGCCGAGCACTCTCGGCTGGCGACCTGGGTTCGACCCCCGGCGTGGATATGAGAGTGGGTTGTAGTTGCCCGTCTTAGGTCAGTGGTTTTTTCCTGTTTCCTCTAACCTTACACACAACCGAAAGACACCATCCGAGCCATGGAGAATCCCTCACATTAGTTATTAAAACTAGTTGTACAGTCCATACCATAAATAAGTTGTGTCATTTTTGTTTCGTTAGTTTGTCTGTATGACATTTTGCTAAAAAAGTTTTGCTAAGTCAAAATGTTGTGTACGGATTTTGGAAAATTTGTGGAGGGTCAGGATAACACCCGAGGAAAAAATATTTAAAATACAGTAGTCATCTGGTCCAACATGTTTTAAATTTAAGGATTCTTTACCATTGTGAGACTGGAAATTTCTTTATCCCAGTCGACGGCCTTGGCCATTCACTGGTATTATTGGGCCGCCTTTGTTCTTAAGCTGAACCGTTACCCAACCATTCGTGGAGATGGTGAACCGTGACACACATTTTGTTTGATTCAGCACCTTTCAACAACCCTTTAAGGACCGCATCCCATTAAATCAGCATAATTTGCCAACAATGCTATACATAGGTACATTTTCCCAAATTCTGTCAAGGTGAAGGGCGGCTCCTTTTCCATGATCGCATTTCCACGCGCGGAATTAAGCTTTCCCATGTTCACGGAAATGCGATCATGGAAAAGGGACCGAAGTCTGAGAAAAAAAGAGTATACAACACTGTGTTCAACCATTATCAGTTTATTATCAATGGCAACGGACACGTGCACAGATACAAGGTAACCCTGTGACAGGGACCCAGGCCTGTTGCAGAAAACGGATGACCATCAGGTTGAGTAACACACACAACAAGCATACCCTCTCATAAGCTGACAGTAAATTTGTCTTAGTTAAGAACATGCTACAGCGTGCAGCACTATACTCCTGCACAGTTGCAATATACAATTCCATAGGTATACAGTGCACCTAAATATCAACCTATATTATGCCTAGTTCTTAGTATTTAATACAGGAGGGATCTTATTCCAAGTATTCTATAATGTGTATGTATGATAATACTTACTGTGTGTGTGTGTATATATATATATATACATATCAGGACATTCAGGAACTCAGGGGAAAGCGTCTGTGATGATCAATATCTCCTTCGGACGTTCTTAAGGGTCCGAGCGTCCGACGGAACGTGTAAATTTCTGACCGAGAGAATTTTAGGACCGAGATTATTAACGTTTGAGGCAGTCACTGAACTTTGCCAGCTGTCGAAAACAAACCAGTCAGTTGTGTAAACTGAACCTTACATTACACTGTTATGAAAATTCATATGACACAATTTCTAATTATACGATGATACGATAATGATATAAAATACGAAAAAAATATTTTACATAACCATTCAAATTTGACATGGATCATCTCCCCCTTGGGGCAACTGAAACTTAGATGGGGACCCCCCAACATTTGTTCCTATTGAAGGCCCTGATTATATATATATATGTGCATAAATGGTGTTTTTTTATGTATAAATATATATCAAGTTATACTTAAAAATATTCCAATTTCAGTCCTCATTTTGGATACACAATATTTCATAAACATTAAATTTCTGTTAGCAAGCTTACACATTAAGCCAAATCGTGTTTTAAATTTAACGTTTTACATAATAATCATCAGTGGCAGTGTCTATTTTACCATCAAACTCTTTAATTTTGTGAGACTTTTAATAAATGTTACTATATAAGATGTGACCTACTCAACTAGGATAACTCCAGTTTTGTCGAAGCACCTTCATTTTTTGTGTATGTCTGGCAAATGTGGTTGAACACAAGCATGTATACAACAAATGTATCAAGTTTTATTCCGTTATCGTCCTCAGGATCACAAATCAACACATAACAAATCAAACATACAAGCAGGTGCAAGATAAAATAGAGATAAAACTATTACAGTATATACTTAGACCCAAGTGACAATAAAAAAGGAGCTGAACTTACAGTCACTCAAGATTCTATTCTCTTTGTGTATAAAAGGAAAATCTTAATTTGAAATTGCTTTTTGTGATATGCATTTCATGCCTTTAACAACCTTAGGCAGATGTTACACTAAATTTAACTGTGCAGAATAAATATACAAATAGATATATATATATATATATGACAGCAACCTTCAAGGACATCCCCTCATTACAGACATCTCTCTTTCACATGCTTGGAGTGTTCCTGCTCTTGTGGTGAGTAAATTCAAATGTTTGTTACTTCTCTTATATGGACACCTCTGTATTACATACAAGCAAATCCCTACCAGTGTCTGTAACAGAGGAGATACACTGTATATATATATATATATATATATATATATATATATATATATATATATATATATAACTTTCTGGTGCTTCTAGTACAATAGATAGCTGCCCTACTTTTTATATTACGAACTTCTGTGTGCAGTGCAAGTCTACACAGCTGTTAGCCTAGCTTTAAACATAAGACCACCATTTCAGCATGATAATATATAATCTTAGCTCCTGCTATGGTAAACATTTTCAACATTTTAGTATATTTTCTCTGCTCCTTTCTTCTAAACCTGTTATCAACATTTTAGTATAAATACAAAACAATCTGGTTTGAAAGTATTACCAATAAGCAAGAACTCAGCACGACGTACCCAACAGTAATATAATCAACAGAACCCCAATCACGTCTAGAAATTCAACAGTCATGCCAGAAACTTGACTCCACACTATAATACAACTGCGACCCATATGACATTCTGGCTTTGTTAAATAGCTGCCCCTGCCGCAAATAGATGTACTTTGTATACTTTTATAAACGTTTCTCATCAATATCGTACGTTATGATCATGTGTGGATTTACGATACAGTTGAACTCCCGGAAACTGAATTTGTTATGTGAGATGCTATACAGTTTGTTACATATTATTATGTACAGTGAGACATTAGCGTATTCAAATTTTACACTCATTAACTTACTGTTAATTAATAATTACCAATTTTCTTGTTTTTTAATAAACAGACCGAGGGAAACTACTTGCAAATAACCCTTTTGCTTCATAAATGGATTATATTACATGATTATAAGCCATCCTAGGGTCTGCACTGTGTCAAACACAAACATAACATTCACACACGCACATGCACACACGCACATACATACAACTGTCATGAATGCTGTTTGCAGCTCATACAAAAATATTCGACAGTCTGTACAGGGAGGTGGGCTGCCAAGCGGCTGCCGCATCAATCTATTTACAATTTCAACTAGAACTACATGCTACAGAGCTCCAGTCTCTAAATAACATACTGCAAATAAGTTAAAACGTTATATTATAGCCGCACACAGAAAACTTGGGATACCCTGCAAGCCCCAGTTGACACAACAAAACCAGGACCTGCTAATTATACAGTTAGTCTAAAGGTGGCAGCACCACTGGGGGTCCTGCGGTGGTGACTCATTAAAAATTTGGTGGTAACACAGACATAAACAAAGACTGGTAGAATGATTGTAGTTATACACAAATCATGTCTACCTAAAACCAAGCAAACACAAAAATCTCTAATTTTATTATGCATAGGGCACAAGGAGAGTCAACAAGACAAAAAAACAGTCTTGCTTTCCTGTACACCTTGGACACAATGCAGCGCCCCCTAGCATCAAGTGGTTAACCTAACAGGGAAAAAAAGCAGCTAGTTCCATCTGGACTCACCAGGGGGCGCAAAACCAGAACAGTTCCAAACAACCAAGATTTATTCACGCAACACATGTGTGTTACGGACATAATCAGTGTTTGCTCATGCAGGGCCACTCCAAACAATATCTACAACCGGACCCAATCTGCAATCCGCTACAATATGTATATGTAAACGATAGCTATGATAAAATTATACAGGAAAGTCGTGCCCCTAGAACTTGTCATCAGTGTTGATGCCTAATCTACATAAACCCAAATTGATACGCTGACAGAAATGAGGCTATGAACTTTGTGCTATCTGTGCAAGGTGACATTAGTTAGGATGGGTAACCACATATCACATATACCCGGCTTGTGCTTACTACCACAATGTTTCATTATAAAAGTGTGTAATAAATGTGACCAGCGCCACCTGTACCATAAAATATGAAGAAAAACTCAGGATAGCATTAAAAATTTTCCAGGTAAAAATAACTTCTTAACCACCTTTCACTCAAACAACTGCAATAATACTTTAACTAGATAAAAAAAATCAATTTACCAAAACTAAAACAGCTATGGTTTCATTTACTTATCTTAAATTTGGCTTTTTTTTGGACAAATGTAAAATGATCTGAGGAAGTGATCTGATTATTTATACCAGTGTGCTTATCTTATGTGACCTACAGTAAGAAGCCTTTTGTAATGAGTAGCATATACATATATGACCATCCATATTGAAAATACACCACCAAGTAATTTTTAATGCACATAATCTCAAAACCATATATTTGCTTTCTTCAGCAAAACTCACTACCAAGATTGGTTTAAATGATTAACCAACCTTAAAACCAGTGGTTGTAACTCTGTCCAAAATTCAGTCAAAATCTGCCGCGTGTCCATCTCAGCATCAACATATACGATAACGACACAAGCAGACATGAGAGTTCACGTTAATCACTGGAATTTTTCAAGAATACACTGATCGGATAAAAATCTTCTTCAACTTCACCATCATCATCATCATCATCATCATCATAAAGCAACAATACCAGCTGCACAGTGCATCTCTTAAACAAACCACAGCAACATTGTCATCTTCGTCACCAATGGGCTCACGTCCATCCTCCAATGATACAATCTCTCCTTGCGTCTTCAAACACAATTTTCGCGCATAAAACCTTGGGCGAGTGTGTTTTTGGCTAGTTGGGATGTAAGATCATCCACACTCTGAATCAAGTTCAAGGGGCACACCCCTCCCTCAAGACGCAACGGTGCCCCTACTAGCTGGCCCAGGTGTCTGGACGAGATCGCTTGTGTACAGGACCGTCGTATTCAGGGTTCATCGGGGGAACAGGAGACGAGGCTTCGGAGTGGTTTGATATGTTACCTGGCGACAGGTGCCCTGCCATGTGACCAGTAGATGGTGGCCGCAGCTGACTAGAGGGTGTAGTGGTGTCTCGTGGTGGGGAGGTGGGTTCTCGTTTGATATTCATATTATTGGACTGGACCAGACTGCTGACTGACGACCCAGGTATGCTGCTGGCAGTGCTGAAAGAAAAACAGGCAACCATGAAATACCAGACAAAATATAACAGGACAAAATGTCCACAGGCAAAATATAACATGACAAAATATCTGCAGACGAAATGCAACATGACAGAATGTCCACAGAAGAAATGTGACATGACAAATACCAGGGTTGGGGTCAGGTACAAGTAAAAGTACACAGGTACAGGTACTTGTGAATTGGCCAGGTACAGGTACAGGTACTTGATTTTCACTTAGTACCTAGGTACAGGTACAGGTACTTTAGAAAGTACCTAAGCAGAGTTACAGGAACATTTATTTGAGGATCACTTCTAAGACGTTTTTACGGCATAAATTCATGTATATGCAAGTTAACATGCCTTTTTCTATCAAATAATACTGAAGTCATTAGCTAAAGTATATTTTAATAGAACTTATTAACGGTATGGCACCATATGTTCACAAACATGAAATTTTAATCAACTGAAAGTCCATTAAGTACACCAAGTACAGTAAGAGAGTGATTATTCTGACAAAATACTTCACAAACATGATATTTGTGTACTAAGTACAGTATAATCAAATGATTAGCTCAATTAGTGGTAACAGCTGATTTCACACATGTGACCATTCTGGAGGTGTGACAACAATTCAATTCATGAGCAGTTTATCACACTGATGGCTTGCTGATTATTTACACTACAGGTAATTTAATACTAAAGAGAAACTAGAATATCAGCAGAAGCTGACAAAAGCCCTCAGCCAAAACAACAGTGTTTGGAGGTGGTAACAGTAACAAGTACTAAATATCTGTTCTCACATGGATGTATATTTGTACATGTCTCAGTTATAAATTTAAAATGGAGAGGTATGTACCATGATTCATAACAATCCACCAAATGCTTCCTGAAAAATAAGCTTCAAAGTTTTATTCTATTATAAGCTCTGTGACCTTGAAAAGTAGGTCAAGGTCACCCATCTTCGAACTTGACTGCGAATTTGTAGATATACATCTTCACCAAAGAAATAAAATTCCTCTTGTGAATCCTTTTAGAGATATCCTGCTCACAAGGCCAAAGTTGAAATATCCAAAAAAAATTCAGTAAAAATCAGAAATTGCAGGTGGCGCCCCCAAACTTGTGCAGCAGTTACAGACCATCAGTCCCTATGACCATAGTAAGAATTGTGAAAATCCACCCAATGGTTTCTGAGAATTAAGCTTCTAAATGTTTTTTCTATAATCAGCTCTAAAACGTAGAAAAATAGGTCAAGGTCACCCATCTTCGAACTTGACCGAGATTTTGTCAATATACATCTACACCGAAAAAATAAAATTCCTACGGTGAATCCTTTTAGAGATATCCCGCTCACAAGCCCAAAGTTGAAAAATCCGATAAAAATTCATTAAAAATCAGAAATTGTAGGTGGCGCCACCAAACTTGTGAAGCAGGTACAGACTATCAGTCCCAATAATCATAGTAAGTTTTGTGAAAATCCACCAAATGGTTCCTGAGTAATAAGCATCTAAGTGTTTTTCTATAATCAGCTCTAAAATGTAGAAAAATAGGTCAAGGTCACCCATCTTCGAACTTGACCGAGATTTTGTCGATATACATCTTTACCGAGGAAATAAAATTCTGACGGTGAATCCTTTTCAAGATATCCCGCTCACAAGGTAAAAGTTAACGGACGCCGGACGGACGGACAGACGGACGGACAGCTTGGGTGACGACAATAGCCCATCAGCCTAAGGGCTGAGGGCTAAAAAAAACTAAAAAAAAAAACCCCTGAAAATATGAAAATGTACCCAGAATACCTTGTACCAGGTACAGGCACTTTAGTTCCAGTTACAGGTACAAGTCCCTGGCCCCAACCCTGACAAATAAACAAGGGACCCATGGGTCACTGTGCTCAGCTGAAGTTGACCTTGAAGGTAAAAATCTAAAATAATATCAAATGGAGATAAAGTGTAAGAGGAAGAGGTAATAAATGCCATGGTTGGTTTATATGATTGGTTTGTATTGATGAGCAAGAAAATGTTGCAAATAATATTTTGTGACCTGACCATGTGTTTCCTAATGTTGAAACTGAAGCATGTGAGCAGTTTGTGAACAAATGATCTGTATACTATTACCATGATCATTAGTTGGCTTTTTGATTAACTGTTGACATTTCAGTAGTTTACACATTTGTTCAATTGAATCTATTTTTTTAATAATATATATTATTAAATATATATATGTATTTTTTATTAAATGTATACAGTTGAAATATAACTAATTAACAACATAAACCAGGGTAAATAAAGCCTGATCTTAAATTCTGTTGAGGCAGAAAAATAATGAACAAATGTTTGTATTAAATCCTCTTTTTTTTATCACATCCATTTTTTTTTAAATTTAAGTTTATATTTCTATACACTTACAATATAACATATATATCTGAATATAAAAGTTGATTCATAATTCTCAATTGCATCATCAAAATTTTCAGATCTAATTTTGGGTATACAATTGAATCTTGAATAAATATAGTTAGATACCTGAAAGAAAGTCTCTAGCTTCAGCAATTCTCCAGTTAAGGGAGTAAATATATTTCCTGAATTTTTACAAAGTGCATTATATTTGGGCCCATAACTTCAATAATTTAAAAAATATTGAACTAATTTCTTGTATGTACATAGGAAATATATAGAGGAATTAATATATTAAGAATGGTCAATATCTGGTCAGTGGTTTTGATATTAGGCAGTCGTGAAGTGTAACAATGGGTTTTTAATGGAAAACAGAGGTCTTTCCTTAATAATTCGAAGGAACAAAGTCCTAGTGACCTAATTTTCGGTATGGTAGGAGATTTTGGGGATATCTAAAGGTATGCCGAATTTCAGATTCCTAGGTCCAACAGTTTTAAAATGTGCCTGTTTAACGGACGGACGGACAGCAGACGGACAAAGGACCACTACTATAGCTCAGATGACTTATAGTCAGCTGAGCTAACAAAACCTATTTACCTTGCCATTACCTTTCAGAGTGATGTAAAAGTCAGATTGAATCTACTTGGTCAATATTTTAGGTTTGATTTACAGAAAATTTCAGGAAAATGCAAAAAGTACACAAATAATCAATAATCAATTATTGGTAGTTTTTAGAGGTCAACCAATTGTTACTGATGACTGACACTTCTCAAAAGCGACTAATAATCAATCATCAGTTACTGAAATGCTGTCGATGATCGATTGTGATCAAGGAAGTAAAACCCCACACTACTTACCACAATGGCGGCTGATTTAGGCCTACAGCTTGCACGGCCGCTGTGAGAGGACCCGGTCCAACCCACTGACCAGACAGAGCTCCTGAATTGTACGCGTTCAAACTACTTAAGTCTGCTGCCGAATTCAATGGAAAATCACCTGCAAGTACAGCAACATTTAAAAGAAAATAAGCCGAATTCAATGGAAAATCAACTGCAAGTAGAACAACATTTATAAGTAATTACGCTGAACTCCAAGGAAATCCACCTACAAGTACGACCATGTTCAAACAACACTGACAAAAGCACCAAAACAGCTTAAGTCTGCCACTCAATTTGATAGAAAATCTTCTACAGGTATGAAAATTGAAACCATTCAAGTCTGTTCCTGTATTCTGTGGAAAATAATTAAAAATTATATGCTGACAAAAATGATAATTATTAATACAAGGTTGTTACATAGTCAGCTTTTAGCCTATCGAGACGAACGTATATAATTAAGTCCAACTCTGACATGGCAGTGAATATATATTTGGCCTCTGTACATCATCATATGTGTGTGATGACAGTGGGTACACAGTGGGTACAGGGATATGTAAGCAACAGGGATATGAACTGATCAGAGATCCGTAAGGATCAGGGATCTCTTAGGATCAGGGACCTGTATGGAGCAGGGATCTGGAGGGATCAGGGATAAGTAAGCATCGGAGATCTGTATGGACCAAGGATCTTTAAGGATCAGGGATCTGTAATCTACTCACCTGGGTATGCAGAAGGTAAGCCTGACGGGAAGTTCCCTCCGCCCGGCGGCATGCTCGGGGTGGCGATGGACACTGCAGGCGTAGCTAAGGTGGTGTTACTTGACCTTGTCTGACCCTACAATATACAATTATATTTTTACAAATTTAGTACACATACTGCATGTAACAACATTACAAATGGAAATGCATACTGAAATATAACAGAAATTCTGCCCTTCTGGTCATAATAATATTGTTAGAGAAAAAATGCACGTGAGCATTTCATATATATTACATAGGAACTCTTATGATAAAATAATTTGTTATTTACTTTGAAGGAATTTCTAGTCTGCACATTATTTATTTAAAAAAATAAAGAGTATAATTTTATAAATTTTACAAAAACTTACGTACAATTAAACCTCGCATTAAAAGCAAGTAATTTTCACATTATATATTGAAATACGACAGATACACCCAATTAATCTGCCAGTTAGTACATGCAGTGTTAGCTTATCCTGGCTGCTCTTTGCTGGTGTGGTTTACAAACTGAAAGATGGCAATTTGACCGATCAGAATTGGATTCCCAAGTAACTGACCAATCACAATTTGAACAGCAATAAGTAACCATGGTGATGCATCTTATCTACTACCAAGTAAACGTCTGGCAAGCGGATGACCAACCAGGGAGTAGAAACCCTACTGACTGATCAATAAGGAAACGGACCAAAAGTGGTTTATTATAGGCAAAATTTTGGAAACTGTCATTTATTTTATTAATGAAAATACAAAACACAGGATCTTACAAAAAATCTTTAACATTCCCATTTAGAATTAACAATTACAGACAAAATGTCTGTTCAATTAAAAAGGCAGCAGGGATTATAAATATGAAATTTGATAACTATATTTTTCCAACAACTGCCTTTGTGATTCATATTTCAGCAGTATAATCATTCCTTCCTAGGCCCAATTCTATGTTAATTTCTCAAAATATAATAGTAAAATGTTAGTACTACAACTACTTGTGTCATTTAATATTTACAAGCCCATATATACAATTTGTGAATAAATCAAATAACTTGTTATTCAAGTCCACGTCTTACGTACCCATCACCATTTAATCAGTGAGGAATTAGTCAAGACTGCAAGATGGTTCAACTTAATATTAAACGATACCTCACACCAGTCATTTTCATCCGTAAAAATTTCCAGTTTTTTCACTGGAGTTAGAAAATGAATAATTAAAAGGCAATTGATAAATCTTTCGGCACTGACAAAGTTCCTGGGTAAAAATACGATCTATTATCATAAAATTTTTTTTCTCCATTGTGGGAAATAATGTGAATATCAATCACAAACTGGAGCACAAAAGTAAGTTATAACTAAAATAATTTACATATTTGTGAATAAACTTGTTGTTTGAATTGACTACTTTTCTTAGAGAATTCTGGGTAATTTACACTTTCACTATTGCAATGAATCCTGGGTTATGTATGCCCTTTCACCTTTAGGATAATCTAAAGAATATTCATGGTGATTAGAGTCTACCCATACCACCACTAGGCATGCCTGTTACGCTGCTCTACGACTAGCTGGGGTTGGTTAGGGTCCACTACGCAGCCTACCAGATAAGACAACACTGTCTGACCTCTTTCTCACTCACCACCTCTGGTCGTGAATGTGGGATGACCACTCGAAGGTTTGGTCGGCTCACCATCGTCGTCGGTGATTCTTTCTCCCTTCCGTTGGCCAGGTGACCGGGAGAGCTACTCCCTACCATCGGGTTTGGAGAGCTCCGTTGTTGGTAGCCATTTTGACTGTTACTCAGGTCTATCATTGCTCCTGTAGGAATACAAGAACAATTTTATAAGAATTCAGACCTACACCAGGGCCAGTGAAAATATAAATATACATACATCATTTGTATTACACAATGAAATATATATATATATATATATATATATATATATATATATATATATATATATATATATATATATATATATATATATATATATATATATCACAAATATGTGAATATATTGGTAGCATCTATAGTGATATGTGCTAAGCATAACTGCCATCTAGTGGTCTTTACAAGAACTACTTACTTACAATAGCACTAGTTCTGTCCTAAGTGCAATGATAATAAATAAATATCTGATTACAGTTACAGAACATGCACTCTCACCATTAGCAGAATAACAAATCTACAGTTTAATGATGTCATCCATCAAGGTCTAAAAGACACT
The DNA here is from genome assembly GCA_026874595.1 of Sipunculus nudus. Lineage (NCBI taxonomy): Eukaryota > Metazoa > Annelida > Sipuncula > Golfingiida > Sipunculidae > Sipunculus > Sipunculus nudus. Next base: position 4,564,500 of record CM049313.1, on the reverse strand, counting down.
AGTCTCTATTTTAAAATAAACTGGGCATAATTTACTGTTTCAAAATTGTTCACAGGTTCTGATAATACATGGAGTGATACAACATTTCAAAACCTCCTTTATTGTATTCATCCTGATGTAACCAAGTTTCCTTCTATTTCCTAGCATTATGAAACAGTGCCTGAGTTAAAGAATCTTAGAGATCATGTTTAGAGATCATGAGAAACTCTGAACTGGGAATAGTTCCAACATCACTGCAAGGCCTGAATACTCATATCCAAGCAACATAATGGAGGAAAATGTTAAAAAAATTAAAAAATATGTTAGTGGAACTTAAGCCGAATTGCTGACTAAGAGTCAACATACATTGCCACTGGACAACCCATGTGAAACAATGTGGTCTCTCTAAATTTCATGAGCCTTTGTGTTTTGCGACAGGTGAACTGTACCGAAACAACCTCACCCAGGTCAATAGCAGAGACCTCTGATTTTAAATACTGAAACTATTATATAACACACAGCAAACTATTAAGCAAGGCAAGAAGTCTATATGTTCATTATCACACTGGAGTATGTTACATTGTAAGCCTTACCAGAGGATCCTGCCCGCGGGCTGGTGTTACCCTGTGGCGCGGGCTGTGGGGGCATGAGCGTGGAGGCTTGGTGGGGTGGGGGCGGGGGTGGCTGGGGACTGTACATTGTGGTCTGTACCGGGACTGTCACAGGCATCGCAGCGTGGTATGGTGGCATCGGCTGTAAAGTAAGAATTTAAAATATTAAAAAATATATTTATAAAGATGTTTTTTTTTCTGCTGTGGGATGCAAGTTTTAATGAACTGAAAATATCAGTATACCGGTGCAAAGACCCCATGATGATAGGCTGATACATTCAGAAATGCACTTATCTGGCTTGAAAATATCAACCTTTCATCTTAAAAATATTAATTTTTTTTTCAATTGATTTAATTAACTGAGTTTAACCAAAAGTGCTTGTGCTCAAGTACAGACCCCCTGTACTTGTAAGAAAGTACAACTAAAAAGACCTGTACTTGTATGTGAGCTTGTCAAATTCTTAAGAACTTGAACTCAAGTACAGACCTCATGTATTTCTAAGGAAGGACAATTGAAATTTGTACTTAAGTATAGACCCCTGTCTTGTTATGAAGTACAACTAAAAAGTCCTGTATTTGTAAATGTACTTGTCCAATTTGTACTCAAGAACAGACTTCCTTTCTTGACCTAAGCCTGTAAATAACTGACATTAATGGCACAACATCAGGACCAGACTATGGATTATTTGTCTCTCAAACACAATGTTTTCCGTCAGGCAGGGAGCTGGCGTGGTCAGGAGTTTTTATGCGCTGCCACAGATGAACAAATATTATCAGCTGTCACGGTGTCACCAGTAATCTCTCATCAGCCAGGAAGCACAAAAGCACCCGATAATCATCATTAATAAGTGCACTCATTCCCAGCATTCACGGAGCCTCTTTCCCATCAAGAGGTTGATCAGTCTCCGGCCTGTCGCTCCACCCCAACTCGAAAGCTTTTGATCTTGAAAACCTGACCTTTGACCTTATCCTAACTTATCACGTTTTGCCAAATAAATTGCTGACATGTGTTTTGACCCGACATGGACACACATGTAGCTCCATCACAATACCCTCTGTTGATTTTCGGTGTACTGAATGATCACTTTCTGACAGGCCTCACCGGCTGGTCACTAATGAATGGTTTAATATCACTGAAATGACTGGCTTCATTTCACCAACTATTGCCTAATTCCATCCACTCTAGCCTTTCCTTTATCCATTCATCACTGCGTTTGGCTATTGTTATCAATTTTATTTCTTCATCTTTAATTCATTATTTATATTTGAAGCTAACAAATCTTATCACAAACTGTTTCTCTTGTTGTGTTGTGTTGCAATATTCAATAAAATATTGGAATTTTTTTTTCCTTACAGTAGGACTGATAAATTCTGTCCTTCTTTGTATGTATGCAGTGTAGTCAGGCCCTTTCTATTTAAATCTGCAGTGTACTCTGGCCCTTTCTATTTAAATATGTAGTGTATTTTGGCCCTGTCTATTTAAATATGCAGTGTATTTCAGCCCTGTCTATTTTAAGGGGGAACTTGACACTTTACTGGCGCCCCCTACCGATGACACTGCAAACAAAAAATATCTGGTTTAACTATAATTCCATGAGGCTACATATTTTGCCATTTGTGACTTTTGTTGTAATGAAAACGTCATCGCTTCAGGGCTCGTTTGAGAAAAGTAACTAGAATGAACAATAATTGTTGGAATGCTCAGTGTAACAGCTTTATTTAATTATTTTTTAAATAGTACCAAATTTTTACATGGAAATTTTTAAACAGAATATCATCAGAAGAGGCTCAAGCGCAGGAATATACCAACAGCTATCTTGTCAACTGTCAGTTTTGACACTTGCAAGTAGATGACTAAAAAGTGCATTAATAACACATATGATTGTAATTGACACTGGTGGTGTAATTATGAAGAGATAATCAGTATATACCCATAGTTTTTAGTGCTAATATGTATTTTTCTTTAAATATGGGCATCTTAAAATCTGATCAGACGCCAGAAGCCATTTATGTGTGGACTTGCTCTCTGTCTCAAAAACACCAGCGCCACCTTTGGGGGATTTTCTAAACAAATAATCTCCAAAATTTTCATAAAAGTTTGTTTTCTAAAATATGTAACTTTTCTTTCCCCCTTAATTATAATATCATATAAAAACCCTCACAAGTGTCCATTTTCAACCTCATATACTGCAAAAATAAGCACATTGACCCCCAAATTTTATTCCATAATTTTACTAAGTATGCCTTGTAGATAACATGTGCAAATTATCTAAGAAATTCCATTGGTAGTTTAAAGTGTCATGTTCCCCTTTAATATGCAGTGTATTTCGGACCTGGCTATTTAGATATGCAGTGAAACTTGGCTTTCTCTACTTTTATGTGCTAAACATTTGGTCTCTCTCTGCATAAATGTTCTGTTTATTTTAGTTCTATCCTGATACTCTGTGTATTTTGGTTCTATCTATCCCGATGTTCTGTGTTGTTTGGTTCTATTTATCCTGATGTTCGGTGTGTTTTGGTAAGGTCTATAGAGATGTGACCATTTTTTACAATTACACCATCAGTTCTGTGTATTTTGGTTCTATTTATCTTGATGTACGGTGTATTTTGGTTCTATTTATCTTGATGTACTGTGTATTTTGGTTCTATCTATCCTGATGTTCTGTGTATTTTGGTTCTATCTATCCTGATGTTCTGTGTATTTTGGTTCTATCTATCCTGATGTTCTGTGTATTTTGGTTCTATCTATCTTGATGTTCTGTGTATTTTGGTTCTATCTATCCTGATGTTCTGTGTATTTTGGTTCTATTTATCTTGATTTACTGTTTATTTTGGTTCTATCTATCCTGATGTTCTGTGTATTTTGGTTCTATCTATCCTGGTGTTCTGTGTATTTTGGTTCTATCTATCCTGATGTTCTGTGTATTTTGGTTCTATTTATCTTGATGTACTGTGTATTTTGGTTCTATCTATCCTGATGTTGTGTATTTTGGTTCTATCTATCCTGAAGTTCTGTGTGATTTGGTTCTATCTATCTTGATGTACTGTGTATTTTGGTTCTATCTATCCTGATGTTCTGTGTATTTTGGTTCTATCTATCTTGATGTACTGTGTATTTTGGTTCTTTTTATCTTGATGTACTGTGTATTTTGGTTCTATCTATCCTGATGTTCTGTGTATTTTGGTTCCATCTATCCTGATGTTCTGTGTGATTTGGTTCTATTTATCTTAATGTACTGTGTATTTTGGTTCTATCTTGATGTACTGTGTATTTTGGTTCTATCTATCCTGATGTTCTGTGTATTTTGGTTCTATCTATCCTGATGTTCTGTGTATTTTGGTTCTATCTATCCTGATGTTCTGTGTATTTTGGTTCTATCTATCCTGATGTTCTGTGTATTTTGGTTCTATCTATCCTGTTGTTCTGTGTGATTTGGTTCTATCTATCCTGATGTTCTGTGTATTTTGGTTCTATCTATCCTGATGTTCTGTGTGATTTGGTTCTATCTATCTTGATGTACTGTGTATTTTGGTTCTATCTATCCTGATGTTCTGTGTATTTTGGTTCTATCTATCCTGATGTTCTGTGTATTTTGGTTCTATCTATCCTGATGTTCTGTGTATTTTGGTTCCATTTATCTTGATGTATTGTGTATTTTGGTTCTATCTATCCTGATGTTCTGTGTATTTTGGTTCTATCTATCCTGATATTCTGTGTGATTTGGTTCTATCTATCCTGATGTTCTGTGTATTTTGGTTCTATCTATCCTGATGTTCTGTGTATTTTGGTTCTATCTATCCTGATGTTCTGTGTATTTTGGTTCTATCTATCCTGATGTTCTGTGTATTTTGGTTCTATCTATCCTGATGTACTGTGTATTTTGGTTCTATCTATCTTGATGTACTGTGTATTTTGGTTCTATCTATCCTGATGTTCTGTGTATTTTGGTTCTATCTATCCTGATGTTCTGTGTATTTTGGTTCTATCTATCCTGATGTTCTGTGTATTTTGGTTCTATCTATCCTGATGTTCTGTGTATTTTGGTTCTATCTATCCTGATGTTCTGTGTATTTTGGTTCTATCTATCCTGATGTTCTGTGTATTTTGGTTCTATCTATCCTGATGTTGTGTATTTTGGTTCTATCTATCCTGAAGTTCTGTGTGATTTGGTTCTATCTATCTTGATGTACTGTGTATTTTGGTTCTATCTATCCTGATGTTCTGTGTATTTTGGTTCTATCTATCTTGATGTACTGTGTATTTTGGTTCTATTTATCTTGATGTACTGTGTATTTTGGTTCTATCTATCCTGATGTTCTGTGTATTTTGGTTCCATCTATCCTGATGTTCTGTGTGATTTGGTTCTATTTATCTTAATGTACTGTGTATTTTGGTTCTATCTATCTTGATGTACTGTGTATTTTGGTTCTATCTATCCTGATGTTCTGTGTATTTTGGTTCTATCTATCCTGATGTTCTGTGTATTTTGGTTCTATCTATCCTGATGTTCTGTGTATCTTGGTTCTATCTATCCTGATGTTCTGTGTATTTTGGTTCTATCTATCCTGTTGTTCTGTGTGATTTGGTTCTATCTATCCTGATGTTCTGTGTATTTTGGTTCTATCTATCCTGATGTTCTGTGTGATTTGGTTCTATCTATCTTGATGTACTGTGTATTTTGGTTCTATCTATCCTGATGTTCTGTGTATTTTGGTTCTATCTATCCTGATGTTCTGTGTATTTTGGTTCTATCTATCCTGATGTTCTGTGTATTTTGGTTCCATTTATCTTGATGTATTGTGTATTTTGGTTCTATCTATCCTGATGTTCTGTGTATTTTGGTTCTATCTATCCTGATATTCTGTGTGATTTCGTTCTATCTATCCTGATGTTCTGTGTATTTTGGTTCTATCTATCCTGATGTTCTGTGTATTTTGGTTCTATCTATCCTGAAGTTCTGTGTATTTTGGTTCTATCTATCCTGATGTTCTGTGTATTTTGGTTCTATCTATCCTGATGTACTGTGTATTTTGGTTCTATCTATCTTGATGTACTGTGTATTTTGGTTCTATCTATCCTGATGTTCTGTGTATTTTGGTTCTATCTATCCTGATGTTCTGTGTATTTTGGTTCTATCTATCCTGATGTTCTGTGTATTTTGGTTCTATCTATCCTGATGTTCTGTGTATTTTGGTTCTATCTATCCTGATGTTCTGTGTATTTTGGTTCTATCTATCCTGATGTTCTGTGTATTTTGGTTCTATCTATCTTGATGTTCTGTGTATTTTGGTTCTATCTATCTTGATGTTCTGTGTATTTTGGTTCTATCTATCCTGATGTTCTGTGTATTTTGGTTCTATCTATCCTGATGTTCTGTGTATTTTGGTTCTATCTATCCTGATGTTCTGTGTATTTTGGTTCTATCTATCCTGATGTTCTGTGTATTTTGGTTCTATCTCTCCTGATGTTCTGTGTATTTTGGTTCTATCTCTCCTGATGTTCTGTGTATTTTGGTTCTATCTCTCCTGATGTTCTGTGTATTTTGGTTCTATCTATCCTGATGTACTGTGTATTTTGGTTCTATCTATCCTGATGTACTGTGTATTTTGGTTCTATCTATCTTGATGTACTTAGTATTTTGGTTCTATCTATCTTGATGTACTGTGTATTTTGGTTCTATCTATCCTGATGTTCTGTGTATTTTGGTTTTACCTATCCTGATGTTCTGTGTATTTTGGTTCTATCTATCCTGATGTTCGGTGTGTTTTGGTAAGGTCTATAGAGATGTGAGCATTTTTTACAATTACACCATCATTTATTTATTATGACAGTGAATAAGAAATTAAAGGAACATGTTTATGGAAATAAATATAAAATAATAAATAAACATTCGAGGACACTCACTACTCTGCTGACTTGATTGGAGGAGCGCATCATGATATCAAATTCTCTATTGATCTTCTGAAACTTTTCTTCTGTGTTTGGGGTCAATACTGGCTGTTCGTTCAGATCATTGTCGGGACTTTCACAACCCTTGTGTTCCTTCTTGTTCAAAGCCTGAAAAAAAAGAAGATATCAATAAATATTTTTATTACTTACTGTCTAGATGAAGAAACTGTCAACTGTGATCTTGAGAATTTCAATGTTAACAGAGACCTCAGCTGGTTCATTGTGTTTCACAGAGCAGGACAAAGGAGGCGTTTATACATATTTAGACAATCTTTCATAAATTCCAATTTTCACAAAATGTTAAAACAGAATATATTTATTTCAGCAGCTGCTTTGTCAAGTTAATGAAAAGGCAATTCCACCTTTGAAGTGTATCAACCATACATATTTAATCTATTTTGTGTGTGGAAGAGGTGATTGCTCGAGGTAAGAAGTACTGATGTAGATGATCAGACTCCTTGGCCAGGTGAACATGTTAGGGCTGTGGATCCCCAGACAACTCGCAATCTTGAGGAACGGTTAATTTTCAAAAGGCAAACCAGTTAACGATCCTTGTGCATTACATAATATAAGGACAAAGAGAAAAAAATACCCAACTATATGCTGATTGATGTGTATACATAATATTTTGTTTTAAATTTGGTTGAGTGCCTTTGCCAATGTATCATTTGCTGTAGTTTATAAACTGTACTTTTGGACCAGTACCAATGAGGACACAGCAATTTACTGGATGCTGAATCTTAGATAAAGTTCAGTCTCATAAGAGATTGATTTATTTATACTTTGCTATTTCTATATGTCTGTTAGCTTAAATGTGCAGTGGTACCTATTTAAAAGGACACCTATCTAACAAGACCAGCTGTCTTGAAATTAAGACCCCCCTTGATTAAACCAAGAGCATTCACACTGATTATAAAAGAGCTATCTAATAAGACCACCTGTGAATTAAGGGCAACTTTAAACCAGTTCTATAGGCTGTCTTATATTCACTGTAGTTTCTCATAAGATTTAAGAACCAGCTTTATTGCAGCAGGCAAATATTTGTGCTTGATTTTGGCAACTGTTTGGATGTCAGTGACAGCCCTAGTACAGGCACACCTTGTCTGGAGGGAGCCAGTGAGGTGGTTCAGGTGAACTGCGCTTTTAATCTTCTAAAGTCAAGCTCCTGCTTAAGCAGCATCAGAGACAGCATGTCCCAGCATCCTGAGATCAGCACACTCTGCAGCTGGTTATCCGAACTTGACCTTTGACCTGTGTACCTGTATCAGCACTGTCAGCAGCCCTAGATGACTGTCTCAGTTCTGAACTTTAGTATCTGTTCCACTGTTCAAAAAGTTGATACAGTGACCTGTGTAATAAGATCATCAATAGGATTTGCCAGGAGTGGCTTTAAATCATGGTGGTGATATCAGACAGGTCAGCTATAACCAATGTGAATGAATTGGATGATCTTGATAGACAGGTTCAACTGTACACCCAAATCTAATACTAGTAATAGTTGTCAGTTATAATGACTAAACACTAAATTTTGCTTCTTTTTTCAAAATATATTTTAAATTAGTGAAGATAATCCACAATGGAAAGAATGAGTTAATGTACCATACAAAATATATCGTTCAAGACCTTGGGATCAAATACTTGCATGATAAGTGGTCAGATAAAAAATATTCATGAATATTCATGATAGACAAAATCAGCTGAGCATTTCTGTTGCTTCTTGTTTATTTATAAAACAAACAATGAATCAAAACACTTCATCATCATAACTGAAATCAATTATCATCTTCAAATCAATTTCATAACAGTCATACAAAATCTATCTTAATAGCTGGTGTCTAAAAGCAATTTATGATTACTTCACCCAGAATATCTATCCCTGAAACTGAGATCTCTCATAAACAAAATGCACAAAATGTGAAACAACTCTCTCAGCATATTTATGGCTCTTGTGTGATAAGTATAGAATTTCAAGTTTTCATGCCATGACCCCACTATACCACTTAAGCTTGTAAATCAAATGTCAGACAAGTAAACAAAGACACTGCATCCAAAGTTTAAACTCTCCCTGATCCATGTACCCTACACTGTGAAAAATATATTAGACTATTCTTTACTACTTCATAAGACACAATCATTTGTGTCAACAACCGGATGGCAATATGAGATATAGCAGATGCAGTCCTCTTGTAGATGGAGGAGAAAAAAGACTGACTGATGCAACTTGAAGCTTTTTTATGCAGGCTAGCGTGATCCAGCTTGACATTCATTAGCATGGGCAAAACTGACTGTCCTTGTGCTATTAGCTTGTATATGCTAATGTGATTATTAAGATTACATGAGAAGCTATGATTGTCCTATATCAGGAAGTATGGCAGATTTTAGAACCTGTACAGTTACATGTAGCTCTGATAATCAAAGACCATGTGTCACTTTGCCCGGACTCATCAAGCCAGGCAGTTCTAATACAAACTGTGCTAAATGCAGCAATTTGTCAAGCCTTTTCATGGTTCTGAATTATTTTTTTTTTAACAATTCAACAATGGTCTTTGAAGATTAATCTATATTTAAAATCAGTAAGACATGAAATATGAAGCATTAAGCTCACTGCACAGACAGCTATGTTGAACGAATTGCGTGGGCAGGCTGGGCACTAGGGGGCACTAGTTGTATGATTGCAGTTTCTCAGGTGGACAGTCATTTACTGCCTCCACATATGAAAGTAAATGTATAAGCAATATCCCATATTCAATGCTTGCTCCCTCAAATTTCTCAACCAATGGATAATTAGCAGGAATATCATTTTCAATATTCATATTTCTCTACCTTCACACAAAACAGAAAATTTAAGTAGGTTTCAAATTGGAATTCTTACAGCATACTGCACTATGGCAAACATTTAAAAAATATTATTTTCACTCTGCTTTGCGTCATTAAACTCAGTGGCTTCCTTAGTAAGAAACTATTACGCAGGCAGACATCTTTTACCTAGTAAATAACATATCATGCGTGGCTTCAGTCTTGACAGCTGTCAAGGATCCAAGCAAGATAATGACATATGTTGGCTGTGTGACATCTTATTATCATCATTCCTGTGCAATCAATTTCGTCATCCTAATGATTTACATAACCCTAAATATGAAGAACTTTTTATGGATAGGAATAGTCTGAATTATGTCACAAAGAAGATCAACATTTAATTATTTGACTTAAAAAAAGGTATAAAATTTTCATATAAAATCTAGGTTAAATGCATTAACTGTGAGGTATACAGAACAAGAATACACAGAAAAAGTTGGATCGACCGTATGGGAATCGAACCCTTGGCCCTCTGATTGCCAGAGGTTTGCTCTATTACTGAGCTAACAGGGATCCCCAGCACTGTGAAGTATATATATCAAAGAATTTATGATCTATAGTACAATATGCTCAATTGCACATTTCCATTTAATAGAACCTGCATTCAGAACAAGATAATTCAGTGTTATTTTGGGGGTGTCAGTTAGCAAACTTGTAATTACAAGCATTTGACTACCAAAGGTAAAATTACAGTAGCCAGTCAGACAATCCTACCAGCTCATTTTCATTTGACCTCCATAAATAAGCGACACGTGTAACAATTAGCTTTACACATGCTAGAAACTTGTGTTTACAGTGACAACATAAAGACCAAAAAACCAACTACAAAAAGACACAATCCTTGCACGAGTGCAAAAATGTTAACTTGTGCACTGGTGAAAAACTACTTCAACTGTTAGATTCCAGAATTTGGGACTGTGTTTGAGTAAACTGTGTGTAGTCAGCCAATAGTTGTTACTCTTCTTTTGACATCTTAAATAAGCAGAGAATTTAACAATTACATCTGAACATGCAAAGAAACTTGGAGTTAAAGGTGGGAAATAAATTCGGAAGATGCATTTCCTCACATCAGTGCAAAAAAGTGAATGCTCCCGCCACCAAAAAGATGGGAGTTTATAAGACTGGTGTATTCCATAACGTAGACTACATAAATTACTGAGTCGGCTGTTTCAGAAATAACATTGGTCCCCTTGATGAGAAACAAAATGTACACAGACAACAAATGAAGACAATTCGTTTCTCGGCAGGAAACCACAATTGTGTTTAAGTGTTGAGGGAATCCAGTTTGTCAAACAGCGATAACCGCCAGGGTGCGGGACCCACTCTTACCATGTTGTTAACACAGCCAATATGGCTCTATGTTGATTAGAAAATGCCCTGCTCTCTCTGTGATGTTAACCCCCATCTGCCCGCAATGACAGTCCCCCGGGTTTTTTTCAACAACCACCTTTTCACCTTGCATGCATCACACTACGGGATTCATCAGAACTTGAAAAGGCACCACAGTGTTTTACGAGCACCGGTTGTTTATGCAACATTGGCACAAGAAGTGGAGTGCCAAGTTTCCCATTCCTTAATTAGCCAACCCCCACTCGTTTAGCTACTGAGTATTTACACTGCTGTTCTTGTTCGGAAGTTTCAAAGCCGATTACGTAATTATATAACGCCTCCTAAGAACAGGATTGGTTCATACTTCCACCCCTGTATCTAAACTCTTGTTTATTTCTCAAACGAGGAACTGTTTTTTCTCTACTGGTTTTACAAACTGTTCAGCAGTTAAATCAGCACTAAAGTTACTGTGTACAGAATTTTTTTTCCATATAATTACAGTAGAACATAGAATTCCAAAAAGTTTGAGGAACAAATATTGTTTGGATAATTGAGGATACGGATATTCCAGGTAAACCATTTTTCAATATGTATATCACCAGCACATTTGAGCATATCAGTGTTCCAATAAACTAATCCTGCCAGTAACTTAAACTCATCAAAATATAGGCGAGTGAACACCACACAGCTGGTTTTCCTCTGAGTCACATTAAGCAATTATGAAAAATATTTCTGAATGTCTTACTTCTACTTTCCAGCTGTTAGAGCTAAGTTTTGGCCGTTTATTTAAAATTCAAGAAAAATGAGTTAAAAAAATGATATTCATAAATTTCTATATTACCTTGAAATATGCTGTATACTTCTACCTACAATATTGGCCCCAGTAAATAGTCTGACATTTACTCTGGCATTTATAAAGCAACTAATCCAACCACATCCAAGGTCAACATGTTGTCAGACGATTTTTAGAGACGCAAGGTTCCGTTTTGATGCTGTTGGTTGCTTTGTGTTGTTATATCTCTGAAAGGATTAAATTCTTTGCATGTGCATACATAATTGTTTTTAATCAATTATGCAAAAATGCAATTAAATTTAATCAATTTTAAAAGAAAACTACCAATCGTTGATTTGATCAATTATTCGGCAGACCACTAATACTCTGTATGGGCTTTTGTATGGTAAGAATGTGAAAATGGAACCCTTGAGAAACAATAAAAAACCTGAAGAAACAATGAACCCTTGAGAAATTGGTGTGGAAATAAGTAGAAATTGCAAAATTTTAATATTGCTATTATGAATCCAACTAGAGAATATATATATATATATATATATATATATATATATATATATATATATATATATATATATATATATATATATATATATACACACACAAAAATCCCTCATTTGTATGGCATGGACATCTGTATGGCATGGCATACCTTAATTAATGGCATAATTAACATTGCTGACGTACTACCCTATCTTACTTACATAAAGATCTGGCGAGGTCTATTAACTCTGTTTACTAACAAACAACATGTTTTTTGGGACATCCCTTGAAAAGCTTGCTCTGCAATATCACATCAACCGGCCTGACAAAGGATAATAAAGGGTAAGCAATCATTAAGCCAACGCCCTGTATTTGTTAAGTATGCTCTCCTAGTACCCTGGGAACATCTGCCCTCGCTTCTATATCATCTTATAGCACTTACACTTAATGACATACATGCACACAGTGGCCTGATAAGTTTAAAATATATTTCATGACATAATCAGTCAACGAAATACTTTTTTATGGTAAGGTGCACCTGTGCACCACAGCTTATACAACTTGGTGCACAAAGTAATTTCAAGCTGCACAAATACATAAATGTCATTACAGTTATTTTTATTACAGCTATATTATAATTTTTACACACATTTCAGTGCAATAAAAAATATGCTAATGGTTTAAACCTGGTCAGAATGGAACCTTGAATAATATCCATCAAAAGAAAAGCTCTGATCACTGGATCTATGTAGTGTCTAGTGTGACATCATGTTTTACTGTTTATATGCCCTTGTTTGATCATCTGGACTGTCAGATGTGCATATGCCTAATGGTCCCACAGATTAGTCCTAGTTACCAGCCTCAGGTGCACACTGTGCACCTTGCAGTGATACAGGGGTGCACAGAACTGCTTTTTAGTGCACCCAGTATTTCGAACACATATAATTTAGGATTCCCATGATAACTGATTCATATCACAATACCTTCACTCATTCTGACAATTGAACAGTGTATTTTTCATGAACAGTGTATTTTAATATTAAAACAAGGGACCCATGGGTCACGGCGCTCAGCTGATCGTGATTGGACTGTAAATGTTTCTCCACTGTGATACTATATCAAGTCGATAAAGCTTATGAATATCATGTACATGTTGGGCTATTATAAAGGAATGTAATGTAATATGTGAGTAAATGATAAATGAAATTACCTGACTGATGGATTAATAGAGTCAAATAAAGTGGTTTATTTTTTATTTATTTAGGAGGGGTTGAAAATTGTGATATATTTGAGCAAATATGAATGCAATGACAGCAGTAATAAGCAGTAGTAGATGATAAGGCTATTTGTTGAAGGATCTAAAGTGTATGGTAGTCTGCAAGCGTTCAATTTGACAGATATGATGTTATGATTAACTATGCTGATGAAGTGATTTATGAATATGTGACTGTATGACACAATATCTCTTTAGTCTTGACAAGGTACATTATTGTGATGCCCACTATGTCTACATATTACACAATATTGACATAATTTCTGGCATGTACATAGGTACCTATGGACGAATAGTTATACAAAATATTAAAGTATGAATATATCTGATTCATCTTGTTCTTGCTTACTGAGGCTGACTTTGGGATGGGGTTCGGAGAAGGAAAAAGTGAGGACAGCACAAAGGTGGATGTAGAAATATTCTATTGTAATGTTTTTCATTTATATAAGAATATGAAAAGCTAAGAGGAAAGGGGCCCTCCTACTTGGTTATAGTAAAGTTCTAAATATATGATTGCAAACTAATACTCTGACAAGACTGTCATGAAGAAAAACAGTAAAAGTTTTGAGATACTGTGTTGCATACGAAAATTTACAGATGGACAGGCAAGTGGACAGAATGGACTAATACCTTTATTTCACTTTCAAGAGAATAATGCATTTAAGTTTATATATAATCCTATTTTTTTAAGCAGATCCACTTTTTCCATTAAGAAGTTTTTATCTGTATCATTTTTTTATTTACAGGTTTATAAATTTTTAATTAAAAAACCTGAAAATATAAGTTAAAATATTAGAATTGTTGCAAAAGTTGCAATCATTATATATACAGAGTAAAAAACATTGGGTCATATTATGCATATACATATATTTTATTATTTTTAAATCATTAATGTTTTAACTGATTTTAAAAGAAAATAATGCCACAACATGGCATCTACAAGAATATTCCTTGAATCACTATTAAAAAGTTTTGCATATTGGAGTTTTCAGGACATGCTTAATTTTATTCACCAAAATAAAATAAAAGTAAATTTGACAAAATAAAACATCTTTTCAAATAAAGTATACACACTGTTGGTTGAATGAGGGACAAACAATATCATTGTGCTAATTACTATCCCAGTTTTAATTACTGGAATTAATAGTCAATTTCACACCTGGTGAAGTTTTTACTCTTCTGAAGTAAGGAATTACTTATCTCATGAACATCCAGACTTTCACAGCAATACACCACTTTGTGGACACAATTAAATGTACACTTTAATCATTGTAACCCTGGTGGTTCAATACAAAATCTAAAATGTAGCATGACCAAGAATAAAATAAAATACAGAAAAATTATAACATTCATCTAGTTTATGCACCAGCTGGGGGGGGGGATGAGTGCAGGGCGAGGGGAAGCCTGCTAGTAGTGGCCAAGCTGGGCCAAGGTAAGCTGCCTGGGGTGGGTTACATAATGCAAGTGAAGGCTGTACTACTAGGTGGGCTAGATGTAAACAACACTTGACATGGTGTGTGAAAACATGAATAAAAGCTATTCATTCCAATAAATTTCTTTTGAAAGTTCAGATTTTAAAAGATTAAATCCTTATGCATATATGCTGGGAAAATTAAATCAACAGTGACAAAGTTGGACAAAATTTAAGGTATTGTTTTTTATTTATGCTAATAACTTGAAAAATTTGCAAAATTCAGATCTAATTTTGGGTAAACAATTGAATTTTGATAAAATAAAGTTATATTCCTGAAAAAAGGTCTCTAGGTTCAGCAATTCTCATGTGAGTAAATATATTTCCTGATTTTTTAAAAAATTGCATTATGTTTTGGCCCATAACTTCAAAATAATACTCAATACTGACCTAATTTTTGGTATGTTCATAGAAAATGTATAAAAGAATGTGAATACTAAATACGATCAAAAACAGATCAGTGGTTTTGATATTAGGCAGCCTTGAAGTGTAACAATGGCTTTTTTTTATGGAAAACTGAGTTTTTTTCCTTAATATCTCATAGAAACAAAGTCCTAATGACCCAATTTTCGGTATGGTAGGAGATTTTTGGGACATCTAAAATTATGTCAACAGCCTGGGGAGCATAGAGATGTGCACTGAATGACCTACAGTCATCAAAGTGGACTGCTTGACAATGTAAGGGAATACAACAAGAGCCTCCAAAAAAATTCAATAACTAGCCTAATTTTGCAGCTTTTATTTTCAAATTTCAGATTTTAACAGATTAATTCCTTATGTATACATGGTGTGAAAATTAAATCCACAGTACTTACAGGAAAAAAACGTGCCATGGCCAAAGTTGGGCAAAATTTAAGGTACCAATTTTATATTTTTGCCAATATTTAAAAAAATTTAACAGATTTTGATCTAATTTTTGGGGGAAACAATTAAATTTTGATTAATTAAAGTTGTATTACTGGAAAAAAGTCCCTACCTTTAACACTTTGGGTCTTAAGTGACAAAATATCTTCCTGATTTTTTTACAAAGTGCATTATGTTTGGGCCAATAACTTTTTTAAATTATATAATACTGACTTAATATCTGGCATGTACATAGGAACTATATAGAGGAATATTTATGGTAAATATGAAGAAAACCAGATGAGTGGTTTTGATATTAGGCAGTCCTGAAGTGTGAAAAAAGATTTCTAATAAAAAATTGAGGTTTTTCCTTAATATCTCAAAGGAACGAAGTCCTATTGACCCAATTTTTGGCATGGTAGGAGATTATGGGGACATCTAACTGTATGCCGAAATTCAGATTCGTAGGTCCAACGGTGTCGAAACGTGCCAGTCTTACGGACGGACATCCAGACGGACAGACTGACGGACGGACGGACGACGGACAATGGCTATAGCTCAGATGACTTATAGTCAGCTGAGCTAAATATATATAACATAAAATCATGATTATACATTATGATGTAATATTAAATATGTTCATAATATACATATTTTTACGTAATCATTAATCAAATATCTTAATCATTTATTTATAACAAAGGCATTTTACAAATATATGCTATTTAATATCAGATTTAATGAATTAACTCTATGATGCTTCACTTTAATAACACTTTTATGATACTCATTCAAAATACTTTATTATATATAAGCTTCTGATAGTATCTTATGTACATCATAATAACCATTACACTTATCTTCACATGAAAATAAGATGTTACCAGTATTCAAGATCAGGGTTTTTTTTTCACCAATAATATTTTATTGTACTTATTTTTATAATTTAATCTATAATTCTGAAGAGGTCTGTTGTTTGCCATTGTTTAGCTTCAGCTGAGCAGACTTTGAAGCTGAATAGACTGAGTCAGCTGAGCACGGTATGAACAAACAACCACCACTTGGCAAATAAGGCAAGGCAAAAAAGACTGTGAAAAACATAATAAATAAATAATGCAGAGTCAGCAATCATTTCTACAAAATGAAAAGATACAGACAAAAAACGATGTTACAGCAGTTTGGTGTACATAAGCTGCTGTTTACTGCAGTAACAGCTGGGCTGTAAGGGCTGGACACACAGCGCTGGGTTCTTAGCTACAGCCAGGGGAACACTTTGATGTCTAAAGACATGTGTCAGGGGGACTGACCCTCAGAACAATTGAGACAGGTGGACTATATTCATGTAAGGGGGCAAAATATTTAAACCATTTAATATCAGGGGTGAAATATTTGGACCTTGTTCATTTCTGGGGGGCAACATATCTGTTCATTTCTGGGGATAACATATTTGGACCATGTTCATTTCAGGGAATACCACACTTGTTCATGACAGTTCCATATTCATTTGTGGATCCTCCCAATAAAAAACTCTACCTATTACCTCATAAGGAAGACAATTATTTGATGGGCAAGCTTGACAAACAACCCGACATATACACAGCCTGGCCAACTGATGCGAGTGCAGTTTCTCTTGTTGGCGACAAATTTTTTCAGGCAGGAAGGAGTGGTAAAAAAGTTGCAGGTGCCATCACCTAACCATTACTGTGAGTTAACGGGCCGGTGACATAATCAATTTTCAGACTTGAAGGAACAGTAGGGCTGGGCTGGTCTGTGGTCTGCTACGCAATCACAGGCCAGCCGCTGTAGCGAGGGCCAATTATCACCCTGCTCAGGCCTGAGCGGCTCACTCAGGCTAACGGGCCACTAACGCCAATGGAGTCACCTGCGTCATTGGTGACGTCAACTCTCTAGTTAAGGTGGCGTGTTGAGTTTCAATTATTCCGTCTGATCCTTTGGCCTTCACCTGGTTTATTTGCACGCACACAATACAAGCTCTGGGCTGCCTAGACCAGCAGCATGTACTCCGTCATCTCATGGGTCTGCCTCCCTTACGCAGGGAGCTTGCCCCATGGGGTGGCGATGATGCAACCACACAGACATGATAACAAATGTCATCAGCCTGGGGCAAACCACATCAAAATAGTCCCGTTTCAATTAACTGTCCCAGGATCCCCTATACAGATTGGTTCCCCCCTCTTATTCCCCAGTCTCACACAGATCTACTTCACTGAAGGCTTGGGTTCCTGCATTTTTGCGTGCCTCTGTGCTCTTGTAGAAAAGCGTCTGAATAACGCATGCCGCCCACGACTGGCTTGTCTCTACCTACTACAGTCCCTAGTGGGTTGCATGTGTGCTTCCTTCATCATGAAAACTACAAATTAAGGATGTCTTCTACACTGCCCTTTAATGGCCCAGTCCCAAATTTAGACCCTGCCGACAAAACAGCAGGGTCAGCTTTACCTTACATTTTTTCCCTCCAAACTGCCTTGCAGTCCAATTTACCAGTCAGTTACTTTGAAACCAACCGGAGACAGTTTGTCTACATTAACCATTTTCAAATCAGACTTTCTAAATATACAAAATCAGATTTCTAAATATACAAACTTCGGAAATATACAGATCTTGAGCCTTTGTGTAAAAAATTTGTTCCTTAAAATAACCCACTCTGATTAAATTTGAACCAATACTGTAAATTGGTAGAGATAGTATAGCAATATACAGATTTGGAGGTGTGGTCCTTTGGCTTTCATAAATTATATCTGAATGCTATAAGTTTTCCATAGTTGAACATTTCAAAAGCTGATCAGAAAGATAGAAAAAAGTATTTTAGGGACACATGGGTTGTCACCGAATGATATAAAATGTGTGAAATGTAAGCATACATCAGTAATTAGTTTTCACATTTATTGAAAATACAAATTTTATAGCCATGTGGTAATAAAAGTCTTTCCTGCATATGAATAATTTTCAGTTTTCTGTTTGTTGCTTGTATGATTCTAATTTATGATGGAAGGGTTCTTATAAGGATGAAATGCAATAAGAAAAAAGAATTAAATTACAGATGTGCCTGAGTGCTACATCAAAAGTATCATTTTGTTTAAGAAATGATATTTGTGCAATTTTAAAATTCATCAAAACTGGTTTAAAATTAGGTGAAGTATAAACAAAAACAAACCACATAAATTATAACTTATGTGTGCAGGCCTCCATTTTTTCTTTTTTTTTAAAGCTGATTTATAAGGTAATATGTATTGACTTATTTTTAGAATTGCCATATATACTTCAAATTTTATGGAGGATGAAAGGCACAGTTTACCAAATCAAGAGCCAACATGTTTACATTAGTTCATTCAAGTGGCATTTATCATCCGAGCTCTTGGCGATACTTCTGATCCCCCGACAGACCTCTTCTTATGAAGATTAACTGCCGTACAAGAATACTTCATTAAATGGATTCAGTTTATCATGTTCATTGTTTGTCTGTACTCATATCATGGATAGATGTTATGGCTGGGATTTAGGCTGAAATCTAGAATGTGAAACACAGGGAATGTTCACTCAAATTTTGTCAAAAAAAAACCAAAAAAAAAACAAGTGAAACTCCAAGGTTTAAATACCCAAGGCTTGGCCCAAACATGTTTAATGTGGTAATAATTTAGGTAAACTTTGCAGAGACTTCAACACATACAATGTATTTGACAGAGTTGGTATAATTCACCGATAAGACACACACACCAACAATACATGTATCAATAAATAGCCACTCAGAAACTTAGGGTGTTCAGTCTAATCCTCTGATAGGGTCACACTAAAAGTTTTTGGGTGTTCAACCACTTTCTCAGGTAAAGTCACCCACAAACTTCATTAGTTCAGCCTATTCCTCAGGTAGAGTCACCCATAAGCTTTAGGTGTTCAGCCTATTCATAAGGTAGAGTCACCCACAAACTTTAGGTGTTCAGCCTATTCCTTAGGTAGAGTCACCCACAAATTTTAGGAGTTCAGCCTAAACCTCAGGTAGAGTCACCCACACACTTTAGGTGTTCAGCCTATTCCTCAAGTAAAGTCGCCCACAAATTAAAGGAGTTCAGCCTATTCCTCAGGTAGAGTCACCCACAAACTTTTGGCTTTTCAGCTCTTACTCAGGAAGATTTACAAAAATTAACAACACATTTTTCGTCAACCAGTGTATAAACAGAGTGATAAACAATTTAACAGTAGACCAATATGCTCAATATGGCTGAATATATTTCCTTGGAATGTTTTAAGCTGGCAATACACAAGGCGACGTGTCACACGTAATGTCGCATAACACAAATGTTCAGCGACATGTTGCTCAACATGGACAGTCCACACACACAGTGACATGTTCTGCAACATGTCCTGCAAAACTATGATAAAAACTACATGCATCAAACATATTTTCTAGGTTTCAACCAAATAACATTATTTATATTTATCAATATAAGTGCGACCGACGAAAAATGTATTCTGCCTAGGACATATTCCATCTTGTTTCTCTTTATTAATATAGATATATAAGAAAAATAGGTATAGGTATTCTGGGATAGCTACACAACTTCTTCTGAGTTTCCTGTTGACCACACAAACACATAACACCCTAATCAGACACAGTGAAACCATGGACAGTCACATTATCACAGGATAACATGATCAGTCGTTATATAATTGTTGGCTTTTTCCCCAACACTTGGCCTGATGTCACATGACAAGTTGCAGGAAAAAGACACATGTTCCTTCTTCTGCGACATGTCCAACTACCCATGAAAACATGCGACTAACCCTCATACGCAGAACAAGCGTGTTCTGCCACTTGGCGCGCGACATGTCACCTCATGTATGGCCGGCTTTAAGAATATACCAGTTGAGGGCACTGCCCATCAAACATGAATGAAGATAACTGAATGACATATCAGCTCATGTAACATTTTTACTAGTTTTAGGACTAGACAGGGAAAAATCATCAGCCTGGATGTGTAGGGGGCCAATATTTAATGACAGAAGTATGTGTGGAATCTAAAACTAGTTCCTAAGCTAATTAACTTTTCAAAGTATTCTGTCCTGCTGTCCCTGTCCGGGACTCTACTAGTGTATACCACAAGGAGTTCGAACGTGAGTGACCTTTAGAGGACACACAGGAAACACACTACCCAAGGCTAGTGTTACATTACAAATCAATAGCAGGTGACGCCATGGCAACCACAGAAGCACAAGGACCTGATCACACCAAATTTTATCTCTCTGTACCCTTATCTTCAACAGCCGCATAGTAACTGAACCCTCCCTCATAATTTGTTACACAGTGGAAAACTATACACTCACATATGACACTGTACAAGGACCAAATTAAAAGAATTGAAATCTGTATGCCCCTGGATTTTCATAACCATTAAAAACAGTTTAAAATCCTGATATAATATACACATATGTCTGAAATACACAAATTTGTAAATGATTAGGAAAATTATGTCATTCCGTGATGTTATTAAACGGCAGAATAAGATTTTTTTTTAATTCCATGTATTTCATGGTTTATCAATTTCAATGAATTTATAAACCTATTAATGGAAGGCTATATATTAAACTTTAAAAAGAAGTATTATGATATATGCATAATAATATATATATATATTTTGTATTATAATTCAAATATATGCATGATATATAAATTAACATATATCATAATACTACTTCTCACACTGCATGCTTTATGAGGAATAGTTATATGTTGTCTGAATTATTCACAACATTGCAAGAATGCTCTTCAGTATCAAGTAAATATGTACATGTATATCTGTGTGTTTGTTCATACAATATATCTAAGAAGTAAGCTACATGGGCTTGATTAAGAACCTTAAAAACGTCTGAAAATGCTGGCCTTTGAGTGTCCTCGAGCTCTATGAATTAACCATGTAAATTTTGTGATAGGGACTTGAACCACTTAGTTTTACAAACACACGTGTCAGACAAGGTAATCTCTGGTTCGGCAATTATTGCTACATTACAGCAAGAGAAATCACAGCTACAGACATGAAACTTATTACAAATCCTGCTGGGAAAAAAGGTATTTAGAATGCATGGATGCAGACTTAGTGAGAAATCAAGATCCTTTTATAATTCAATATTCAATTGTTTAACAATTTAATTCTTATCTTATCATGTGATAATAAATGTAACAAGTGACCCATGGGTCATGACACTCAGCCGAATGACATGTTGACAATATGTTTTTGCACAGGTAACTAATTAAGATAATGTAGGTAGCATCATCGTTCATGCATATTAGCTTAAATTCATCGAGACCCATAAGCACAACAAATGTGATGACAATCCAACCAGTCTTTCATGAGAATTCTGGCAAATTGAGTGTATTCTGTATTATTTCTGGGGTGCTCAAACATACCCCGAAACCCACTTTCAGATTTCTTGGGAGAACTTTTGATGAACTCTCAGGATGTCAAGTTAGAATATTTTGTGTCCAATGGTCATGATTTGTGGCCTACTTTGGTATAAAATTTTTAATTATTTTGGGGGCTGCTTATAAGCCCCATAGCTCAAGGAATATGGGTAACAGAGACCTAATCTGAGTAAATTTAGATAGACAACACATTACAATGAGTAAATTGTCAACATTTTATAAAGGAAATATTATATGTTTGGATAATTCTTAAAGAGGAGTATTGGAATAATGTAAGTCCGATGGTACAATATACAGGGTGCGAAATAGAGGGTGCACACATGCACATTTGCATGTACATTTTCTTTTGTGCAGGTAGAATTTGTACCTAGGGTGCACTCTGTGCAAGTTTTATAATTTAAAACAAATGAAAAAATGTATGTGCAGTAACTTATTTTTTTGTAATAATATCAACAGAAATAATCATATCCACTGGCTTTTAATTATCTAATCATGCGTTGATCATCTTGAGAAACAACCCCTCATGATTGACACTCAGGTGTCAAGCAGATTTCTCACTATTGCAAGGTGCATGTTGAAATCTTTAGGTACGTTTTGCTGCAAGGGTGCACCTGGAGCATGTAATTTTTTTAGCCTAATTCATACCCTGATATATATGGTATAACCAACATTTCAAAATAGATGGAAAGGTATTCTTTTGGAATAAATTTGGGGAGGTACACATAAATACTCTAGTAGATTTATGGTATAATAATGGAGATCTCATTCCCTTTGAATATTGGGTAAATAAAGGCCTCTCAACTTATTTTTACAATGGGGGGCTCTCGTGACAATGTGTAAAACATTTAAGACAGTAGGAGATACTCACAATAGGCCAAAGAGAGATGTGTTTATTTTCAGAAATAAAGAATATCGTTTATCTGAGGTTAAAACAAATACAGTGTATAGATGTTTAGTAGATGGAGCAATCCCTGATTTAGAAATAAAACCTCAGATTGTTAAATATATAGAGGGAGTAGATGACCTAGACAGATATTATATGTTATCAAGAAGCATTTTGTATGATACAAAGTCATTTGTGTTTCATTACAAGTTTCTAAATGATTTGTTGGTAAATAACTATTGGCTAAAGAAAAGGAAGATCCGTGATAACGATTTGTGTGCCTTTTGTAAATTAGAAACTGAAAACTTGAATCACATGTACTGGGAATGTCATGAAGTGAAGACTTTTTGGACTCGTGTCAAAAGTTGGTGTGGTGCATATGGTATTGATTTAAGGTTAGAGAAAAAGAATATTTATCTAGGAATGCTCGATGTAGAACCAGTGTATAATGTAATATTATTTTTGGCAAAACAATAGGATAGTAAACTAGAGGTGATAGCTTTTAAAAATTTTGTGAAATGTTACAAACAAATTGAGTTCAACATCTTTAGAAAGAAAAATAAGTGTACATATTTTGTAAACAAATGGCACCCGATGGAAAACCTGTGAAAATATATATTTTGTATTTGTATGGAACAATAAAATTCATTAATATAAAAAAAACAGAGACCTAATTTCATTTTTTCAGGGGGATTTTTCATGGACCTCCCTGGATTTTAAGTTAGAAGATTCTAGGTCCAATGGTTATGATTTGTGCCCTGCTTTGGTATAAGAGTTTTAATTTTGTTGGGGGATGGGGTGCTTATAAGCCCCATAGCTAAGAAAATATGGATAGCAGAGACCTAATTTCAGGTTTCCAAGGATATTTTTCACAGACCTCCCTGGAAGTCAAGTTAGAAGATTCTGGGTCCAGTTGTTATGATTTGTGCCCTGTTAACAGACGACCACATCTTTGATGGTCTCAAAAAAGAGAGAAAATGCGTAAAAATTTGAATAAACCCAAGTGGCTCCACCAGTCTGCAAGAACTGATGAAACACTCCATGATCAATATCCATGCAAAGAATCATGGTGATTAATGCATTGGTTGTTCATATACAGGAGCTTTTGTAACAAATTTTCTATTATTCTGGGGGGTACTTCGAAGCCCCATACCTCAGAGGTAATAGGTAACAGAGACCTAATTTTAAGTTTCCAAGGAGACTTTTCATGGGCCTCCCAGCATGTCGAGATAAAAGATTCTAGGTCCATTCATTATGATTTGTGCCCTGTTAACAGATGACCACATCTTTAAGGTCTCAGAAATAGAAAAAAAAATCGTAAAAAAAACCCAGAAAAAAAACAGGTGGCGCCACCAGTCTGCAGAAACTGATGAAACATTCCATGACCAATATCCATGTAAAAAAATCATGGTAATCAATTCTGGGGGGTACTTCAGAGCCCCATAGCTCAAAAAATATGGGTAACAGAGACCTAATTCCAGCTTTCCAAGGAGATTTTTCATGGACCTCTCTGGATGTCAAGGTAGAAGGTTCTGGGTCCAGCAGATACGATTTGTGCCCTGTTAACAGATGACCACATCTTTTAAGGTCTCAGAAACAGAGAAAAAAAATCGTAAAAAAAATAGAAAAAGGTGGCGCCACCAGTCTGCAGAAACTGATGAAACACTCAAAGATCAATATCCATGCAAAGAATTATAGGGATCAATGCATTAGTTGTTCAGATACTTGAGCTTTTGTATCAAATTTTCCATTATTCTGGGGGGGGGGGGGGGTACTTTGGAGCCCCATAGCTTGAAGAATATGGGTAACAGAGACCTAATTTCAGGTTTTTAAGGAGATCTTTCATGGACCTCTCTGACTGTCATGTGAGAAGATTCCAGGTCCAGCGGTTACGATTTGTGCCTCGTTAACGGGCAGACAGATGGACGGACAGACAGCCAGACAGACGGACGACGGACAAGGAGTGATTGCTAAAGCTCTGATGACTTACAGTCAGCTGAGCTAAAAACTATTACCATTGAAATTTATTATAAATCTGAGAACATTTTTTAAAAGCAGCAAATTTTAGCATAATACTTGTAGTTACCAAAAACAAGGGACCTATGGGTCACTGTGCTCAGCTGACGTTAACCTTGAAGGTAAAAATCTAAAATAATATCTAATGGAGATAAAGTGTAAGAGGAAGAGGTAATAAAGGCTATGGTTGGTTTATATGATTGGTTTGTATTGATGAGGAAGAAATGGTTGCAAAAAATATTTTGTGACCTGACCATGTGTTTCCTAATGTTGAAACTAAAGCATGTGAGCAGTTTGTGAACAAATGATCTGTACTATTACCATGATCATTAGTTGGTTTTTTGATTAACTGTTGACATTTCAGTAGTTTACACATTTGTTCAATTGAATCTATTTTTTTGCATAATATATATTTTTAATTATATATGTATTTTTTTCATGAAATGTATACAGCTGAAATATAGCTAATTAACAACATAAAACAGGGCAAACAAAGCCTGATCTCAAATTCTGCTGAGGCAGGAAAATAATGAATAAATGTTTGTATTAAATCCTGATTTTTTATCACATCAATTATTTTCTAATTTAAGTTTATATTTCTATACATTTCCAATTTAACATATATATCTGAATATAAAAGTTGATTCATAATTCTCAATTGCATCATCATAAATCTCAATCTTGTCAGATAACACCACATCATGCATACAAATGTTTATTTATTTTTTACCACAAAAATATATCTTTTAAATCTGCAAAACAATAAATATCTAAAAATAATACTTGATTTAGATTTCACAATTTTTAATTGTGTCTTAATTTATCCATAATGTGCTTCATATTTTATAATAATTAAAGCATACTGATGGGTTCAATTATATTTGTTAAAATCATTTAAAAGAAAATTGATTTCTTTAAAAATGCTACATTACACAACATTGCATCTTCTTGATTACACCTTGAATTATTTTTTCAAGGAAAGTTTTTGCATATCGGAGTGGAAACAGCATTACAATTAAGGAGATACAGTGAAAACAATAACAATTACTGCATAACACTTGGTGGGCTGGGTTAGCAGGGGGGGGGGGTGGTGATTGGGGTGGTGATATGAGAATAACTGTACACCTGTTACAGCAGGGGATCTCCCCCAATGACTGTAACAAATCAGAAACCCTGGCATAGCTGACTTCCAGTGACCTGGAGTGGGACCCTGCATCTGTAATCAAAGCAAGTGACTACAGAAAAAAAATCAATAACTAGCTTAATTTTCAAGCTTTTATTTTCAAATTTCAGATTTAGACAAACTAAATATTTATGTTTACATGCTGTGAAAATTAAATCAATGGTGCTTACAAGAAAAAAACGTGCCGTGGTCAAAGTTGGGCAAAATTTAAGGTACTGATTTTTTTTTATGCTAATAACTTAAAAAATTTACAAAATTCAGATCTAATTTTGGGTAAACAATTGAATCTAAATTAAACATAGTTATATACTTGAGAAAACAGACTCTAGTTTCAAAATTTTTCATGTTAAGTGAGTTATTATTTTTCCTGATTTTTTACAAAGTCCATTATGTTTGGGCCCATAACTTAAAGAATTTATACTTTACAGACTTAATTTCTGGCATGTACATAGGAACTATATAGAGGAATATTTATGGTAAATAGGAGGAAAAACAGATGAGTGGTTTTGATATTAGGCAGTCCTGAAGTGTGAAAATAGGATTTTATTAAAAAATTGAGGTTTTTCTTTAATTTCTCAAAGGAACGAAGTCGCAAAGACCCAGTTTTCGGCTTGTTAGGAGATCTTGGGGACATCTAACATTATGCTGAATTTTGGATTCCTAGGTCTTACGGTTTCAAAATGTGCCACATCTACGGACAGACGGACGGACAGACGGACGGACGACGGACAATGGACCACGACTATAGCTCAGATGACTTATAGTCAGCTGAGCTAAAAAGGATAAAAAAAGACTTGCAACTACCAAATGATTAATTCCCACTTATTTAGCCTAACAGACATGGCCAGGTGGGTCACAACGTTTTTCTAAGATACTTTGCAATAATAAGCTAAAAAATATTATCTGGCCATCAACAAAGAAAAGTGAAGCCAGCCAGTCCTGATCTGGTGTAAAATGAAACTCAGTATGTCAACCAAATGGCCACAAGTTCTTTCTGCGATACGGCACCATTGACAAAGTGCTGGGCCATGTACTAAAAGGGCTGAAAAGATCAAATCAGTTCCAAAGCCACCTGGGGTACAAGCTAGGTAAAATAAAACAATAAGGCTCAGGAGTTCAGACATCCAGACTGAAGACTGGGTTAAAATGTCATACCCAATACATCAGCTGTATTAGTGGAACTTTCCATGCCAAAGTGTACAGAGTGGAACTTACAAAAATATTAAGCTTCAGAACTTGAAGTTTATTTAGTTCCGATGAGTAACATTACTTTTCTTCATACATATTATATGCTGTGAACAGTTCCATGTTCACTTTTTAATTTTAACTTCAAAAGAAAACTTGAAAGTTGGCTATTTACTATTTACAGGGCCTGGCTGATCACCAAGAACTGATGCCCAAATCAAGTTTATTAGTTAATTTTCCCTAGGCCAACAATATCTGATTATTTTATTCTTTTCATCTGAAGTACAGTGAAACCTGTATTATAAGTAAGACAACCCATGGGACTGACCAAAACTGGCCTTAATTCACAGATGGGGTTAAAAGACAGGTGGTCTTTCTGGCAGGTAGCAAGTTCCACAGTCACCTGAAAACTGTTTGGATTTAAAGATATCACCCCTGATGCTTTTGATAAACAAATTCACATTTTGTGAAGGTTTATGGTTTATACTAAGAAAAAAAAGGGGGGGGGGATAGGATAAAAGTATGGCATACTTCATAGAAATATATATCCATATGGCATTGTCCACTGAAACATATATCCATGTCCTAAACCGTCTAATCCGTTTCACATGATTTTTAGATATATTTCATAATCACCTGAATGGCATAATCATACACAAAATCTGGTATAAACAAGCTGATATGGGATATACATAGGATTTTTATTAATTGAGTTTATAAATTACACTTAGGTTTTTACTTGTATTCATCATAGAATCATGGAAGCTTCATAACAGATTACATTTCTGCCAGAGCTGTATAGTTCAGTAACCCAGAGCTTAGGAGAAGGTCAAACAAGGCCTGATATGTCAAAACATGGCAGCTTTCCCATAAGTCCTCACCAAGGATGATGTATGGATATCGATAATCGGAAGGAAGCATCGTTGCCAGAATTAATGGTCAGAAACATGCTAGCTACATTGCCTCTATTCACTCATGAGCAGAATATCAATTTCCCAACATTGTGTGTTTTTTTATTTCACTTCTCCCAAGGTCAGTCCTTCATTAATTATGTCTGGGCAGATATTGAAATTAAAACACAAAATCCAGTATATTACACTCAGATATATTTCTACATGTTCTATTGTGCAGCAGTCAGGGATGTGTGTTACTTCATATCACTTCTGACATGTTGGATTCAATGAACTGAAAACATGAGCAATGGGGATATATATATATATATATATAATTTATATTTACAGGAAACACATGAATATTTTAGTCAACTTGACATTTCACACCCACAGGTAGTTCTAAATGATGCTTTCCTTACATATCAATGCCACTACAGGTGTATCCTCCCTTTTTGGCCAAAGCAACAACCTCCCACATACATTCAAACTCTCATGAGTCTGCTCTCCATGCAAGAAATTATAAAGCACAAATATTCACCTAATGCAATATCATTGATCAGTTCGTGAATCCATTCAGATACCTAATACACTGGAACCTGTCTGAAAGACAACCTTAACTATCTGACCACCTGTTTATTAAGACCACATTTGTGTGAACAGAAAGCATTTAAATTGGTTATATCTGACCTGTCGAATAAGACCACCTGTGATTAAGACAGTTTTTACTTTTAACAGTCACATGGTCGGTCTCATATCACAGGTTTTACTGTATTTGCTAACAGACATACAGAGCCGACACGCATTAACTATCTCTTACAAGATTTAATTTTTTTTATTACATTCAGTATCCATTAATTGGCCTTGTACTCATTGGTACTGGGTAAAAATTGTATACACTGGAACTGATCCAATTTTTAAGCACACTTTTACACTGACACGTCATTCAACATGCACTGGGGTTAATTGGTTATCACTTGCTATGAAATATATACGGCTCAAAGGTTTGCAAACTGATTTGTGTATTGTCATGTTGTTTGTGAATTGGTTTATCACGTGAGTTGCCTGGCAATACTAAGTCCTACTCCCATATGATAAACCCTTCCTCCCCCACTGACTACTCTGAAGTTGCTCGGTTAAATTTTTTGGAATTTTAATGCTTTCAGTGTTTCATGTAAGTTCAATTATCAGGACCTCACCATACAGTAAGCAACATTATTATATTATATTAGTTATATGAGGGGATGAAAATGTTAGCGATTGAAAGAGAACCAACAGGAGTGACAAATGAGTAAAATTCCTGTCAATTTTTGGCAGATATTTAAATCTGATATTACTAATTATATCAATCTTTATTTTAAGGTAACATAATATATATGTTAATTTTTTTATATCATTCTTTTGATTTTCCGATGCTTCAGGTTCTCCAGTGTTGATCAGGTGTCTTATTCTCGAAGGTTTCATTTCTGTGATTTTTTTGTGTGAATATATTTGAAACCCTTGTGAACAAACACAGTTACACAAAATTCATGGGCTTAATTTTTCAGGCTTTGTTTGATAATAATAGGTTTGTGTGGTTACTGATTTTACTATTTTTACATTGATTCAGACCAACAAAATATTTTTGTTAGTTCAAATGCCATTCTGGGGGAGATATGAGCCTTCCATTAAGATTCCTTTAGATAGTCTGCATCATAAACATACTCTTGACTAAGAATCTGCTGGTTTTAAATTTTTATAAAGATAATGGATCATCTTTTACATTTTTAGGGTAGGGGTCATTAAGTAATTAATCTAAAATTACAACACTGCCTTGTTACATGTGAATACAGGCAGGTCAGGATTATTTTATACCAATATTTCTTTAAAAAAAATTTGCTTGGTGCTTAGTTAGGTGGAAACTGATAATTCGATCAAATCAAGGGAATTATCATTCCCATGAATAATTCTGAAATTATAAATAGTATATTTTTTCATGTGGTTTAGAAAACAGAAATATTATTTCAATTAAAATTTTATTCCACATTGATTCTACAAATAGTTAAACAAAAACAAAGTACTTTCCAAGGCTCTGGAAACCAAATGCTACTTCTGTATTATATCCTACTAAGAAAAAAAATATCCCATACTGAATATCATTTTTTTCAAATGGAGGATCAAATATTATCAATGATGCAATACAGGGGCATCTGACGACAGTGATTTGGTATCCCACTTAACGTCATTAAGTATCAGTGCCCTGGTTTATTGTGACAGATCCAAACATGTCATTTTTCTTAACGAGACACCACCAAATCACCCCAAACAAGACTATGTCCATCAGAATTTAATGACCCAAAGTACTAACCTCAATAATATCCTTGTTGGTACGACTTTCGTGGGGTTCGTTATATTCTGTATATTTTAGGAGGACTTTATCCATATCTGTACTGGCATACTGGAACAGTTTGTTGGCACTGTTAAAGATGATAAGTGCTATCTCACAATCACATAGGACACTCAGTTCGTAGGCCTTCTTCATTAGGCCAAACTTTCGTTTTGTGAATGTCACCTGCAAAAACAAAAACATCACACCATTTGTTAGCTGAGAATCAAGAACAAAATAAACTAAAACAATATTACATTTTTCTGCCCTGCTTAC
The DNA here is from genome assembly GCA_026874595.1 of Sipunculus nudus. Lineage (NCBI taxonomy): Eukaryota > Metazoa > Annelida > Sipuncula > Golfingiida > Sipunculidae > Sipunculus > Sipunculus nudus. Next base: position 4,533,681 of record CM049313.1, on the reverse strand, counting down.
ACTAATATGATATTAAAATTTCAATGTCAATGTGGATTCAAAACTGTTTGTGAGGGTCTTGTTTTTCTTGGAATTTTGGGTCACTTTCCAGGATCTTATTAGTAGAACAATTATTTAGTGCATTAAAGCTTTTCGGCTTGGTAGGAGATCTTGGGGACATCTAACATTATGCTGAATTTTGGATTCCTAGGTCTTACGGTTTCAAAACTTGCCACATCTACGGACGGACGGACGGACAGACGGACGGACGACGGACAATGGACCACGACTATAGCTCAGATGACTTATAGTCAGCTGAGCTAAAAAAGTCAAGTCTGTCTTCACGACGCATCAAATATTGAAATCATGTAGGTCTACATTACCATCCATTCTACAAATGACAACTAAACCAACCAAGTAATGCCAACAATGATATCACTAGGAGTCAAGTTGTAAAGGAGACATTTTCACCAATGATTATTCATCTTTGACTTACTTTCAGGTCTGTACTAATTTTGATACAAGGCATGGTCAGCAATTATCAAGCCATGAGACTGTTTAATCCTAAAATTACTGCTTCATGTCAAAACCACAAAATCTTAGACCCATGACACTTTCAAGATCCACAGTACTTCTGAGAACATTGTCATTTTGAAAATAACTTTTTTTGTCATTCTGAAAATGACTGAAGGACCAACCATGTCTCTAAGCGAAAAGGTAGAGTTTAAATAAACACAGCCAAAAATTATTCTCTTGAAAAGATTATATTTCTTAACCAAAGAATTTTCTTTTCTGAATTACAGGCAGCATCCTATAAGTCAAGGAAAATATCTTGATTTTCTTAAGGCAAGAAATATTATCTCATCACAAGAAACATTTCTGTCACCATGATATCCCAAAATATTATTTCTTGCCATAAGAAATCTTTTTCTGACTGCAAAATAATCTGATTAAAAGTCTTATCATAAAAATAAAATTCTTTAACAAGAAAAATTTTCTTGCCCCACTCCTTAGAAAATTTTCTCACCATGAGATTTTTTCCTGATAGCAAGAAATTATAGAAATTAAGAAAAATTAAGAAAATAATTTTTTAAAGAAAATTACTTTGGCAGGGCATCAAACATACAAATACACTTCATGTCATTCTTGTGGCTGTTTGTAATAATGTGTGTAAAGCCACCTGTACATCACCTCAAATTTCCTGTAAAAGTTCAGTACATCAGCAGTGAATAAAAGTATCTTTGGGACAGAAGGTGGGATTTTCTTTTCCTAAGCAGTCAGTGCTTCTTCTCACAAGACCATGAATACTGCTGCAGGAAAACTGCTAATTACATTAATTTTAACTGAGTGTGGTAAAGTCTGTGCAATGAATTAAAAATTGGAGATCCAGAGGGGCCATCTACAAGGAAATATTACAAGCATGGTGATTATCTCAAAAAGACTAAGAGGCATCAAAGAAACAGCAAATCACAGCTGAAAGCATAACCCTTAAACAGCTTACTATATAACAAGATCTGGCATAAGTTACCTTGATTGCTGGCAAAAATATTCTCATGTTCAGCATATTATACAACACTATCTAAACACCATTCATGGGGTGATCATGCCTTGGTCATGCTGTGACCTTGCACCATGAGATTATATTAAAATAAAATGAAAAAAAAGTTAAGTCAGCAAGACCAAATCAATGGTGTTCATGCAGTGATCATGCACCATTCTATCGGTGATTGTTGAAATATATGGCAGCTTGAAATCTTGAGCAGGAACAAAAGAAGATAACATAGCACTGTGACTGCGCAGGATTACAAGGTCTAAAATAGAGATAAGTGAACCAGGGACCAAAAATTTTTAACTTGCCACTTAAGTGATAGATAAGAAAAATTTATCTGTTAAAAGACCAAGGTTACAGAGAGTATGCAACAATCACCAAAATAATCACACAGACAAGATTAAATGGCTAGTTGAATTTCTTGAAAACTTGGGGAGTCTGATGCACCATGAAACGCCCTGCTCTCATTGGTCTGATTATATTCTTGTAAACTTGCTAAACAAGCAGCTGTTAACGTGACAGAGATCTGGATTGACTGCGGTGTATAACTGCTATGTTAGGAGTGTATGAAACTAAATTAAACTGACAACCATATTACGTTCAATGTTTCTAATACATTTTCTCCTAAAAACTACAAGGAACTGCTGTAATGTTTGTATAGTACTGATAACTGGAGAGGAGCAAATCAGAAGGACACTTAATCTCCAGTGAAAGTGAAAGACTGTGTACTCTGGAATCCAGTAATTTACAACAAATGATGACATCAAGAGGGATGGCAACAACAAAGGATTTGGTGTTTGTATGACCTGTACCTTAGCATTTCTTAACAGTGACTGACATGAGAACTCTAAACCTCCTCAGTGTCTTCATTGCTGACCCAGTTAGATGGTGTAAATTAACCCTAACATACTAATATGGTTATACTTAAATAGGTATATTTATAAACACACTCCACCAAGAACCGATAAGAGCTGTCCAATTCAGCTGAGTAACAATCAGTTACCTCACCACTATAAACAAAACCCAAATCCTGACAGCTGTTTAAAATTTCTTATCTTTAATATATAGTGGTTTGCTTTTTGTTCATGAGGATTTCAAATTTCAAAATTAATTAAACAGTAAACCAGTTGCTATAAACCAAATATTTTAAATATTCTAATCTTTAATCAATATTTTCTGGATTTATACATTCAAGATAAAAATTTCAGGACCTTCAAAGATATTTTAAGGAGCCTATTCTTTTTTCAATGATAGGTCCATGGTCTGTTGGTGGTTTACTTCAGAATGAGAATGAAAGTATTATCTCATGGTGTTTTAAAATGTACCACCTGTATACCCTAATTCCTTAGTCTGAATGCTTCAAATCCAAAAAGATATGTAAACAAATGAACCAAATGTAGGATTGGTCTTTTTGTACTGGAATGCAGTTTTTTTTGTATCCAACAGGCTTCAACAGATCCAGTCTGTCCCATAATATACAGTTTTTTTTAGAATATTTCAAAATATTGGATAAACAGAATATTAAACAGAATATTTCCATTAAGCTAAACAATTTAAGAACAAAATAAGCAGAAATGACCAGTTGACTAAACTGACAGAACCAAACATGGAATATTTATAAATATATATAAAACAAAATCCAGGATATAGAACCAAAAGACAAGTCATACTTATATTATAAATATTTTGTCAAAATCATATCCTGAATCACGCTGAGGGTGATTTGGACAGTTCTGGTTTGAAATGATAATTTAATTTTTAACTTTAGAAACCAAAAAAAAAAAATTATGGTGTTTGTTTGTCTATTGTGTGATATATATCAAATTCTAAAACAATTTAAATTATGGCATCCTTTGAATGTTCTATAAACACAGTATAATGAAGAAAAAGGAAGATACACCAAAACAGATAGTTCCAAGGGGGACTTTGACTTAGGCAATTAAATTTACATCAACACATGGCAGAGGGCAAAATGTAAGTCCCACCTGTCTGTTTCGTTCATCACCGATTCTGGAAATCTGTATTTTCTTCCGTCCCATTTTTCTTTGAGGTTCAATATTTCCTGATTGATGGGTTGCTGATGTAGTCTGCACCCTCTCCACAAGAGTGCGCTTTTTGCCCGTATGGCTCTAAACTGTTACTCTGCAACAAAAACAAAGACAGAATGAGAAAAATACCCAACTAAAAGTGTAGCAGAAGTCTATATACCCTCACCAGTATACTGATCCAACTCTCCCATATGCTTCTTGCCATGCTTGGCCAGCACACTTCTCCAGTGCACTGGAGCAATGGGGGCCCTAATACCAATGAATTTCACTATCCCTCACTGAGACAAAAAAAAATTTCAAATATCGGAATTATATAAAATTGTTTGAATTTAAAATTAATTTTCATGATCTGGAAACCCATCAAAATTTAATGGACTGTTTCTCAGGTGTTATCTTAACCCAAATCAAGTTCGACAAAAATCAGTTCAATGGTTTCTGCTTGAAATTGTCTAACCAACCAGAGCAACAGGATAATACTTCGCCATCTGGTGGTGCATTCCTCAGGCAGGGGTTACACACTGCAGTCATCCGAGGTCCCCTTTCTGTTGTAACCTCTGCTTTGTATGGAAAGGTTCTCTGGGCATAACTACCAATGACAGCCAGGTATCACATAGTGCATCCAGCCTTTACTTTAAACATGTGACATCAACTCTTGTTGGTCTGATTCCTTCTCCTGTGCCAGAACTGACGTTATCAGACCAACCAGAGCAGGTGTCACATGTTTAAAATTAAAGATGGATGCACAATGTAATACCACACTCCCATTGGTCGGATTACTTTTCTTTGCTCTGTGTCCACCCCTTGTGGTTAAAACCCAGACAACCTTGCCATACAAACTGAAAGCAGTGGTTAAAACAAAAAGGTGACCTGAGATTACTGCAGTGTATATCCAATGCTTGAGAGGCGTACCTGGTGGAGGTGTCAATATTTTCAACCTAATGTACCAGTTCTCAATGTAAACGCTAGCAAAGCAGACCTCCAGGCTGCTCTAACAGGAATGTCTGAGGTGAAACATCACAAAGTCCACTTTGGTTATGCTGCATATTCTTTGGGATTCAACATATATATATATATATATATATATATATATATATATTTCTGAAAACATGTTGTTAATTTTAACAGATTTAAAGTTCTTATCAAACAACAGATGTGTCAACCCAGTTAGTCAGTCCCCCTACTTTGACAAAAGACTGTTATTAATGGATGGCCTTAGATTTTTTAACACTCTATTATCGAGTCTGACAGGTTTTTGTCCAACCTCAGAAGTGTCCACTGTTTTGGGAGTTGCCCTAAAAGTTATTATGTTAGACAGCCAACAGCCTGACAGGTATACACTAATTACCATTGTCTTAATTCTGGCAGATCTTACATCCTCATCAAGTACTGGCATATGACACTGGTGTCCTGGAAATATGCTCCTAGAAACTGTAACTGTAACTGATAAATCTTGAAACTTTCTTTAGTTGTTTCTCATGCATGCCTGCAGAAAAACATATCAAATTCAAAGGCAATCCATGAATTAACTTTTGAGGCAATTAAAGGTTGTGTACACAAGTCTACTCAAAATGGACAAATTTTCAAGAAACTTAAAAATATCAGTGACATTTCTGATGAACTGCTGGAGTCAATTGAGTTCAAACTTGGTTTTGTGACAGACAGAGCAACATAATTTCAAGCTGGAGGAATATTTTGAGGATGACCACACCCCTAACTGCAAATTATAGAACAAAGCAGCATTAATGTTTAGAAAATTAACCTATTACATGGCCACCAATGCTGCCTCAGAAAAAGCAAATACATTCCTGATCATCTTTTTCTGTGTCCCGATTTTAGTCATGTGTCCCATAATACTTAAGTATAGATAATGCATAAAATATTTCAAACCTATCCTTACATTGTTTATAAGTTATCTGCTCACGAAGTGTTTATTCAATTGATTTTATACTGGTCCCAAGGCTGCGTTTAAGGACATAACTTGTTATGTCATGTGTGACATGGATGTACTAAGTGACCCCTTTAGTCTATATCAATTTCATAAGTCCATGTACCTGGAATAATTATTTGGGGGCTTACAGTTATTATAAAAGCCTAGTATAATTGAACCAGTGTGAATGGGGCCGACTGGGGTTCAGTACCTTAAAAGGCCACATAAGTATCATGTTATACAATTAATATAAATGTATCCTTTATGTAAAAGCTGTTCATGTATGTATACATGTTACAGTAACTGTCTCTTTGAAACAGCAAACTGTAACATTAATCCCTTTGTAGTACCTAATTAGTATGAAATGTTATGAATATGATGATTTCACTCAGTGAACCACTAATTGTGATAAATATACACTGTGTGGTCTTAAAAAGATATGGATGTCATTACACAAGTTCCCTGAAATCTGTAAGATTGTGTAAAATAAAGGTACTTTTTCCAGTAATTTCATGAAATCCTTAGAATATCTTAGTGATTTAATGAAATCCCCAAGTGAAACAGTAATTTCACAATTTCCCTGAAATTTTAAGGGTTTCACAAAATCCCTAGTTAGACACAATTTTACTATAACACACACACACATATATATATATCCCTATAATATTTTAATGGCCAGGGAAACTCAAAAAGCACACAAGAGGGGTGAATTAACCAAATTACCTTCAAACTGATTGAATTTTTATAATGACCCCATTGTCATTCAAACTGGGCAACAGTGATGGATGGAAATAAAAGCCAACATGTATTATATATGATTATTCACGTAAATTACAACAATGTCCCCTGTTTTAGTAACTTTTACCATGGGGAAAAACACGAAAAGACTGTCCTTGCATTTACTTTTAGCTAACTATATGGGGTTAATAGTAACAATTTGATATAAGATTCATTGTAAAATGTACACAATATGTCTAAGTTTGGAGGGTGAGTGATTTTCAACACACAAAATAATAAATTATTCATGAATTTTCTTTTAAGGTCAGAAAGAGGCAGGAAAGTTGATAAATTCTTAGATTACTGACCTCCTCTTCCTATATCTCAGCGCTCTGTTCTTCCAGTGACTATATATAACCATGTAAACATCCACCCCCTCACGTGGGCACACATGCCTGACATGTAGATTTCACAAGACTTATCCCTCACAGCAAGGGGTCAACTGGGCTCATCAGGAGGGAGGGGGGTTTTATTATATCTAGTCAACATGGGAATGAATGTCACAGGTATCCACATACACAAACAGGACTGGGTGAAGCGTACCAACCTTGCTGCAATCACATATTTCCTACAGCTTAGTGTTAAACCCATCATAAACTCCTAGCTGTCACTGGATAAGAGGGTTTTTAGGATTCCGTTGTCTATTATTTTTCAGATTGTCATGTGTATTTCAGTCTCATCTCCTCGTGGTCAGCTGATGTCACCAGAACATGAGTGCTGTAGCGAATGTCATCTTGATCTATGTGCCCTACTCTCACAAAGAGGGTGACACTAACTCCCCTACATGGGGGTGGCACCCTACCTCAGACACAGGTCAACACCACTACATCCCAACCAAACCCAAACAATAATCACCTCCTGCCATTAGCACCCATATGAACATTGAAATCATGGTTATTAATTATGCAATTACAGGAATATAATAAATGTAAGTGAAAGCAAGAGAGCTGCCACCCCTGCTCTAAGAAGTAGACTACTCCCTGGATGTAGCATCAGGTTTCCAGGCAGGCTCAGCCAAGCCAGGGCAGCTAGTGATGGCTTGTTTCCTTATACAGCAGTCCATGTGCTGGGCTGGGCTAGCCTTACACTAGCCTGTCTCAGCAACAGCCGGACCCACAGCCTCACAGCACTGCCCTATCCACTGTCTGGTCACTAGGTCAGCCTCAGGCAAGCATCACAGACTAGTACCTGTGTGGATGCCAATTAACAAGCTGGACATCCCTCCCAGGGAAAATCCTTCACTCCAGGAACCTTACTGTACTTGGGGTGTAATTAATCAATTAACAGTAATCCACGGGACAGCATACCTGGACTGACCACAGTAATACCCCAGGCCATTGGATATTGCTGTACCGACTGTACTAATAGTACCAAACTGCACTAAAAAAATCCTTGAAGTTATAAAGTACCTTCTAAATACTGAGCTTAAGTATTGTATCTTGTATCTGAACAGAGACCTTATAAGACCAGTGTGTTTTAATGTCTGCAAAATATATGTAACTTCACTAACTTTTTAATTTGAAGTTTCAAAGATTTTTAAACAAATTTATATTGGAATTTTGAACCTCATGAATAACCTCAAACTAAAGTGACCTCTGGCTCACAAGGCTCAGCTAAATAAATCTGATATTTAAAACAGGATGTGCAAGTCCTGCACACTTTAATAAAAAGCTTCTAGCTTGATAAACCATTTGAAGGTTTGAAATTTTCTACAGGCAATGTCTACATCTACAATAGCTTAACAAATTTGAATCCAATGATATGATTATCTGACTCTGACCTTTTGATATACAGCTGATCTTAACTGTATAACCAAATAAACTAAAAGTTAGGCCATCTGACCTAATATGATAGAACACTCATCGACATGGCTAGGTCTGTTTATATGACATCAATTTCATAAAGGTTATATTTTTTATTTCAATTTATTCATTAAAACATATATTTTGCTGGAGGTACCCAATTCAATTTTTTAGTGGTAATTTTAACATCTGCATAATTCCATCAAGTTTGGAACTAGAAGGCATTTTATATCTTAGTGTCAACAAGGCCCGGTGATTATGGTACCTGCTGGTCCTGGGTGTGTAATTGTCCCAGCTGTTGGGTCAAAACAAAAGGAGCTCCCATAAAAGTCACATGCCCTTTAAGTGATACAGAGCCTTTGGGCACAGCCTTCCCACAAAGCCTACAAAGCACTGCCCTTGATGGGGGCCAACAATGAAAAATCTCACCACTCCTAGGCTGACACTTGAGCTGACTTTCTTCTAACTTATAAAGGGGGGGGGGGGGGGCTCTAAATGAAGCAGGGTATCACAATGCCCTCCAACTGGTAATAAAACACCCAGATACACTGTTGTCTTTATAGCATTATATTCATATGAAAATCTCACCGCCTCAGCTGAGATTCAAACCTACAATCACCCGGCTTTGAGCCCTGTTATCTACTCAGGGACCTGACCCTGAAGCCAGTACTTTTTTATTTGACTAATTATCTTGAAAGATTGCTTTGTATTGCATATATATATTTTGGTTGTTAAATAACAAATCTGTCGCTCATTTTTATGTTATGTTGAAGAATTGGATTGACAATAAACGTGTGAATTTACTACTTGTTTGCAATTCTAAAATTGTATATCTGAATGTTAAAATCCATGTAACTATTTAGTTGAAATGTGCATGAGCAAGCTTTCAGCAGCAGCATAAACATTTTATGTACATTTTTCTTGTGCTCATACTGAAGAATTGTGTGATATATTAAACATCATCTGAATCAAGTGATATATTGTGATGTTTAGTTTGAGACAGGTCATCCCAAAAAATATCAGGTATTTTCTGTTCAGTCCTGGACAGGAAAAAATTTCTCTCTCATACCAATATATCACCTGAGACAAGTGAGTATCCACACTTCTGTGGTTTCTCTTTTCCTCTAGATGACATTTCTGCTAAACTGTAATATTTCACAGAATGAAACTCTTAATATAAATGACAACATTCTAATTTTTAGAAAAAATTAAATTCAATTTTTATTAAATATAGTTAACTTGAGTAATAAGATAAATGTCTTACTGACCAGTGGCATAAATTAAGAAAACACAAACCCATTCATCGTTCACACGAAGAGGCAGATTAACCTTTGACCTTTCCATCTACGGACCACAAGCCCAGGAGGACAGATGGATGGGCCATCACAGAGAACCCCTGAGCTCCGTTTCACTTACTGTCGCAAATAAGGTCAGCATGGAGCTATACATCTTATCTTCTTCCCAGTAACATGAAGGGCAGGATGGGACACTGCCTGGTTAGGGTCGGTAATAAACCGGAAACTCCACTACGGACCTGACCTTCTGATGTAAAGGTAACTGATTGGTCCATAAACTTGCACCCCTTCTACCCATCCACCCCCTTCAATAATGGCTCGTGAAGAACTGTCACTGATGAATCCATCTTTACATCCAAACCACGGTTAATTAACATAAATGTCAAAATATTCCAGAATTCAACCATGAAAACCTGCATTACATTGAATTAGATATTTTATTTGAATTTATTAGTAGACCTGCAGAAAAGGTACAGTTTTCTGGATTGAGTGTGCATGTGTGTCAGTTAAGTAACTTGAGAAAAATTTCAAAGATTAGAGTAGCACACCTATTGGTAGAGAATATAAAGAAATATTCAAATTCTTTAGTCCAGCAATAAATGAATAATTTGGAGTAACATTTTGAAATTCCAGTTGTACACAACTACAGACCAATTATGAGTATTACAAACATTTGTAGCTTGTAGTCAGCCCTAAAATGCTGTATCAAATCTGAACCTTTTCACTCTGGGACAGATATAACTGTAAGTGACCATCTCCCTCTCTCATCCTCCCACTCTGTGTCATCTGCTCTTCACCTGAAAGGTCAGCCATTTATTACCTAAGTCAGGAGGAGATGTGTTCATCACAGTTTGAGTGTTTGTGTATTTGTTTACAACATAACTCACACAGTCATAAAAGGAATCTCATGAAATTTTCAGAGCATTTCAGGAATGGGCCAATAAAGAATTGATTAGATTTTGGTGTGGATCCAGCACATGAACAAGATCCAGGCACAAATGCAGCCACATAGGCATGTTTCTACACCTTCAGCTGATAATGATGACTTTTTAAGGGCATGTGTACCCTGTATATTAACAATCTTCTACCTGTAACAACTTGTCATCCTGTTCTAAATAACAGTTCAAATGTAAGACTCATTATAACTGTATAAACACCAAAAACAGTACACATAAGCTATAAATAGAAACAATTGGGCTATTTTTACCTGTCAGCTGTCACTTGTGTCTCTAAATTTGCAACTTTGAAAAATTTACAAACCTTTGATTCACATGCACCTCACATGATGTTCCAGCTATAGCTCCAATAGCATGTTTAGTAATTAACTTTCTATGATTGACAACAAAGATAATTCTCTTTGATACCCCTTATCCAAGCATGATTCATGTATGACCATTAATGTTCCTATTAATACAATTATCTAACACCCACCAAACAATTACCTTACAAGACTATCTAATAATAGCATAATACAGCCAATGGTTAAGGTCCTTGGCCTCTTAATAAGTGGATTACTACAATTCATTCTCTCATTACAGGGATTAAGTGTGACTTCAGTCGGATGATCATTATCTAATCACAGCTATAGTAATGTATCTAAACTCTGTGCTCTTATCAAATACTAGGCAATTAATCTGATTAATATCAAGTAATCTAATCCAAGTGACTGTGGTAAATCTAATTTTTTGAGCCCTTGTAAATGCTGATGTCTTAACATGTGGACCACAACTCAGTTACAGACATCTTTCTATTCAAGCATACCTTTGTAATATATAAATTTAAGTAGCACAAACCTGTACCAAACAATTTACAGACAAGGCTCTCTCTGAAATGACACACACCTGTATTACAGGCCCCTTTGTCTGTTATGGCACTTACCTGAGTTGCAGGCATTAATCTATAATGGCACATACCTGAGCTGCAGGCATTGATCTATAATGGCATGTACCGGAGTTGCAGACATTGATCTATAATGGCACATACCTGAGTTGCAGGCATTATCTATTATGGCACATACCTGAGTTGCAGGCATTGCTCTATAATGGCACGTACCTGAGTTGCAGGCATTAATCTATAATGGCATGTACCTGAGTTGCAGGCAGTCATCTATTATGGCACATACCTGAGATGCAAGGCAGTCATCTATTATGACACTTACCTGAGTTGCAGGCATTAATTTCCCTATTATAGACATTTATATAGATAAAAACAATTTCCTTGGTAATTGCATTATAGATATTTGAACAGATAGGGATTACTGCCCTAGTATTATGGACATTTGAATAGATAGGGATCATTTCCCTAGCATTATCAACATTTGAATAAATAGGGATCATTTCCCTATTATGGACATTTAAACAGATAGAAATCATCTGCCAATTATGGTCATTTGAATAAGTGAAAATGAATTCATTTCTATCATACAGATAGTGAGTAAAAGCATGAAAATCCCATTATATATGGACAGCTCTTATTTAAGGCACTTCTCTAATTATTAATAAAGGCATCTTTGACAAAGTGAACAGTGTAAGAACCTCTTTTTTATGCCCCCAATATGCTGATATGTTGACTGACCATAGGCAGGATGTGACTGACAGTGTAAAATGTAAATTACCCGCCCAGGCTGGCACATGATGATGGATGATAAATTTAATTAAAATTCATTATAAACCTCTTTAGTTACTTTCAGCTTAGTTATCTAATGACAGAAACATGAAGGTATATCTAATCTTGGGGAGCCCATGGCTTTCTGTGAAAGGAAGTAGTAATACCTAGACCATTATGGTCCATCTTGACCTTTCACTGTGTTACTTTAATATATAAATCTGAACCTGGCAGGGCTGGGAATAATCTATTTATAGACACATCTGAGCTCAAAAGCATTTTTTTTTACTCCTGAGTATCCAGACTACATTTTTTTATCTTACAAATTTCAACAAAATCCAACTTTCAAACTTTCACCTAGAAGAGAACCAGTAAATAGTTTTCTGGTCACTTAATCTTTTTATGTAATGAGTGTATATTATTTTATATGCTTTTTAAATCAACCTCATGCCACAATGAAACTCCACCTTAACAGATATTTAGGTAACAATAAGAGTAGAAATATAATTTCATACCTTTTGTGTACTTTCTAGTTACTGCTTGTCACAGAGCTGTACATCACATTTATAAGCCCCCTTCGTGAGTGCTCAATCGGTTAGGTATATCACTTCTTTAATACGCAGCACTCCTATAATGTTATCAACTATTTGATAGGGCAGTAATAATTATTACTTGAATCACCCCTGGGTCATGTATAAGTCGCTCATAAGTGACATATACAATATTACGACCATTCATCTCCTGATTACGGGTCACAAACTATCATTATTACAGCCTATAGAAGTCATTCAAGTTGTGGGCCAGGGAATTCATCAGATCACAAAAACAGAGATAGTGATCACTACCTGCAGGTCCAAAATCCAGCTAACCTTATTAGTCAAACAGAAAAACAAACAAACCCTGCTATCAGCCTGTGTCTGTGGTTCTTGACAAATCTGTTGGATAAAGAAATACCCTACTTTCATTTGTAAGGACAAATATATTCATCTTCATAACAGCTCATGTGATATTATGTCGTAGACTAGTCCTCCAAAGGGTCCACACTGAAACTTGGTAATATCTGAATAAATTCCAAAATCTAAACTACAGTGACGGGGTCTGGCACACTCCTGGTAACCTAAAATACAATAAGAATTTAAATGGGAACATCTTTTTGAAACTTACTTTGGTTAATTTAAAAACAAGGGTCCCATGGGTCACGGAGCTCAGCTGTTATATATAATAAAAAAATATGATTTAGAAATAAGGCACATGCTTGTTTTGTGTGGAAATAAATATACGCTGTATTATGAGTTGTTGGTGTTAAGCTTATATATGATTTTGATAGTATCTTTGGAGACAGGGAAGAGGACTGATTTCATTTATTTTATTAACAAATGGAGTGCTATTGTCACACAGATTTTGACTTGGCCATATAACTTATAAGCAGAACATATAATATAAGAGTTTAACTATTTACTAAAAATAATTACAAATTGTCCCAAATAACATTTTTATTAAAAAATAATAAGAGAATCGTATGATTTTTTAAAAATAAAATACAACTGAAACGATTATTAAAATAATATCAAAGAATATATTCATGAATGCATTCATGAATATATTTTGAAAGTATTTGCACTGGTTTTCATATACTTTCATTTTTACCTGAATTTCCATTCTTATGCAAGAAATTTTATAATGGAGTACATATTCATATTCTTATTCAAATACATTTGCAAAGTATTCGCACCATGTCTGGTATTTATTCAGTTTTACCAAACAATGATGTTGAGAATCCAGAATAAACAAAATTCACACATTTAAATAATGATCATAAGTACCTGGTTTAATGGCTTTTATTCATATTAAAAAAAAATAAATGTTATATATTCATTTTGGACTAATTTCACATCAATGTACACACTAGACACAGCAGGAATCTAGATTAATATTATCAACTGCATCTTTGTCTATCATTAATTTCCTTCATATGATCCCTAATGATTAGTAATGAATAATATGATTTATTTTTTTATCATTAAAATTGAACTGAAAAATACCATAGGTGACTGCATGGTGTTATTTGGAATACGTGACATTCTATCAATCGAATGATGATAGAATTAAGCAGAATATTTTGCACATGTTCTTCAGACATCCAGATACTTTTTCCTAGGGGTGTAACAATGCATTGATGCACTGAATTGCAAGCCCTCAATTAAATTCTAATCGATTATTTTCCTCTGAATCAATTCATTTGGAATATTATCTTGTTGCATGTACTACCCAGAAGTCCTCTGTGAGCTCTCAAATGTGACCGAGCAGTTCTCAACTTGCATTGAGACATGTCGGCGATAAATGGGGAGAGCTACATTTTGTCTTTTATTGACTGAAATTTACTAACACCAATTTTGATAAAATTACTTGTGCTTTTTAACTATTCTGAAATTTACTTCTTAAGTGAGAACTGAATTTAAGTTAAATAATCAAAAGTTGAATCGATTCTACGGACCCTCAAAATTCACAGGCTAGCTTTTTCCATGAAAATCTAAGATGGTCACCAGGGAAGTTTCTGAAATTTGGGTGATTTAGCATGGAATAACCCAATTATGATTCAATGTAAATGGTTCAATGAAAGTGGTAAAATTTGTATCTTCACCATCTAAATCATCAAATGGAAGTCTCCATATATAGTAATTTAGGGTTTCAGAGTATATTTTATCAGTAATATGCCTAGATTTTAAGTATATAGTTTCTATGCCTAGTGGTTGCTTGTTGCTTGTATGAGAGACAAAGTACTATAGCTACAATATTTCATTATTTGGCTTAAAAACCTTGGCCATCTTACTGACACCTAACCATCTCTTCCCACATGTCAAACCTTAATTCCATGACTGTGTGCTGACCTCTAAAACATAAGTATTAACTGAATCAGGTCGCTATGAATATTTCTAAACCTACTATTAAAATAAGACAAGTGCTTTACCTTTCCCTGAAATCTATGAAAATAAAAAAAAAATAAAAACAGAAAATGGGAATGCAGTCAAATGTCTTTTCTCACTCTTGAACCCACAGCAAGAAATTAAAATATATTATACAAACACAAGTAGTTCTAAAAATACAAGATTTATCAAATGAAGGATTTTTCTGTTACCACTGATGTTAACAATAAAGACAGATTTATCTGTTATCAGTGACATTAACATTAAAGCATGCACCCCTAACATATTATATAAGTTTTAAAGGAAAAATGAAAGCTATGTTACAGAGACACTTCTGAATAAGGATGATTAACTTCAAAATGTATCCTAATAATCAGATTCGGGCAAACATGGACAGAAAGCTGAGACTACTTTGTGCACTAAGCAGTTTATACACCAAGCCATAGCGCAGTGAGCGGAGCAACGTGTCGTGATGCATGTTTTTTCCTGTCTACAAATAAAGAAAGCATCCAATATCCATGAAACACAAATTGCCCACAATAAATTATTCAGATTTAATTTTCATCAAGAACAAACCCTGTTTAGAAGGCTGTAACCCAAGACAAGGGGGTTACAGGGCAGTGTTGATTCGGAAAATTGGGAATTTCTATGGAAGTCGGCTCCAATAACCTTTACATGAAACAATCATATCGGTACAATAATAGCCACAACACCGTCGGGGGGCTCAGGTTTGCCACTTCCTGTTCGGCAAATTTGTGAAAAAGCAACTGTGTATCTTATGAGGACTTTTGGCAGTGACTCTGACCTATTAGATCTAACTGCATGAACAAATTCTCTGGTTAAAATTTGTCAACAAGACTCTTTCAGCAATATTCAATGCAGACTCAAATTATAAAACAAGATTTCGCAAATATTAAATTTTCTTGATTTTTCTTAATTACTTTATAACAATGTTGCAGTCCCTGGTACTGGCCGTTGTTAAGGCAAAGGGATTTTCTTTTACAAACAATTTACTTATTAATAATAATAATAATATTAATTGGCAAATGTCCCATTATAGGGTATCAGTTTTTTTTGTTCCGTAAACAGACCACTCTGTCAGAGCAAACTGAATTGATGTATTGTGGGTAATTGAGACTGGTGGACAAATACCATTACATTTCATTGGGTCATGCCAAGTCAAGAACCAAATAAATCCACAAGACTCACAACATGGCCCATATAAGGAGGGGGGCCTCATATATCAATTCAAGGGGTAAGCCAGAGTGGCACTCAAAAGAGCACAGACCTCTGCCACGACAACACTATTCTACTGGATCCACTTTTATCTGGATCCTGTCCAAAATTTAAGGGTGTTTTTCACTGGCCTATGTCCCACTCTTCCGTAAAGTTTTAAGGCTATATTTTTTGTTCCGAGGCAATATTTTTTGTTTGGAGGCTATATTTTTTATGTTTTGAGACTGTATCTTATGCAAAATCTTACTAGCAAACAAACCAACCAACCAGATAACACAGGTAAAAATATAATCATCTTAGCAGAGTTAACAATGAAATAAACATCTAGAGTTCACTTGAGAATGTTTTACACTCAACAAAAGACCATTAAATATTATAAATACAAAATTTCAGTTTAAACCCATTCATACTATATTCTGTAAAATACTCAAATATGCATTAGTGTTTTTGTGAATAAATACATTGCTCCTGTGTACACAAGTTATATATTGCTTTAAAATTAAAATTATTACTGTTGACCAATATTAATTTTTAACCTTCCCTGAAAGAATCTTTATGAATGACTAAGTTCTGTATGTGTTATTAAACTGCTGTTTTTCAATGTTTGATTTTTTATAGAAGCTACTTGAATTGAAATAGAAATTTGTACAAATTACGTATAGCAACACATGTTTAACAATGGTTCTTTCAACACACCTTGAGCCTCTGTGCAATTTGATATAAAATAAAGAGACACTATGTGCACAATATAAATCCAATCCCAGTTTTGCACTTTAAACCAACCCTTTGAAATGTGACAATTACCTACTAACCCATCAATTTTTAAATATCCCTGAAAAAAATAATGAAAACACGGACACCCTTACTCTGTGCCAACTACAGTCTACAGGTATATTGTTTTACATCCAGTTGTGAACAATCAATTGTCAGGTATACTTTTTCATGGGAAAATCCCGAATTGTAAACAGGACTACTAAGACACCTTGAAAAATCTTATATGTAATATAATTTTTTTAATCTACCAACATGTATTGCAACAGATTATATAATCTTAATTAATATCAGACAGTGACAGTACGACATTTATAATTACTTTTTAAGAATAATATGTTTTCCATTTGTTCATCAAATTTCCCTTGGAAGGAATCCATTAGAAATCTTAACAGAGAGTACTAAGATATATATTGCTAAAATTGAATTAAATCCTGAACTTGGTTAATTACAGTAGAACGTGTCTGAACATCACCTGTCTATTAAGACCACCTGTGAACAAAGACCACTTTTGGCCAGACTAACTGGTGGTCTTAATACATAGGTTTTTATGTATATTCATATGTTCATGCACATCACTTTGTTATCTCTAGTCTCTGGCTCAATTCTAATGCTCTTAATTGTTTTTCTATTTATTCTTAAAATTATAGTCCTGCCACAGAATAAACACCATATACTACAGTTTACCACAGACCAGGGCAGGTAACATTCTTAAAATAGTAGTCCAATATAGGTCTTACCTGAAATGAGATCATCAACCTTGCTACACATGTAATAACCATGTATGGCTTCCTGACACAATTTCTTTTTCTTTAAAGTAAACTCACTTCAACATAAAGATGCATTCGTAGCGATAATAATCTTATCTGATAACAAGAATGTTTTATTTTTGACTCTATGGCAGTAAATTTTACGTGAAGTTTTCCCAATTTTCTTCACAGATCAACTGAGTACTTACTTTATACAACAGGTGATGTTGATCTCAAGCCCTCTTCAACCTACTGATAGGCAAAGCCAGCTCTGGTACCTCTTACAAAGGTGTCATGTTTTTAAAGGCATGCCTGTACCCAGGTCACCTACTTGAAGCGCCTTGATAACCCACCAGTCGTAATTAAATAAAATTGCGGCACCAGTGATGTTCTGTACCTCTTCACAAGACATACAGACTCCCGCTATCAGAGCCGACAAGATTTAATAACCACTTCATATGAAATATGATATTGCCGAAATTTTTTACGGCCTTCATGTAAATTTAAATATAGTACATCCTATTCAGTTTGCACATTTAATATTTGAAGATGACATTAATTTGACATACGATCTCTTTGAGCTGCATCTTAACAATTACACGATCACCATAAATATGCCAAATGTGTGTCTATAGCTCTGGTGAAGGTGCACAAAATAACACATAACAATAAGACCCTTGCATTTTACCTTACTTCTTGATATAAGTTGCAATTAGAACCTTTGATCATTTTTTCTTTTTCGTGTGTTTGTTTTAAAAGGTGTGAAGTTCTGTTGATATTGTCAAAATTTTTTGAATATGTTACAAGTTTTTTCCTGTCAAAAACTCTGAACCACAAAATAAAGCTATAGATCACAACGTTTTTCATTATATCAATAACAACACATCTGCTCTATGTGCTTATAACGACTGTTGATATGTCTTGATAATGTTTGTATGAAGGGTCTTATTGACCAGTGGTAATATGTAACAGTTTTGGATAAAAACATTTCAGTCTTGCATATTGTGGACAAAAGACTTCAGGACCAAAATTGTTTTTTTAATTCTCCCTCTTTGACAGGATCCCCAGAATCCTACTAATTATAATTACAGATTGTAAAATGTAATTTCCAAAAAATAATGGGAAAAAGAAAATTCTGGCACAATGTGCACACAAAAATTAATTTATCTAATAAAAACCTTAACTGACTTTGAAATATCTTTTTAGAATCAACATAAACTTAATGGTTTGAGATGGAAGATTTTTTTCAAGATTTTATTAAAGCATTCAACTAACTTATCTTTCCACAAGAGGGCTTATTACTAATGATATTAACATTGTTTCAAACGGGTTAAACTGAGGGCCTAAAATGTGTCTAAAATGTCCTAAGACAAAATATTCAAAGACATTTTGTCCATTTGACTGCTTATGTTATTCTTTAAATCAAACTCCTTATCTCCTGGATGAGAGAATCTGACCAGTATATGAGAACTTTGCTGAGCAAGTACTTGGACAGATGCATATCCTTGCTCACAAGACTTTCGCGGAAAACTGGCATCCGCAATGTCTGGCAGCCCAATTAGATATTCTTTCTCATAAATAAATAAATAAATTTTCAGCTGGCCTCGTTAGCTGCCATCGACTGATGAATCTCAGTAAAATAATCATAAATTAAGATTATGGCACAAAAAAAGTTGGCAAGCCGTTATACCATGAGTACATTCTTCACTAGAAATACATTTTAGTTTGATTTTTATTTCATATTTTGCTGTTAATAAAATAAAATCAACCTGTTAGATCATTTAATATAACTAAACAAGAAAATTAAATAACTGTTCTAATAAAGGAACAGAATTCACAATTCATAAACCTAAGCTGAATATGACAAGGGCATTAGCTTATTAATGTTAACTGACCAACACACAACACAGTTAAAAAAATAAAATTTATTTCATGTTTTTTCAAAAATATTTCAACAAAGTTATTCTAATGCAGCATCTATGACAGAGACAAGAGGCATTCTACTTACGTCAAAACACCACTAGATCCACATCAGGAAAAGATGAAATTTTAAATGCCGCAAAGAAAACCTTTTTTAGTATCTATTTAATACACTAACTCTCAATGATCATTCCAACAGAAAACCCTCAAGTTCCGCATAACTTTGCTCAGTATTAAATTAACAGATATATTTAAATTAAACAAAAAAGCCCTCCTTAGATCTTGACTTTTTTACAATTCATGTCTGTTGTTTCTATTTTCCACCTTAGCTTAATCATACACTTTTTCACCAACATACATTCCATAAGGAATAAGATAACAAGAAAACACTAAATGTAAATTTCAAGATCAATACTCACCGGTGATAAACATCCTTCTTTTACAAGAAAAATCTTACAATAATAATACCCAATGGTTCGGAAAGTCTCTCTACCACCTTTGACTGCCCCTTGCTTCTTTACTGGAGAATATGTGATGCGCAGACAGCCTGGAGACAAGATCCACACTGTGTGACAACAGGAGGACTGAGCTGAGACAAATCACAGTGAAGTCCACCTGTCTCTTGCTGCTGTCCAGACAGCAACGGAGCCGAAAGTGATGGGCTCGGTGTCAACTTGTCCTGAAACCCGCAAAACCTGACAGCTGGCCAGGTGACTTGGAAACAGGACTGTTACAGGCGGAGGTACTGGCCCAAATAGTCTTTGTCTGAGGTCAACAATTAACCCTGCTAGCAGTACTGTTCCTCGTTAAGTCCCAATTCGTTAACAACACACTTAGTCCTCCCCTTGCTATTCGTGAGACAAGCTGACCATAAACATCATTGATAACCAACCTGACCCTCTTCTACACGCGTCTTGTGTCTAACTTTCTCCTATCTACTATGTCTCGTAAACTGCCCTGCATTACTGCCCATGTTCCTGTGTATGTTTACAACTTGACCAAGATGTTCTTCAACTTCACAAAATTCTCAAGGGCTGTTCTACCTTTCAAAATATGTCTGCTGAATTCAATACCATAACGCTTCCATTACATTAAAATGCAAGGGAAAATAACCTCAATTAAGACTGCATGGAAAATCTGACATTTAAACACTTAAACGCTATCACAGGTTAATTGACACACAAAGCCAGTTTCTCGCCATTCTTAAGTTTACTTCTGGTACTTGACTCTGTACCCTGATTCTCATTATGTTCACATGCTTTGTTGTATTTAAATGTAGGTTGTCTGGACCAAAATCTGTAACTTAGGAAAATCAGACTGAACATGGCAGATAAAGTATAGATTAAATATCAGAAAGGTGGAATGAACCGATGTGGTAATATTGCCTTCAATTTTGTATAATATACATACATACTGTATTTATGTTTTAATTTTCAAATTTAGGACCATTAATGTCAATATATTGTTATTAATTTTATAAACTATTAATCAGGGCCGATTTAATGGAGGACACAGAGGGGCATATGCCCCCTCTTTTCCAACTTAAAATACCTTGGAAATAGAATAATACACACAAAATGTCAAGTGGCAGTGCCAAATTTGTTCCAGAATTTTAGTGATGGGGTTTTCTCTGAGATTTCTTATTCCTGAAGGGAACTTTGCACTGTTCCATATCTCTGTATAATCAAACCGCAACTAAACCTGTCTAAGCTAGATAAGTTAATTACATACCAAATGTAAGCTTACTGACTGAGGGTGGAGTGTTCACTTAATTTCTTCACAAACTGAACAGGGTTGTTACAGTGTAAGTGTACAAGATGTCAGGAGAGTGCAATTATGTTTATGGTAACATTATAAAAAGCGAACACTTTTACCCATGAAAATATATATTCATCAATACTTTATCAATATTGATTTTACATTTGAACGCACTTGTGTTCCTACCATAGTGACAAATTTCTGGACATGAGCCAAAACATTTTGGACTAACTTCACATCAGATCAGTTTTGAAGCCACTGAGCAAGTCTCAAAACATTTTGGTATCACTGGCTCAAAATATTTTTGTTTATCAAATCTGAATTTCAGGACACATCTATTGCAATTTATGATCACTCAGTTAATTAGAATATGCATTACAGCATTAATTAGCATTAGGTGTATCATGGGGACCAAAAACAGACCATCTGACAAACTAACACTTTTAGTAGTGCTGGAGATAACAGGTCTTGTCTGTTGTTTTGCTATAACTGTTTAAGTTAAATAAACACTACATAATAATGAGCTAGGCATTTTTGCAGCAAAATTATGCCCAATGTTTAAAGGTCAAGGGTGGAAGATTTCTGCAAAACCATGATCCATCATAACATACACTACTTGGTGATATCATAAACTTGTACTGACAGTACTGTTTGTGTTAGAGAAAGCATAAAACTACAAGCAGGCAGTAGGCATTAATATAAAATTACTGCATGGGTTCTTAATCATTAAGAACCCATGCAGTACTTTTAATGTTAAATACTGTAAAAAAATAATGGCGACCACAAAGCTCTGTAGCCTTAATCTGAGCGGGCAGGTTCATTCCAAAGCCATAATTTTAAGCACTTAATTGGTGACTTACAGTTTAAAGGAGTGTGTACATATATTAAACATGTCGTGTCATACTAAGATCATTGTAAACTACCACACCACTTGATAGAGCTTGTAAACGTCAAGCACGGTAGGGCCTGCTTATACTATATTTCATTGGCCAC
This sequence comes from Sipunculus nudus, assembly GCA_026874595.1. NCBI lineage: Eukaryota > Metazoa > Annelida > Sipuncula > Golfingiida > Sipunculidae > Sipunculus > Sipunculus nudus. The sequence goes on along the minus strand of CM049313.1, from coordinate 4,511,349 downwards.
ATAAGGGAATTGTAGAAGGGGCCCTCATTTGTAGCCCTCTCTGTATCTTCGTTATAAAAGCATGAAGATGCAAATTGACGTTAAGATCTTTATTGCCATGTGGTGTTGATCATCTTACTAGCTTGGCTGAATGGCTGTTGATACCTGGTCTGCATGGCTGATTCAATGTCTATCTCTATGTGAATCTCTATGTGGCTGGTCCAGCCACTGGTCTCTAAATTATATACAGGATGGGGACCTGAACAAAACAGGCGTATCTATCTGCTGGGGATAACAGATAACTCCAGCCTTGACCAGAAATCTGTGTTTGTTACCTAAAACTTAAAAGTCTAATCAAATTAAAATGAACAGGCAAATGACTATCAAATTTACATAAAGTGTACATTAAAATCAGCTACAGACATCTGGCTAAGTGTTTTATAACTAACTTTTAAACTATTGCAGATAACAAGACTTGAGGTTGAAACAAAATAAAAATATCTCTGAATTCATTTAATTAAATGTTTCTAATTTTAATTTAGAATATGCTTACTTAAATCTGAATAGTTAGGCATATTCATCTAATCTTGATCTACATTTTCATATAACTTTATTTGAATTTATCAGAGTTTAAAAGAGATTTGTTGCCTGAACTACAGCCAACAAACACACCAGTCACATTATGTATATAATACAGCTTGTAGTCATCAGTAGCTCCCAGCTATCCACCAGGTCTTCTGGACATTGCTTTAACAAGTATAAAGTTGGTTACCCTAATTAGATGATTGAACTGATAATTTACAAATTATAATAGCTCCTACTGATATAACTATACTACATAAACCACAAATCTATATATGTCAACATCAATTGTATTTGAATTTAAACATCACTTTTATAATGACAGAATTACAGAAGATGAAAACATATTACTTTTCTTTCTCAAATACAATTATGAAACACAAACAATTCCTTTTTTTGCAACCAATATTCATTAGGAACAAAACTATTTTGTAAGTTTATTGGAACTGTTACTATATTAGATGATAGAATAAGGGCAATATTGGCTGCAGTGGACATCGGACGCTGGCCTAAAATTGGCCCCCAGAGCCACTGCTGGGCCACAACTATGGCAAATCAACCATAGCAGCTGTGGCTTGGGCAACAGAGCACCATTTCCGCCGCCAGGCTACCTTATTACAACGAACTCTGTTATATCATAATTAAAACTTGATATTTCTTGCCACTGCAGGTGCCATAGTATCCCCAGACAAATAATCCTCCCCCCCCCCCCCCAAGCCTTTAAACTCCAATAGTGGCCAATAATGCCCGCAGGTTGTCACACTTCATTTGTCCAGGGCGCCTAAAACTGCCCATTTAGGGTCATTTGACATACCCTTACTTGTTAGTTCAGGTGCTGATATATTAACTGTCACCCATCATATTTGTACTTAAATGAAAGAGCAAAACATCAAGAGTTGTTTAATCATGTGATGAAGATTCAAATTGGAGCGGACACCAATGTTTTGATAACAAATACGAATGATATACTTTCACTCACGTGGTTGTCTCACGAGTGGCCTGGCAACATGTTGGCAACGAGAATGAAATCAGGCACTTGCGCTATATTCCGAGGAAATTGGTTATTATAGGCAGTACCGGTGACAGAACATTGACAAAACTAAGTTAAATTTGTTTGCAGATTTAACTTCCTTTATAAAGTGCCTTTCTTTATATATGATCATATTATCAACCTTTTTTTTTATTGGCTAAACATTACGCCACTAGTGACCAATGATCACCGCCCGACTCACTGACGCTTCTGACAGACACCATGTACGAGATCTGCTTGACCTCGTAACTGGGTGATGTAATGGCATTGGAAAAAGATGTATGAGTATTTATTTTAAGTATCAAGTTATTTGCATATCTATAAATCAAATAAACTGACATATATTATGTCATATATAAATATATATAGATAAGTAAAATCTGATGCTCGTTTCAAGCTAAATGATTATACTCTCGTAATCAGGTCAATTGGCCCCTACACCAACTAAGAACTGTGAAACTTATTTAGAATTATTTTTTTATAACTAGACATTTCTTGGCACTGCAGGTGCCAGAGTATCCCCAGATATAGTACGCCCCCCCCCCCCCCCCCCCTTCAAGAATAGGCCCCCATTTTAAGCAGCATATACTGACACTTGGCAAGCAATAATTGTTTCTTCCATCTATCAATCCACAATCTTTTTGAAGATGTTGGTCCTGTGACCTTGACCTTTGACCTCATGACCCCAAAATCAATTGGAGTCTTGCTTTTTCAATGAGACATATATAAGTCAAGTTTGAAATCAATAAATCAATAAAAGCAGGAATTATCATCCAGAAACTATTTTTTTGACAGATAGCTCCTGTGGCCTTGACCTTTGACCTTGTGACCCCAAAACTGATATGGATCATCCACTATTGGCAAGTGAACTATATATTCAAAATGGAAGACCTGGGATGAAAGTTTGGCTTAAAATGTATCCACAGTATTTTTTAAGACGCAAGTCCAGTGAAATTGACCTTTGACCTCATGACCCTAGAACCTATAGGGTTCTTACTTTAGTGGTGGGCCATACGTAAGTCACATTTGAAATCCATATGGCTATCAACACTGGAGATATCATAGGAGGTGTGTGATTTTCACCAAATATGGACATATTAAAGGTCAAGGCCACTCATGGTAAAGGTCATGACCAAAATGTAAATAGACCTCATCCCATAACCCATCTCTCTACATGTGCATGATGTGAAAAAAATTTGTCCATTAGTTTTTTACTTGTAATGCTTACAGTGCTGTCAAGTGGCAATTATGGGGGTATTAAAAGGCGTAAAAACAAGAAAAGGATAATAGGTGGCGCCACCAGTTTCCGGTATATCACAATACTATCCAAGATCTTCAGTCACCTTGATTTTTGGACCAGTCCATGCAAGCTTACTTGAGACATTTAAGAACTTAAGATTTGTGTGATTTTCCCCAAAATTGGACCTATTCAAGGTCAAGGACACTCTCCTAGTAAAGGTCGTGACCTCATTTTAAATAGGCGTCGTCCTCTTACCCATATCTATACATATATCAAGTTTGGTATAGTTCCGTGAAATATTTTTTGGGTAATCGCGCCAACAAGATTTATATGCGGCGGCGGCGAGACCAGTATGAAAACATAGTATCCCCCTGACTTTGTCTGGGGATACAATTAAAAAATAAAAGAACTACTGACTTAACTTATTTGGAGAGGATGAATTTTGATCTGGTCTGGTCCAGTTCCCAATCACAACTGGCCTGGTCCAGTTTTAGAACTGGCCTGGACCAGATCCAAATTGAGAAGCTTGATTTGATCTGGCCTAGTCCAGATCCCAATTGTAATCCGGCCTGTTCCAGTTTAGAACTGAACCAATTGTAATCTGGCCTCGACAAGATCCCCATCAAGATCTGGCCTAGGCCAGTTCTAAACTGGACTGAATTTAAATCTGGCCTGTGACATATATATTTATAATACAAACACCAACGTCAATCTTTTTGTGCTTTAAGTCAGTATGTAACATAACTGTTTGAAGGAATAATGGCCGATTTATCCTGACAATAAGGACTACCAAAATTAGACTTGTACCCCACAATCCTGTCAAAAATGTGGTACAGTCCACTTAATAACCTACACATAACAACAGACTTGTTACAGTTAGCAGCTTATTAATGATAACATAAAATGTAGCCCCGAGGTCTAGCAGTACATCAAAGTTCAAAACCTCGCAATTTTAGTGCCACCATTTACCCGATGTACAAGGAAATACACTCCGCATTTATGGTTGCCATTGACAAAAAATTGGCAATCACTGTACAAAACATGCCGACACTTGTAAACACTTGGTGCTGATTTGCCAATATCTTTTGAAGCTGCTCCAGTGGAGTGTACCCTGAAACAGACTGAGGGAGTCTTTATTATTCTTATTGCCAAACAGCCCTGAGTAAATCAAGGAAGGAAAACTGGTTTACATACCAGTCCCTCACTGACACAAATATTCTTTATTAATAATTTATTAATTTAATCAGTATATATTTATTCTTCTAGAGCCTTAAATGCCATTTAAATGCCTCAATGATAACAATTCTATTAATAATACTTTAATAATTTCCTAAATTATTCCACTGGACTTAATTTATAACAATGCCTCATCAAAATTCTGATACCTTAGTCATTTCCCAAATTCCTATACTGGCTAGATATACCATAACAATGCTTTGTAAAAGTTTCTAACACCTTAAACACTGTCCAAACATTTTAATACCATAATCATTTCTTCTTTTACTAGCTTATATTAATATAAGAGTGCCTTGTCAAATCTTATGATACTAATCATACTTCAGATTCTTTGATAAGCTTAATATTTAATTAATAAAGTAATTATTAAACCTTGTAATATGTTTTAATACACTGATAATTTTTCAATTTCTTTGATCACCTATATACTAATTCATTCATGTTTTTTTTAACTGCCTACTCTATCCTTAGATGTTTCCTTAATATTTATTTAATAAGTATTATTATCTCAGTGAGATAACTATCAGTTTGATCACGTTCTGTACTTAAATACAGTACACTCTTCCCACTCAGCAATACAATACACTACCAGAACATTCAAATGATAAGAGATAACCTTATATGTTTCACAGACATTTTTTTGTCTATTTATAACACAAGTGTAGCTAAATTTAGTAACTTTTATCAAAACATCTAAATATAGCCCTAAAAGATTACAAACAGAGTAACAGATATTTTCCTACCGTCTTGTTAATCTCTGGCTTTATTGTTCTGTCGGTTGCAACAACTATAGTGATACAGGGCTTGGTTTTTGGCAAATCAAATAAAACACATTAAAACACTGCATCGAAGAACATATGTGAATGTAAATTTTGCGTACAGTATTTTAAGAGATACAAAAGGTAGAGAGAAGAGACTTGTGTACTGTTAAATCAAAGTATAACAAGAACTGAGACATCTTCAACTCGTTACTCAGTAATTAAAATTTTAGGAGTTAATAAAACGGAGTATTATGAGTCCTGGCCACACACTTGTGGTAAGATCAACTACACTTGACGATAAGCAAATGGGGCTGTGAAAATTCATTCCCTGACCCTTGCTGTACTTCATATGTCATAAACAGCTTTGTTTTCGTTCGCAAGTCCTCAAAATGCACGTAAAACACTCCTAAGACTGTCAACCTGTCAAACGCGTACCATGACTGCCGTAATGAGTCATAAAAGCATAATGAATGATTAGCTCTTCACGGGCTAAGTGCTCTCGGGAACTTCGTAAAACTGGTGTGTGACAACCAGGTGTCCACTCCCTCGTCTCATCCCTACATTCATGGTCCACTTTCTGTTGGTCTTATTCTATTGGACGTGAACTGGTCACTACTTGATGTAACCTATCCAGGACCACACAATGTCTGTATACATTATTAGTCAACCAACCATCATGCTTAACTCATCTCTGTGTTAATCGTCCATTATCTACTGGACTCACATTCTTTTTCTACTTCTTTATATTGTTAAAACCTACCTCAAACTATACATGTGTGTAATAAACTTTATTTAATTAAAAAATCCATCCCACCTCCATGTATCACTTAAGTAATGATCTAATTTACTATTTCAAATAGAACACCAAAATATCAAGTTTCAGAGGTCCAGTGTTAATCCATGGCAATCATGTAAGTAACCAACCATGATCTCCAGTTATAGCCTCACCTTATAAACATCATGCTTTTACTGACATTAATTAATTAAAAAGACAAACTTTTTTTAATTGTTCAATGTCAAACTTTTTATTAAAATGGTAATGATCCTATCATGCAACTATTTAAATTACTGCACAAGCATACCTAGTAAAAATGGTCTGATTTTTTAACAAGGCCTACAGGCCTAATGTGAACCTGTGCAAAGTTTGGGAGTATGAATGGAGGTTTATTTTTAAAATTTAATATTGATCCTCTTACGTCCTGCATATCTACCTTAGTCATTATGATTTCAGCAAAATGGATGTTTCAAACCTGCAAGTTTCAGACTAGGACATTTTAAAACTAGAATATGGGTAGTCACCAAGCGACAATGTGTATCCCCAGAAATCAGAGTGAGATGGGTGAAGTGAGGCATGGATTAAGTGGAAAGGGGAATAGAGTTAGGTGTGTTGCATATTAGCATGGATGTCTGCAGCATAAATGTGAATGTAAGTGGCGCCACCTGTCATAAAATCAAGAAAATTGTCCAAAATGTATAAACCTACAAAATTTCAGGTGGATAAATCAAACCACTGCTGAGATATGAGTGATATAATCCCAAGGCAGATAAACAGATGGACGCTGTGCATAGGTGGTTGCAGGTGGCACCACCAGTTTTGCCTATGATGAAGAGCTATGTGAGATCTATACACATGCTAAATTTTGGCCCAATCTGTCAAATGGTTCCAGAGATATGAGCTTGGATGTCTGCAGAGTAAACGTGAATGTAGGTGGCGCCACCCATCACAAAATTGAGAAAGCTGTCAAAATTTCAGGTGGATAAGTCAAACCACTGCCGAGATGTATAAACCTGCAAAATTTCAGGTGGAAAAGTCAAACCACTGATATTATCCCAAGGCAGATGAACAGATGGACGCTGTGCAAAAATGGTTGCAGGTGGCGCCACCATTTTTAGTGTATGTTATAAAGCTATCAAAGGGCTACATTTGTGCAAATATTTTAGCCTGATCAGTCATGAGGAATTATGCATCTAGACATTGTGTCTAGACTTCTAGAGGCTGTGTCTAGACATCTAGACACATTGTCTAGACACCAGACAGAGCCAGGTCAGTTGCCATGGTGATGTCTAGACCCCACCTGGATGTACTGAGTGACCTCTTGAATTGGCTGCTGAAACTCAGCATGTTGTTAAAATCTGTTTTCAAACACAGAAAGCCTTTTTAATTTGCTACACTGCTTTTTTAAAGCTGCATTTACCCAATTTATTCTTATAAAACTGACAGAACCCTACCACAGAGTAATTCTTGTAAAGTTTAAACCAATCAGCTTAATAGTTTCATCATAAAACAGTGTATAAGCTAGAAGCATCTAAAATTACATTTTAAAAAAATCATTTTAAAAATCACATCAATGTAGGTGGCGCCACCAATACCTCAATTTAAGATATTACACATGTGACAAACATTGGTATAAAATTTGCTGATGATAGCTCTAGCCGTTTCTGAAATTTTAATTTTAGTGTGCTTTTTTGGACAGATTAATAAGTTCAACCTCCTGTAACTCGGCCAAAAATCTCCGAACTGGAACCATTCGAACAAACTTGAGAAAGATTATTCCAGGAATCATTTCTGTGAAATATTGGACAATTTAGCTGGACAATTTCGAAGAAGAAGATTTTTAAAGCTCTTTCAGCTTTTTCCCTATAAAAACTCAGAAAATGCAGTAAGAAAAAAATAAACAAAATCCAACAGAGTTTTTTTTATTTGCAAAAAATTTGGTGATGATAGCTCCTGCGATTTTTGAGATAGCTATGGTTAACGTACAGACGACGCACGAAGCTGCACCATCGCATAAGCTCATTGGTTCGCTAAAAATAAATTCAAATAAACAAGAAGCAGTCTATGACAAAGCTACCCCAGTCAACTATTGCTTACCATATAAGTACACATTTGCCTGTTTATAATATAAGTATCATCTAGAAACCACTACTGCATAAAACTGCAGGCCACCAGGCTCACAAGCACCTAGTGGGCCAAGAATGGGCTCATATACTTCAGTTCTGATGCATTCTATTTGAACATTCAACTTTCACAAATTTCCTCAAGTTATGAGCAGGATAGGATACCATGGTACTTTTTCAACAGCTATACATAAATCATCAAGATTGACCAAGTACCATTCATTATATCATATCTCCCCACACATCAGCGTTATAGCATGATGTGGCCAGCGGCACTGTCATGGGTTTTTTAATCAAGTACCCATTAACCAAAATTGCTGTCAGCCGTAAGTGTTTCAAGGGTTATACATTAGAATACATCCATACTGAACCATCACTGCCTTTTTCTATCAATCGCCCCTCCTTGTAAACTGTTTGGGGATGGTTTACATGTTTAATATATAGGATAATGGCTTGTCCTGTGATAGTTCGTATCTTAGGTCCTACAGATATATTAAATTTCTAATTACTACTTAAATTTGTGCTAATTAAACCCTTTGTAAATTTCTAATCTGGAGGAGGTTATGTTTTTCACCCGTTGTTTGTTTGTCTGGCTGTATAATTTTCCTCTCTGGCAGAGGTTATGTTCTCATCTGTGTTTGTCTGTCTTTCTGTTCATCCCGACAATACCTACTAAAGTTTTCAATGAATCTTAAACAAGTTTTTTTTGCATGGGTAAGCAATGAGCCAACAAATGTTTAAATTCCAGGAAGGATTAGATAAAATTTGGGGGGGGATCAGTTAAATTTTAGGCTAATGAAGAAAACAAAGAACACCCTGTCTTTCCTCAAAATAAAGGTTCTAGACAAGTGCCAAACTGTCTGCATGCTGCTGACTGGAGGGGGCCCTTATAATGAAGGAGGAGAACCCAACAAATCAAGTTAAAAAATATGCAAAAAATACAATTTTTGTCCCAAATCAACTTCCCAGTAAGCTTCTCTAAATTCACTTGTCTAGCACGATAAGTGCAAGTCCTAAAAGAAAAGAGTTTAAGAACTGTCACTTGTTTTTGTTTCTTTCTATTTTCTTTACTGTTATATTTATGTAATGATTAACACTGTTGGGTCCTGGGACCACTGTTTCTCTAGCTCCAAACAGGTTTACATGAGAAATTTCCATAACTTTAAAAGAATTATTTTTGGCTGGTCAAAAAGTAGGCATCAATAAATCTGGAAAGAGACTGATAATTATCATGCAACCTGTTCCACCAATGGATCCCTGTTTGTCTCGAAAGCTATTCCTACCCTTTCACAAACAAATCCAGTTTAAAATGTTTTGGACAATGTAGGTAAATCAAAACTACCTCCATGAACAGGTTTGAAAATATGTGTAACTGGTCGGAAAATGCTTTAATTGCAGTGTGAATGCACAAAACACTTTAAAACTGGCTTTGAATGAAATTTTATTTTTTTCATTAAAGGTGTATCATTCTTTAACTAATTAAGTTATACCCCTAAGGGCTGTCACATAAAATAGTTACAGCATCAACCACAGTGGACACAGGTGAAATTATCCCATTTTTCAGTGACTGCCCCCCCCCCCCCCCTCTCCACAAAAGAAAACTAAACCTTAAATTCAAATTTTGTGCATTTCTAATTTTTTTTCTTTAGAATCCCCATTTTCACAAAACAAAAAATACACAAGAGCTCACATATGGATAATAATATGGTTGCCAGCCCTAAAGCATCAGTAATATTATCTGAACAGTTCTGGGGTCTTCATTTAACTGGCCCCAATTAAAAATCCAGAGATTCTAACATCAGTGCTGTCCTGGTACATCTCATCATATAGTACAAGTCACAATACATCATATATAACACACGAACACACCCCTTTCACACGCAAAATACAAACTGGTTCCATTTTGAATACACATTAGAGCCTTCGCATGGCAATCCAAAGCGTGTTCAAACCGTTTTGGCTAAAGCATTTGGATCAAGCTCAAGAGATGGTTTCAAACCCTTTTTAATTCATGAATATTGTTTTATCCACTTTGCTAAGTGTCATGTGTTATGCTCCAGAATGGTATGAACCCAGTTTTCAAGCAACAACTCAGTCACTGCACAAGCACAGATGCTTGTGTCAGCATGTTATAACATTTTTCCACATGTGAAATGTGCACCTGATGTAAGGGTGCAAGATGCCCGAGTAAACGTATAAAATGGATTGAAACAGATTTGGCCAAACTGCTTTGCCCAATTTGGTTTGAAAACGTTTTGTGTGAAAGAGGTAAAAGTTCACACATGCCTAATACGATGCATGATCACACTAAACCCTTTCTCAAGACAAACTCTTGGAGAAATATCGGGATTTTATCAGACAACAGTTTTATAAGAATTTTCAGGGGATAAAATTATGAACAAGTGACCCGTGGGTCATGTCGCTCAGCTGACTGACATGTTGACAATATGTCCTTGCACAGACAATAATTAAGGTAATGTAGGTGGCACCATTGTTCATGCATATTAGCTTAATAAGTTCATCAAGACCCACAAGCACAACAAATCTGATGACAAACCAACCAGCCTTTCATGAGGAATCTGGCAATTTGTGTGTATTTTGCATTATTTCTAGGGTGCTCAAACATACCCCAAAACTCTAAGAATATAGTTCACTGTGACCCAATTTTAGGTTTCTGGGGAGACCTTTTGAGGTACTCTCAGGATGTCAAGTAAGAAGATTCTTGGCCCAAAGGTTATGGTTTGTGCCCTACTTTGGTACCAAATTTTCAATTATTCTGAGGGGTGCTTATATTTATAAGCCCCATAGCTAAGAAAATATGGGTAACAGAGACCTAATTACACGTTTCCAAGGAGACTTTCATAAACCTCCCTGGATTTTAGGTTAGAATATTTGAGGTCCAATGTTTATGATTTGTGCACTGCTTTGGTATCAAATTTTTAATTATGATGGGGGGTGCTTATAAGCCCAATAGCTCAGAGAATATGGGTAACAGATCTTATTCTAGGTTTCCATGGAGACTTTTCATGGACAAAACTGGATGTAAAGTTAGAAGATTCCAGGTAAAGTGAATAAATTATAGGAAACTAGAGGAAATTACAGTCTTACTGCTGGAAAAATAGACAATTTTCCAAAGAAGTTAGTATGAGCCTTGCTCAATCCTTCCACATACCCATGCTTTCAACAGCACAGTTTGCTGTGAACTGACACAAGGGAGTTAGCACAGGACCAAGCATGATACTACTATTGAGAGTGGAGTACTGCATGTTTCAGACTTGGTCAGACTGATGATATCTGCAGCTCTGCATGACTGCTGCATATGATGTGTATACAGTTTAAAGTCACCTATACACCTGCCTTACTTGTAGAGATTAAATGAAATTTCTGTCTTACAATGAGTGCATATTAATAAACTGTACACAAAACCTGCAGAGAAAAGTTCCCATAATGCCCCAGAGATGGAGATATATGAGCTTGTTTATCTACAAGTTGTTAGTAAACACAGAACATGTGCCCATGTTAACAAACAGGATAAGCATGTGACCAAAAGGTGATTGACTGCGCATGTGAGGAAGCTGAAAGGTCAGTAGTTGTTTATGCTTTGACACAGAGCATGTGAAGTATCTTTTTTTTTTTGGTCTATCAGATCTGACATCAGATGTCACTGTGCAACATATTTGGATAACGATGGTGGTCATTTTAGCAGGTCCCCCACATGTTATAAACAAGTGAATATAAACAAAACAGGCAGTCTGTGCACCATGGGATCACTGTTAGGCTTGTTCGTACAAAAGGTTCAACAGATGATCATTATTTAATACACATTATTCACTAAAAACCACCTTTCGCTAATACTGCGTATTTGAAACCCTCTCAAACAAAAAGGCAACCAAAGTATTTGATTGTCAATATAAACTGGAAGTAAATAGCTTACCTGCTCTTCAGAGTAACGGTGACCGAGAAACCAGGACAAAACCTGGTGTGGTGTAGCTGGGAAGCTTCAGTCACTGTAAATAACAAACAAATATAAACTATACACAAACAACAAACAAAGATTTTGTAAACTAATGTCAGAGTAGACCTTCTTTACCTGCAATATAATATATGTGTAGATTAAAGGTTTATAACCATGGAGTGTAAATTTCAGCCTTAACCAAACTAATTTTGCTGCTTTGTTGGCTGTAACAAGTGACCCACGGGTCATGATGCTCAGCTGATTGACCAGCTAAAAAAATGCCAAGCATTTGTCAAGTGAATCACGAAACACAAATTCAAAGAGCGCCCAGAACCTCTTTCAAATATTAGACTGTGAACACAAAACACTTGTAAACCAGACTAGTGATTGGCCAATGATCAATTATAATAGATGACCAATGTTGGTACAAACACAATCTGATCATTGACCTTGCAGTGTCATAATCGATTATAAAGTTTTGCAAATAACAGGCTTTCGGATGAGGAACAGTCTGGGATTAATAATAACTTTATGTAACAAGGTTGCTACACACACATATATGTTATAGAATTGTTACATATTAGCAAACCTATAGGCCTGCATATCAGAGATTAGAAAATATAAAGGTCTGTATATGGTATAAAATTTCATAATCCTATACAACTGATTAATTCTGATTATCGGTCTGTTGAGGTCAACAGATTTTTACTGATGATCTATCATGAAATTACATCCAATTCCTGACACTTATTCCCTGACACTAAATCAGACACACAACTTATCAAAGCTCGGTTTCTATAAGCCCAGCATGAATACAGTGGCCCAAAATGCACTAGTTCACAGTGAAGGGAAGTTCAGCTCTGGCCAATAATAAATATAACTTGGTGATGCACAAATGCATAGATACACTGCACTAAAAATATATCCCCAAACTGATACATTGTCAAATAATGGTATTTGATAAACAAGGAATGAAACTGATTTGGAATCTCAACTATAAAATACTTAATTTAAAACTATAATATTTAAAACTATAATATAAGTATCTTATATGTATCATATCCTGTCCTCTTCTTGAACCATATATTGCAATAAGTATCATTACATATTGGGAGGTTATTCATTATAACCCTAAGAATTTTGGTACAGGTGTGCTAAATAGTATATATAGAGAATTCATAAAACATATGTCAAGGCCCAAATCCTGATAGGGATTTGGGCTGGATCAGTACTGGACCAGATCCTGATCAGGGTTTAGGCCAGACTGCATCCCTTGATGTTTGGCCTGGACTAATTGTCGATTAGTCTGGACCAATTGCTGATTGGTCCAGACAAAATCCTGATCGGGAGACATAATACCTTCAGCACATACTTCAGATTAAATCAAGGATAATCCACCTTAGTTCAGCCTACTCATAAACGTTGATTTAATTTTATCATGACAAACCTATATTCACGCAAAACTTTAACTACCTAGTTTAACATGTAAATATTAGTAGGGCTGGTACCTGACATGAATTAATTGAAGGAATAAAAGAATACTACTGACTTTTGTGGCACAAGTTTACCTTTGGAAAAAATCCAAAATTTGTTAATCTTAATTGATAAAACTTTCTGGCTTGTACTTAAAACCTGTACGCATCATGCATATGATTCAAAAAAATTAAATTCTGCATAAAAAAATAAACAAAAGCATTTCATAAATATAAATAATTTTACACTGATTTGATAATTATAAAGAGCCTTGTGGAGAAGAAGTTAGCAAGTAGATACAGTGCTGGATCAGGGGTATGGGCTGCCATAACCTTCAGCTGATTGAAAAAGAAGTCTTGTTATTAACTGAAGATTGGGATTCATGCCAGACTGAATCCTGATCAAGATTTAGGCTGGACCAGTAGGGATCTGGGCCATATACACACACACACACATACAAAGAATAATGTTGAGCTATTTAAATACACAATCAGATTAACTCACTCCCCTATTTTCCCTCTTGTTTACAATTTCTCCGTGAATTCTCTATATTGACAGAGGATGTAATATATTTTATTGACTTCCATTAAAAAAAAAGAGTGAGCCAGACCAATGAAGAAAACCAGTGGCGCCAAGCAAGAAATCTATCATTCCTACCCAAGGCCAGCAAAAGATGTGGGTGTAGTTTCCATGGCCCCGATTACATCCTTGGGTAACAGAGACAGCTTGATAGGTGGAATGTTTGCCTTAATTAAAACACAGAAGGGGCTGGCCTCATCAGAGAAGGCCAGTCAACAATTAGTCATAGTCAGTAGACTTCCTGGCCTTGACTACTTTAGCAGACTTGAGTTACATCTTACTAACACAATGTAGACACACCCTAGTCTGACCTTGGAGTACAGAACTGATACCAGTGGTATCTGGGTTTATGTATTTTTGTTTTACCCTCACTCCATCTTTTAATTAATCACATTGTGTTGTTGGGGTATAACATATTAAAACATGTAAACATCTCTTTTTATTAAATAACAGTATCATCAAAACACAAGCAAAATCTTCTTTGTTTGGTTTATGTATAACATATTTTCCTGCACACCCATCTTTTATTTAATAACAGTATTAACACAGTTTATTTCATGAAAACATAGTTAACTGACTACCATGTAAGAAAAGTACTAAAGGATTTCAGCTGTAATTATAGGAGTATAAAGATATATTAGTGCTGAAGGATTTCAGACGTACAACTTCAAAATCAAATTTTTTCACAGTGGGAGCTGGTTTTAATTGATCCCACTTGATGGTTCTATACTAAAATTGATGGTTAAAAAGTTAAAAAATACAAAATACACTTTTATTTTGTATTAAGCAGACTTATATTGAATTTAATTTTAAATTGCTCTTCTTTATTTAACAAGTTCCTTGATAAGGATTCTATTTAATCTATAACACCACAGCAATGTAATTTGTACATCATTTTTTTTTTCAACAATGCAGAAATTATAGAATTATACGAGTCTGGACTTGATTTATAAGATACATAGTGACAAAACATTAATCATATCTCATCAGATAGTATTAAAGACCCTTACGAGAGAGCTTAATCTCAATGTTTCTTCTGTTTATCAATGTTACAATACAAGCAGGTGTAAGCGAAGCAGGGTAGCTGTATGAAACCCATTGTGATGTTTCGGTTACTTTAAGCTCCTCTATTTCACTGACAGGCAGCTGGGGTTGCGTGATTTTCAGATGTGCCATTGCCATCACAGCCTGCGTGTGGACCATCCGAGTCGAACGAAGGAAAGCATTCTTTCCTGTTGCCAGCTGTCCCAGTGAGAGAACAGCACTGCAGCCGACTTGGACCAGCCTGTCCAGCACTGATCTGGCAGCCATTGGTGCTGACATCACCTGCAGTAGCAGCAACTGCACATGCTTGCCGACAAGAATACAGCTGTGCCCCAACAGTTTTACTAAAGTCCTTTCAACATTTAACCCTCTCAAATAGATCAGGATTTTGTTAAAGACCCTGTAAACCTTCCAACAAACAACTACGATTACACCCCCGTTTTTGCTGGCCTGGTTCCTATCTCCAGCTGCCTACAGAAAGTTTGTTACTGTATGGACGGGAAAAAAAAATTAACGAAATGGCTGCAGGCATGCCGACATCTGGCTTGGAAGCGCATTAAATTCCTGTGGCATTTCAGTGTTACCTGTTCAACAGCAGGTGTAAACACCAAACCCTCGATATTCCTTTATGTCTACACTCTATGTTGATAGGTTACTGTCATGTGACAACCCAGAGAGAGAAGTGAGACACCAGATCAGCTGACAGTGAAGCTGCTAGTGTTACATTAACCGTTAATCCTTATGTTTTTCATGAATATTTAAAATAAAGCTTTCAAATGAATGTATCACCCACATCATGAGGCCTAGTACATCAAGTGCTGTGGTGGGCACCACCATAACTCTAACTGCACAGTCATGTCTGGGGACAGGTATTCTAAGAAAGTTTAGAAAGATCAGACAATTTAAAACTGTCACCTGTAGGTAGTATTAGTAAGATTTACACAAGGCTGATGACATAAACAGAATAAATAATGATTCGTTAGCAATAATTAATATAAGTTAAATGACTCAGCAGCTCAAAGACATGGGTCTATCAGCTTGATCTCAATTAGCAAAGTCAAATGCAAGACACATCTTGACTGAAAAAGATCACTTTAGGTTCAGTAGAGAAGCTATTAGAGAGTTATTTTAATCAAGTTATCAATGGAATTCAAAATACACCACTAGTCATCAAATGGTAGTCCTGCTAGTCAACAGAAAGTCATCAAGTGATGGTTAAACTTAAGTCAATGGCAAGTCTTCAAGTGATCAAGGACAAATCAACAAGTCAGCAAGTGATGGTCAACTCAAGTTAACAAAAGGTTATCAAGCGTTGGTTAAACAGCAAGTCATTAAGTGATGGTCACACTTAAGTCAACAGCAAGTCATCAAGTGATGGTCAAACTCAAGTCATGGCAAGTCAGCAAGTGATAGTCAAACTCAAATAAGCAGCAAGTCATCAGTTATTTTTAATCAAATGATCCCTTGAATTCAAAATACCTCCCAGACATCAATGGGTAGTCCAGCTCAAGTCTGCAGAAAATATAAGTGATGGTCAAACTCAAGTAAACAGCAAGTCTCCAAACAATGGTCACACTAAAGTCAACAGCAAGTCATCAAGTGATGGTCACACTCAAGTCAACAGCAAGTCATCAAGTGATGGTCACACTCAAGTCAACAGCAAGTCTTCAAGTGATGGTCACACTGAGGTCAATGGCAAGTCATCAAGTGAAGTCACGTTTTAGTTAATCACAAGTCATTAAATAATAGTCACACTTAAGTCAACAACAAGTCATCAAGTGATGGTCACACTCAAGTCAACAGCAAGTCACCAAACAATGGTCACACTCAAGTCAACAGCAAGTCTTCAAGTGAAGGTAGCACTCAAGTAAACAGCAAGTCTTAAAGTGATGGTCACACTGAGGTCAATGGCAAGTCATCAAGTGAAGTTACATTTCAGTAAAATTCATTTAATCACAAGTCATTAAATGATGGTCATCACACTCAAATCATGTTGCGGAATCCCCAACTGTGATAAGATTACAGTTGTGGCCCTGACCTGTACACTGTGGCCATGTGATAGTGAAATTGTATGCAGCACCAAAGAACTACATGTACACATCAAGATACATCCAGTCCTGTCTTTGGTAGTAAATGAGTCTTCCTGGCAAAATTACCACATTCTTACCTTAATATTTTAATGAAACAGTATCCCCTACGATCTTTATAAGCCCGCCGTGATTTAAACATGACAAACTTTAAGAACTTGTGAGCAGACATTGATCGACTTGTACCCTGCACGATCCCCTATTAACACCTGCTTTTTCCAGTGCCAACAGTGGTAATATTACAGTGGGGTCCCAGTCTAAATCCTGTTGCAAAGAAATGTGGGACACTCCAAAGAATCATGGCGATGTCTTATCTATGTCAACATTAGGGCTCTTGGTAAATATATGGATATGTAGGGCATTTGAGGATTACATTTGTGCTACAATTTTTCAGAAGTTTCATAAAACATCCAAAAACAACGAAAAAGTAATTATTCTATGTTGACACTGGATAAAAAGTCACACAATTCCAAAGGGTCCCCCTTTTTGGAACAATACACAGTTTTCACAGTAAGGCTAAACTCAAGACGTTGATGGAGAGGAGTAGAGCGAATCAGAATAAAGGGTTATGGGATGAGACTAACTCAAGTCATCAGAAAATCATGAATTTATTATCAAACTCAATTCAACTGCAAGGTGTCAAATGGTGGTCAAACTCGAGTCAACAGCACGTCATCCAGTGCTGGTCATACACCTTAGTCACTGCTTTATAATCACATATTTAGTTAACAATGGAATTCAGTGATGGTGATGGGGCTGTGTACTGAATGCTTGGTATCAGACACTGATGACGTCAATAGTGGCACCGTCTGAATATCTCTCATAAGGCTACATTCTCAGAAGTTTATGAAAAATAGTTTGTGTTCAGTTACCAAGGTGACAAGAAACAACATAGCCACCCAATTACATTTGATTCTATTTCTAGTTGGGTTTGGATGGGATGCAAAAATGTACTTAATTTTTCAACAGATACATTTAGTAAATTGTTGAAAATATTTAAATTGATAAAAGTTGACAAGTGGCCCATTGGCCATGATGCTCAGCTAAAACTGACACACTACATGGCCATACTAGTTACATTTATACAGGATACAATGACCTAATGTGGCCCTTATAAGTAGTTAACCAAGTAGACAATGAGTAATAGTAACATATTATAGTTATAGGCACTAATTCAATTACTTTTCCTAAGTAATAGGCAATAATAGATAAAAGCCAGTCAAAAAATGTTGAATAGTAGTAATGGTGATAGTAATGGATAGATGAGTAATAGATTAATAGCTATTACTTTAATTACCAGCCTGTGGGGTAATCAAGAGTGTGTTAGGTCAGAGTGCAAGTCAGCAGCAACATTGACAAGGCCTCCGCTGAGCTGTACCTGCATGCTTTCATGCCTAAGGACTTAACCACAGGTGGCACAGGCTTATCCTGGGGCATGATATCCTCACTAACAACAGTGGCACAGGATGACAGCAGTGTTGGTACATTGACATAGTAGGTGTTTTCCCTGGATACTGATAGCTCTTTACAAACAAAGCACAGTACAGCCACACCCTTTGATGTTCAAATATAAGCATCTGATAACCTGGTCAGAACCAAGTCAGGCAGAACACCAAAGGTTAACTCATACATGGCGATTGTTTCCATACTAAAATTTTTTTACACAAATCTATGATATCCTGTCAAAGCTTGGGGCTTTCTTTTGTGACTATATTTCAGTCCAAAATTTTGACTATATTTCCTTCCTGTGACATTTTTCTTTCAATTGTATTGTCACCAGTGAAAAAGGAACACTCCACAGAAACCTTGTTTGCCTTATGTTATAAACATAACTCACCTCCCAGATGAACCTGGATGACAACAGTGACTTATCCATAATAATGCTCAAGTACATTTGATTTTAGGCAGAAATGTAATGTAAATGTAATGTGAGTTAGTGTTTCTTTCAAAGTAGGTAATAGAACTGCATGCAGTTACGATTTGAATCTTGTTTAATTACAAGTGATTTTCAGTTTTAAAGTGAAACAGGGAAATATTAATAATAATCAAATTTTCCAATTCCCCACCCTGATACCACAAAGGAAACCTTACTCTTATAATGAAGACAAAGTTTGCACATCACCAAGGCTCACTGATAATTGCATCATCTGAATTAACTAGGTAACTATGAGTGGGCAAAACAGAAACCTCATCCTCCTCCCCATGCAGACAAGATAGATGGAAACTTCAAGGCAAACTACAAGCACTGTAGGAAAATGATCAGGGGATCAAGAAAAGGCACGTCAAACTTTATTGAACAAGTAATGGTTAATAGTAATAGTAATAGTAATAGGAGTAAAATAATAGTCACTTATTACTTTTGGAATAATAAATTATAGTAGTAAATAATAGTTAGTAGTTACAGGCAAACACCAAAAGTATTAGTAATAGGTCCTATTGTTGAAACCATTAACAGAATCCATGTCTCTTACCAAGATATGAAACAAAGACCTGACACATCCTGAAAATAGGTTAACATAGGTGGTGTCGCATGATAAAATTTCCTGTCAAATACGATACAGACAGACCCAGCCACTCTTGGTTTACAGCTAAAAATCATAGACAAGAATGGTAAAGATCCTTTATTCAGACCCTGCTTTTTTTAGCTTTCAAAGAAGTAACATTGGATTTTTAACTGATTTGAAATTTGATAGCACAGCTATGCAAACATCTTTCCATTGCAAAGAAATCTACAGATAACATTTTATGAAAATTGCTTGAATAGTTATCATGATACTGCATTCAAGATGAAATCCAAGACTCTTCCATAGTGGTCCTGTTGAATTTCTAACCAACTGGTACAGCAAAAGCAGACATAAAATATAAGATTATTGATGGGTCTATAATTTGAAAATGCAAATGATCCCATAGGGATCAATCACCAGAAAAAATTTCAGAGTAATGGCTCAAATGGTTCTTGGGATCCTGTGCACAACAGTGTGACAAATAGACAGACAACCTGACAGATGGACAAAAAGAAAGACAGCCTAATTACTATAGTACTCACCAAGGCTGGGCCTTAATTAACCATGATATTATGCAGTATTAATTGACATTTTCTTAGTTTAAGGAAACAGTTGAAACAATGATTCTGGATTGCAGGAAGTGGATTGACAAAGGTTGGACCACCAAAAGTATGTTTTTGAATACTGGTCA
Source organism: Sipunculus nudus (assembly GCA_026874595.1). Classification (NCBI taxonomy): domain Eukaryota; kingdom Metazoa; phylum Annelida; class Sipuncula; order Golfingiida; family Sipunculidae; genus Sipunculus; species Sipunculus nudus. Next base: position 4,491,290 of record CM049313.1, on the reverse strand, counting down.
CATGATCAATATCATTGCCAAAACCTTTCTTAAGGTAACTATCCTTTTGTATGCATTTTTATGGACAATTCTTTATAACTGGTGGGGTGCTAACCTAAGTGTTTCAACTCTCAAATCAAAGAGTGCAGGTTCAATGCTGTCCAATGTTTGCATGCTGATAGCCTTTAAAGTGTAGATGAGGAAGACACTTTCAATTTTAAGATCAATTGCAACAGACTTGTTAGACAAACCGCAACACTGAGAAAGGTGACTTTCAAAGGACACAAAGTTATATTTCTTCTCTATAGTTCACAGAATATAGGACACACTGACCTAATTTTGTGCTTCCAAGATCTGCCCAGGCCCTTCCAAGATGTAAAGTAAGGTTCAAAGCTTTCTTAGTCAAATGGTTATTCTTTGCACCCTTTTAACAGCTGGACAACCAGACTGCCAGACAATGGACAAGGCCCATCGCTAAAGCTTCAATGAAACTCAAAATTTGAATGAAAAATAAATTCAATATAGTGTAGTAATGGTAAATTGTTTGCTAGTAAAGATAAAATAATAATTTAAACATTTAAATTAATTTTCTTTACTAAATTTGAAATTTTAATTTTTGTTAAAAAAAGTGAAAAGTAGTTAAGCAAATTAGCTCCTTGGGATATTGTAGACCTGCAAATAGTGACATGATAACTTACTATAAAAGGATGGCAATTTGATCTATATAAATTCATTATGCAATAATAATATTATATGTGACTTTGTAAATTATCATTGTGTAACTGTGCTAATTTAAGAAACCATGTTTCCTGTAAGAGAAGGGATCATGGCTTTAATCTATTAATTAGTAGTCTTAATTGTATCATAAAACGTGCTGTTCATGTGGGGGGGGGGGGACACCATTTGATGCTGTTATTTTACCCATAGGCAAAAGACGTCTCTGATAAATTAATCATAGGGACATTAGAAGGCTGGCTGGACAAGATAATACAAGACAAAATATTCAAAGTCCAAGTCAGCCTGTGACACAGTCAGTGGGCAAGCGAGCCCCCACCAGTCACTGACCACAAGCACACAGTTAATAACACAGCACTACAACAGAGCTTTACCTGTGTGACATGCAGCCAAGTTGACTGAGCCTTTGCTTCCAAATATAACACTGAGGCTGGACTGGTTGAAAGCGCTGGGTCCCTGCGCAACACCAACTCAGTCAATGCTAATCTGAAGCAGACTTCCCACTCCTATAGTAACTAGGCCAACTCTGACGTCTATAACTGGTAACTGGCTCTGTTCTCTTTAGCAACAGGTTTACCTTCCAGGCTATTTATGGAACAGAAAATCTATAAATAGCACACTCACTACCACAGGAGAGCTGACAAACCATTAGACAAAAGGCCAACATTTTATCAGCCAATTAATACTAGGGTTATCTGACGGGTGAAGACCAGGTAGTCTATAAAATTTGCCTGTCCAGCAGATCTATCCTTCGTAGAGGAAAAGCTTTTATCAGAAGGTCCTTCCCGCGAGGACGATGTCCTTGTATTGATTTGTCGTGTGTCACATGGTCAGTAACCAATCTTCAGGCAACCAGTGGCCATGGATCATCTGGAAGATTACCTGTGGATCTTAACAAGGTTTACAGGTATATACACCTGTAAACGAGCTGGTCATTTCACAAGCACAGCCAGCAGGTCCAAACTCCCAGCCTGCAGATTTACAATGTGTGCAGAGGGTTATCCAGGAATAGAGGTTTTAGATAAAGATAATGAGCGAGCTGAAGGTCCCTGGTTCAATCCCCGCCAGAGCCTTGTGGTCTGCATTGTCATTCCCCGCCTTATATCAGTTCAGGTCTGTACGATCCTTCAATGGCATTTAATAGCAGTACAGGTCTGCATGGTTATTCCCTGGCATTATAGCAATACAGGTTTGCATGGTCGTTCCCAAGCATTATAGCAGTACAGGTTTGCATGGTCATTCCCACGCATAATAGCAGTACAGGTCTGCATGGTCGTTACAAGGCTTTATAGCAGTACTGGTCTGCATGGTCATTCTATGGCATTATAGCAGTACAGGTTTGCATGGTCGTTCCCAAGCATTATAGCAGTACAGGTTTGCATGGTCGTTCCCAAGCATTATAGCAGTACAGGTTTGCATGGTCCTTCCAAAGCATTATAGCAGAACAGGTTTGCATGGTCGTTCCCTAGCATTATAGCAGTACAGGTCTGCTTTGTTGTTACAAGGCTTTATAGCAGTACAGGTCTCAATGGTCATTCCCAGGCATTATAGCAGTTCAGGTCTGCATGGTCGTTCCCAAGCATTATAGCAGTACAGGTTTGCATGGTCATTCCCAAGCATTATAGCAGAACATGTTTGCATGGTCGTTCCCAAGCATTATAGCAGTACAGGTCTGCTTTGTCGTTACAAGGCTTTATAGCAGTACCGGTCTCCATGGTCATTCCCAGGCATTATAGCAGTACAGGTCTGCATGGTCGTTCCCATGCATTATAGCAGTACAGGTCTGCATGGTCGTTACCAAGCATAATCGCAGTACAGGTCTGCATGGTCATTCTATGGCATTATAGCAGTAAAAGTCTGCATTGACCTTACCAGGCATTATAGCAGTACCAGTCTACATGGTGGTTCCCAGGCATTATAGCAGTACAGGTCTGCATGGTCGTTCCCAAGCATTATAGCAGTACAGGTCTGCTATCGTTCCCAAGCATTATAGCAGTACAGGTCTGCATGGTCGTTACCAAGCATTATAGCAGTACAGGTCTGCATGGTCATTCTATGGCATTATAGCAGTACAGGTCTGCATGGTCCTTACCAGGCATTATAGCAGTACCAGTCTACATGGTGGTTCCCAGGCATTATAGCAGGACAGGTCTGCATGGTGGTTCCCAAGTATTATAGCAGTACAGGTCTGCATGGTCGTTCCCAAGCATTATAGCAGTACAGGTCTGCATGGTCGTTCCTAAGCATTATAACAGAACAGGTTTGCATGGTCGTTCCCAAGCATTATAGCAGTACAGGTCTGCTTTGTCGTTACAAGGCTTTATAGCAGTACCGGTCTCCATGGTCATTCCCAGGCATTATAGCAGTACAGGTCTGCATGGTCGTTCCCATGCATTATAGCAGTACAGGTCTGCATGGTCGTTACCAAGCATAATAGCAGTACAGGTGTGCATGGTCATTCTATGGCATTATAGCAGTAAAAGTCTGCATTGTCCTTACCAGGCATTATAGCAGTACCAGTCTACATGGTGGTTCCCAGGCATTATAGCAGTACAGGTCTGCATGGTCGTTCCCAAGCATTATAGCAGTACAGGTCTGCTATCGTTCCCAAGCATTATAGCAGTACAGGTCTTCATGGTCGTTACCAAGCATTATAGCAGTACAGGTCTGCATGGTCATTCTATGGCATTATAGCAGTACAGGTCTGCATGGTCCTTACCAGGCATTATAGCAGTACCAGTCTACATGGTGGTTCCCAGGCATTATAGCAGGACAGGTCTGCATGGTCGTTCCCAAGTATCATAGCAGTACAGGTCTGCATGGTTGTTCCCAAGCATTATAGCAGTACAGGTCTGCATGGTCATTCCTAAGCATTATAGCAGTACAGGTCTGCATGGTCACTCTATGGCATTATAGCAGTAAAAGTCTGCCTGGTCTTTACCAGGCATTATAGCAGTACAAATCTGTGGGCATTATAGCAGTACAGGTCTGCATTGTCTTTCCCAAGCATTGTAGTAGTACAAGTCTCCATGGTTGTTACCAGCCATTATAGCAGTACAGGTTTGCATGGTCGTTCCCAGGCATTATAGCAGTACAAGTCTGCATGGTTGTTACATGGCTTTATAGCAGTACGGGTCTGCATGGTCTTTCCCAAGCATTATAGCAGTACAGGTCTGCATGGTCATTCTATGGCATTATAGCAGTACAGGTCTGCATGGTCGTTACAAGGCATTATAGCAGTACAGGTCTGCATGGTCGTTACCAAGCATTATAGCAGTACAGGTCTGCATGGTCATTCCCAAGCATTATAGCAGTACAGGTCTGCATGGTAGTTACCAAGCATTATAGCAGTACAGGTCTGCATGGTCATTCTATGGCATTATAGCAGTAAAAGTCTGCATTGTCTTTCCCAAGCATTGTAGCAGTACAAGTCTGCATGGTTGTTACAAGGCATTATAACAGTACAGGTTTGCATGGTCGTTCCCAGGCATTATAGCAGTACAAGTCTGCATGGTTGTTACATGGCTTTATAGCAGTACCGGTCCGCATGGTCTTTCCCAAGCATTATAGCAGTACAGGTCTGCATGGTCATTCTATGGCATTATAGCAGTAAAAGTCTGCCTGGTCATTTCCAGGCATTATAGCAGTACAAATCTACAGGCATTATGGCAGTACAGGTCTGCATGGTCTTTCCCAAGCATTGTAGCAGTACAGGTCTGCATGGTCTTTCTATGGCATTTTAGCAGTACAGGTCTGCATGGTCCTTACCAGGCCAATAGCAGTACCAGTCTACATGGTGGTTCCCAGGCATTATAGCAGGACAGGTCTGCATGGTCGTTCCCAAGCATTATAGCAGCACAGGTCTGCATGGTCGTTCCCAAGCATTATAGCAGTACAGGTCTGCATGGTCGTTCCCAAGTCACTCTATGGCATTATAGCAATAAAAGTCTGCCTGGCCGTTACCAGGCATTATAGCAGTACAAATCTGTGGGCATTATAGCAGTACAGGTCTGCATTGTCTTTCCCAAGCATTGTAGCAGTACAAGTCTGCATGGTTGTTACCAGGCATTATAGCAGTACAGGTTTGCATGGTCGTTCCCAGGCATTATAGCAGTACAAGTCTGCATGGTTGTTACATGGCTTTATAGCAGTACGGGTCTGCATGGTCTTTCCCAAGCATTATAGCAGTACAGGTCTGCATGGTCATTCTATGGCATTATAGCAGTACAGGTCTCCATGGATTTTCCCAAGCATTATAGTAGTACAGATGGGCATGGTCGTTCCCAAGCATTATAGCAGTACAGGTCTGCATGGTCGTTTCCAAGCATTATAGCAGTACAGGTCTACATGGTGGTTCCCAGGCATTATAGCAGTACAGGTCTGCATGGTCGTTACCAAGCATTATAGCAGTACAGGTCTGCATGGTCGTTACCAGGCATTATAACAGTACAGGTCTGCATGGTCGTTACCAGGCATTATAGCAGTACAGGTCTGCATGGTCGTAACCAGGCATTATAACAGTACAGGTCTGCATGGTCGTAACCAGGCATTATAACAGTACAGGTCTGCATGGTCGTTACCAGGCATTATAGCAGTACAGGTCTGCATGGTTGTTCCCAAGCATTATAGCAGTACAGGTCTACATGGTGGTTCCCAGGCATTATAACAGTACAGGTCTGCATGCTCGTTACCAGGCATTATAACAGTACAGGTCTGCATGCTCTTTACCAGGCATTATAACAGTACAGGTCTGCATGGTCGTAACAAGGCATTATAACAGTACAGGTCTGCATGCTCGTTACCAGGCATTATAACAGTACAGGTCTGCATGGTCGTAACCAGGCATTATAGCAGTATAGGTCTGCATGATGATTCCCAAGCATTGTAGCGAAACAGGTCTGCATGACTGTTACCAAGCATTATAGCAGTTCAGGTTTGCATGACTGTTACCAAGCATTTTAGCAGTACAGGTCTGCATGATCATTCCAAAGCATTAAAGAAGTACAAGTCTGCATGGTCGTTCCGAGGCATTATTGTTCCTTGAGATTATAGATCCAACTTAAGAGCCCTTAGGGATCAATGTCTTGTGACTGTATGGGATCAGGAATTATCTTGCACTCGTTATCAGTAGGGGCTCATCCAAGATTAACCCTCCACGTTCAGGAAATGTCACCTGCCATGGTCTTCTGGTCTCTATGGAAACCTATGAATCTACAGGTAGCTTGATATTGCTTAGTTCCACACCTGTTGGTCAGCAGTTGACAAGTTGGATGTAGCTCAGACTCCCACGGTTAAATCTTTTAGCCAAAATCAGGATTTCCCACACAATTCTGTGACTTCCCACAATTCCATGATCCTGACTATAGTTACTTCCACCACCCCTGTCCACCTGATTTTTTCTGCAATTATCTCCAGGTAAGACAAACTTGCCAAACAAAATTTAAACCAAATGCCAGTGGAGGAAAAGGGATTATTTTTGGTACCATACCTAATATTTTTTATCTAATTTTTTACTCAACCTTTTTTCAATTATCTGAATTAATTTCTAATTTGTCACAGAAGAATTTCTTATTAAATGAATTATTTTCTAACTCTTTAAAGACTTCCAAGGTCTTCCTAGACTTGATTTACTTTTTGATCTCTCATAAACTTATGTTTTCACCCTATCCCTCTGTTTGTTGGTTTGACTGTTTGTAGACTAAGTTACAGTGACTAAGTTACACAAATGTACCAAACCAATTTCCACAAAACTTAGTGCAGGGATGGAGCATGGGTTAGGAAAGATCCCATAAACTTTTGGCACCCATCTGGTTAAAGAAACGTTCAAGAAATGTCTTTGCCTCATTTACAACTGAATCACCTGCTGCCCTCTATCAGCTGATTCTGACACTATAGTTAGGGAAGGGACATAGGTCTGAATATCCCTTTAATTCTGGTTCCAATCTGGATTAAGGGGTGGATGCAGTAGACCTGTCCTCCTTTGGCATATATGATGAGCTCTAAGTGTGATCATGTAAGTGTTAATCTACCAAGTAATTAGCCACAATTGGTCCAGTTGCAGTGCAACTCTCTGCAGTTAGATCCATTTCTTGGTGCTGTTTTCAGAGTGTAATTGTAATATTTCCTTGCCCTTATCAAAGGGAGAAAAACTCATTCCTTGCAAAGTTAATAAAAATTTTACCATGTCACCCACTGATTGTTTCGTTCTGACTAAAACCAGGTGTTATAAGCAGGTTGTGGGTATGAAGATTACCATAAGTATTTTCTTTTACTTGAAGGTTTAATTTCAGTTTGCTCCTGATGCAGACCCCTTTTTTGTAATATTCTGTAAGTACTTGGCTATCTGACAGAGCTTTCCTTCTGCTGGACTCGAGATGGACTGGGCCTGATTTCTTGAGTCTTTACCTGTGGGTCTGAGTCTGAGACACTTGAGCCCAAGTCTGAGTACAACTTCAAGTCCCTAAAAATGAGGAGTCTATTCCTCCAGCACTGCACGTCCCAGTAACGTCCACGTTTCTGAATATCTCTTACCACGGCACAACCTCAGCCAGGAAATCATAAAGAACAGCAGGAAATTGTGTTAAATCATGACGTACCCTTCATTCACTTCAGTTTCCGGCACTTCTTGTGGGTGTAATCGTTCCTGACTTTATATTCTGAAAGCCCAGATGGACAGCACAACACCTGTAACCATGCGCTGATTCTCAGCTATTACAATGCAATTGTCTTTGATTTCCTGCAATATATCACCATGCCACGGAAAGTTTCAAGGAAGCATAAAAATCTACTAGCCGTCCACATTTTGCTTGGATTTCCTATGCTACCATATGTTCAGACAAAACAGCATGACAGCTAAAAAATTCTTTCAGATTCTTTTTTAAGAATTCTGGTGACCAGATTCCTCTCTTGTCATAAAAATCCAGTAATCTTTCAGTTGTGACCCAGGCCTCTATATTTGGGAGACAAGTGTGTTAATAAAATCAATTTTAGCCCCCCTCCCCCTAAAAAAAAGTATGGTCTTTAGGCACTGCATGCGTCAATTTTAACCCCCCGCATCAACAATTTTTTTTTTATTTTCAATTGAAACTTACCAATTTGAGCTCCAGCCACCTGGACATTTCTTTCAAGAAGATAAAATAATACAATTTTGATAAGACCTTCTTTGTTGTGTAGCATTTTACCTGTTTAGCAAAACAATTGTCATTATCATGCTTTTTCCTGATCATAAGACATTTTTATCGAACCATACAAAAAAGGTAAAAAAAATCACTAGCACACTGATTTATGATAAAAAGTGCCTGAGAACATACCTTTTTTTTTGCCTTAGTATTTTCTTTTTGTGTGTGTGTGTGGGGGGGGGGGGGGAAGTGTATCAAAGCCATTTCTTTTCCAGGGTTTGAAATTTGAAAGACTTTCCACTGAACATTGGGTTCTTTCAAGGCAAAGAACATCTCAGACCTTCATAGACTTTATCAAACAACACTTTTTTTTTACTGAAATGAAAAACTATGATTTAAGTCCAATTTCTGAAAGCAGTAGAATGTGTTACATGACTTGGTAGACAATTTTCTATTTATAATATCCTAATTCACACAGGAATAATAAATTTTCTAGAAGTTGTGATAATTCTTTTATTAGGCAGGAAATAAAAGTATTTGCAGGATTCCCATAAAAACATTATCTGGATCAGACCCTGAAAAAAAATTAGTACTGGCTGGAATTAGGTGTTGGAACTAACCATATTTTGCAGGAAGTAACTAAAACTGTGTTGATAAACATTAATATGATTACCAAAATAACAATCTGATCTAGATTATTATCATTCACTTAAAACAATTCATCCACCAGTTTATGAAAAAGAAAAAGAACAAAAAGATCTGCTCGGTCTTGAGGACTGTACGCTCACTTAAAATGGCTAAGGATGGGCTACGCATGATATAAATGTGACTTCTTTGTCTAGCAGTAATCATTTATCACCAGTTATTACCAATGAACATTTCACAATAGCCAATTAAGACCAACTAACATCTGATTAGCTTACATATGGAAACAATGCTTCTGACCTTCGAAAGGACATTAGTCTACCGTTATCAGCACACCAACTGTATTAATGACATATTAATGTGAGCCATGAGCCAATACATTAGTCTATAAGCTATGGGATAAGCAATGCTTTTATCATTGGAGATAAAACAAGTAGTTCTCGTTGAGGACTGGGTATGCGGCTATCGCGTCCCTATACCTGTCATTATTAATCAACCTAGACCCTTTCTTCAGTTGCGGCACTGCAATCAACTTATTGATGTTAGACCAATCAAACATTATAAGATATCACGCGAAATCCTGTGTCACCAAGCACAAACAGTGTTAACTACTGTGTAGTTTAAATGTCTGTAATGTGTAGTTCCTTGGTTTAAAATGTTATATTATGTGGTCTCCTTTCTCTATGAAAGTTTACCAGTGAAAGGTGGCAAAGATTTTGTATTTTCCCTTGGCTGGTTGGTTTGCTTGTTAGCAAATTTACACAAAAAGTTTTGAACAGATCTTGATAAATTTTTGATGAGGGCTAGGTTAAGATATAAGGAAAAATTCATTAAAATTTTAAGGTTATCTGGATTACTATAATATATTTTTAAGCCAAAGGATAATATAAACCATTGTGATACAGGGCAATTTCCTTTGTCCCCAAGTAGAGGACACCTCATTCATAGGTATATGGGGCAGTATTTGTTCAGCAGCTGACCAGGTGAAGCTGATACCAAAGCATGTCACTGCGTGGCTCACTTTAAATGGACTCAATGTTAAAAGGCCCTGCCATATATTGTATCTGATATCTATGCAGTGAGAGTTTCTACAATATAAGCCGGCTCAGACTACATACCATTCAATGTCCTCATATAACCAGTGTTACCAGGTGTCACAATTATCCGGTGCCACTCTTCAAAGTTTAAACAAAATGTAACAAAATTCTGGCTCTTAGTCCGACGAATCCGCTAGGCTCCCAGTGAGGTACTAGGTGCTGATTAATACGACTGAGAACTTCACTGTCTCTATTAAACTGGTTGATATGCCTCTGGTAAAAAGGTCAGTTAATGCTTGAAAATGATGATCCCGTCAAAATGGTGTAATCCTGTACCTTGTTGTTAGGCAGATAACAAACAGTCAAAGAACACGCAACAGATCTGTTGCATTAGACCTGCTACAGGTCGAGGGATAGATTAGATAATTATTGGTTATTTTTTTTATCAAGTTTTTTAATGTTCAGTGATCTTTTTATAATTCATGAATTGACTTCCTCTTTGGGGTGCAAATAGTTTACTTTCCTTCTCCAGGGGGCCAACAATCACTTAAGGGCAAGGACTACATGAGAACCTATAACTGATCATACAGATGCCACCTGTAGTGAAAATTGTAAATTACTGGAACTGCCAGTGGCCTTGGCAGCAATAAGGCAGCTGTACTTAGGGTCAACACAGTAACAGTATAGGGTTCGCTATTATTTAGGGTATAATTATGTAATATCAGAATCTTACAAAATTATAGGGAACTACGCAGGCCTACTTTTGCATGTGCTGGCGCTTATATTGTAGAAACTCTCACTGTATGGATACTGGACACAATACACAGCAGGGCCTAACAATGTTGAGTCTGATTAAACAGGCTAAACACTGTGTACTTGTACACATACAAGTTTGATAAGGAAGATCCTGGCAGAGGTGGCCATGTAGTCTATGACTACACTTGTGGTAGAAATAGTTTGTAAAATCATATTTGATGATTAAAAGATAAAAACAACCTACAATCATTTATCAATGGAAATTTTATTAACATTTTATATTACTGTGAATTCTGCAGTATATATTTATACCAAAAAACTAACTGAGTAAATAAGTCTGACTTGTACATCATGTCAGAAAAATCAAGGTTATACCCTTGTTAAAAGCACAAGTTTCAGTTATAATTCTGTTTTTTTTTTTTTTTTAAGCTCCGTCTTTTTCAAACCTTTTCCAGACAGAATTAGAATATTTTATCTGGATAATTTGACCACTTTGTGCATACATAATCATTTGTGATCAATCATGCAATAATGGAACCAATTTAATTGATTAGGAAAGAAAATGACCAATCATCAGTATAAATGATTAACTGTCACACCACTAGATTACATAAATCTAATCTTAAATTAAAATATGAACTGTCTCACTGAGTCCAAATGTAACTAGAATACGGGTAGTCGACTAGCGACTACGTGTATCCGCCTAAATCAGAGTGGAACGGGTGAAGTGAGGCATGGATTAAGTGGCAAGGGGAAATAGAGTGAAGTGTTGCATATTAGCATGGATGTCTGCAGCCAAATTGTGTATGAAGGTTGCCCCCCCCCCCCCCCACCACAAAATCCAGAAAGCCGTCCCAGTTGTATACATATGCAAAATTTAAGGCAGATAAGTCAAACCACTACATGTATATGAGTGATTTTAGCCCGTGGCAGACAATCAGATGGACGCTGAGCAAAAATGGTTGCAGGTGACGGCACCAGTTTTGCGTATGATAAAGAGCTATGTGAGAACTATACACATGCAAAACTTTGGCCCAATCGGTCAAACGGTTCCCAAGATATGAGCTTGGATGTCTGCTGCATAAACTAGAATGCAGGTGGCTCCACCTGTCATAAAATCAAGAGAGCTGTCGGGGATGTATAAACCTGCAAAATTTTAGCCAGATATGTCAAACCACTACCGAGATATGAGTGATTTTATCCCATGGCAGACAAACAGACAGGAGCTGTGCAAAAATGGCTGTAGGTGGCGCCACCAGTTTTGCATATGTTATAAAGCTCTCCAAGGGCTACATTTGTGCAAAAAAAAAATTTCCTAATTAGTCAAACGGTTCCCGAGATATGAGCTTGGATGTCTGCAGCGAAAAAGTGAATGTAGGTGGCGCCATCTGTCATAAAATCAGAAAAGCTATCCAGGATGTATACGCATGCCGAATTTCAGGTGAATTAATCAAGTCACTGCAGAGATATGAGTGATTTTAACCCAAAGCAGACAAACAGATGGACACTGTGCAAACATGGTTGCAGGTGGTGCCATCATTTTTTTTGTATGTTATAAAGCTCTCCAAGGGCTACATTTGTGCCAAAAAAAAATTCCTGAACGGTCAAACGGTTCCCGAGATATAAGCTTGGATGTCTGCAGCATAAACGTGAATGTAGGTGGCGCCACCTGTCACAAAATCAGAAAAGCTATCCAGGATGTATATGCATGCCAAATTTCAGGTGAATTAGTCAAGTCACTGCAGAGATATGAGTGATTTTAACCCAAGGCAGACGAACAGATGGACACTGTGCAAACATGGTTGCAGGTGGCGCCACCATTTTTTGTGTATGTTATAAAGCTCTCCAAGGGCTACATTTGTGCAAAAAAATTTTCCTGATCGGTCAAACGGTTCCCGAGATATGAGCTTGGATGTCTGCAGCGTAAACGTGAATGTAGGTGGCGCCACCTGTCACAAAATCAGAAAAGCTATCCAGGATGTATACGCATGCCAAATTTCAGGTGAATTAGTCAAGTCACTGCAGAGATATAAGTGATTTTAACCCAAGGCAGACAAACAGATGGACACTGTGCAAACATGGTTGCAGGTGGCGCCACCATTTTTTGTGTATGTTATAAAGCTCTCCAAGGGCTACATTTGTGCAAAAAAATTTTCCTGATCTGTCAAACGGTTCCCGAGATATGTGGGTTTATGTGTGGAAACAGACGCACAAACGGACGCAGAGCGCAGAGGAAAGGTCAGAGGTCAAAACAAAATCGGGGCGCAGCAGTTCACATGTGACCCGAACATAATCCCGGGTTTTGTAAAATTCCGCCCAGCAGTTACGGAGGAGTTCTCCGGAAACCTACGCCGCGGCGGCGGGGGCGGCGTGCAGCTGAAAACATAGTATATGCAAACTCTGTTTTGGCAGATACAATTATTTGAGGTGTTTGTGAGGCTGTCAGTATCCAGTTCTGGACTACATCTCAGGCAAAGTGTCCCTCCATTTAAAACAAACCATGAGTTGTTTAAATCCATATTGATTCCAATAAAGTATATATAATTTTAAAACTCCACCAGTGTTTCTTTCTAATGGTATACATATTTAAAACAAGTCATGGATTGATTTAAAAGAAAGTGTGTTACCAGGAATTATATCTTCTGCTCTGTGGAAAAGGTTTGATAAACAAGCTCCATAAACCCTGATTAAATTATAGTACAATTTCTACTTAAATATAAACTGTTAAATTTATCTCTTTCTCTCCAAAAATTATCATGTTAATGCATAGGACGGGCTCACTGCATTCTGTAAATGTGCTGCCGCCTGGTGCTATCACATAAATGAACTGTTGAAGCACAGGAGAAAGGAACAAGTGTCGCCATCTGTACACAAAGAAGTAAACTAAAATTATCCCAATGACATGTGGTAAAGTGTTTGCCTGGACAATAATACTCCCAACAATAATAGACTCACTGGCTAAGTAACACAGGAGTATGCCCCAAATCACAAAATTATGCAAATGGAGTGAACATAATTTGTCCTATTCTATCTCCACATTCGCTTTAATCTTTTTTCTTCACATGATGTTCTGATTTTCTTGCAAACAGCGCCATCTGTTGATAAGATATGACACTAGTCCAAAGAAACTTTTTCTGTGAATCAGTCTCAAATGTTCATTCCAACATTCAAACTACATTAAACCTGAACGGTTTCTATTTGATTTGGCCAGAAGACTGGGTTTTTCACAACATTGCACTCTATAACTTATATTTTAATTCTTAAAATGTAAAGTTTTTCCTTCAATAATAACAGTCAAAGGAACTTCTTGAAATCCTGTTGATACCCCAAGTTTACCCTGGTCTGGCCAATCTACCTTCTTTTAGTTTAAGTTTACCTGGTCCTAATTACTTTTCTTAATGGACAGGTATACATTTGTTTACTGGCAGCAATTTTTCATTTTTTCACTAAGATTAGTTTCTTGGTTCAATGTGTTGAGGTCACTTTTGGTAGTACTATAAATTAAAGACATACATAGCATCACCTCAACCTTGCCTCAACTTGCTACAGATGCCGATGTACATTTTTATCTGTCCAAATTTCAGAAAATCATCAGTGTGATAAATTGCAGAAATAACAGCAACGTGTATGAAAGAAACTTACAGGTACTGTAATTAATCTATCCTTATGTATACAGAAGACAAAGTTAAAAACAAGTTAGTGAATGCAATAAGCTCGCCAGTTATCCAAAGAAAGAAAAATATTAATACTCAAACCTCACTGTGAAGATAATCAGCACCACCACTATCACATCAATCATGTATGTCATATCTTTATAATACCATAACAGTAAATACATACACTTAAGGCCAAAATAAAAAGTATGGTTCTCAGGCACTTTTGTAAAATATCAGTGCTAATTAAAATTGTTTTGACCAATATTTTAAAAAGTGTACCAGTTTTTAGTAGTAGTTATCTTATGCTGTGACTGTATGATCCTTAGATCACAAACGGCTGCTTCATAAGAGAACCACTGTGGGGTTGCAAAGCATTGGGGAATAAGCAGCAGGGGGTTCTTAATGGCTGATAAAATCGCACATCACATCTCTTATCATATGGTGCATATGTGGGCCATCTTTTTTAAACCCAATTAGAGATTATTTCAAAATCTAATCACAAGTGTTGGTTCTACTTTTCCAAATGTTTTGATAAAAGATCAAAGTTAACCTGCCTGACACTGAATTGTATACATGACTGATAAGTATTTTAAAGATTACACTAACGACTGACTGACAGGCCATATACCCTGCTTGTCATTAACGGTGATTTTAGCAGTTTGATATATGCCATAATCAGAACTACAGAAAAAAATTCTGACAAGCTGTCAACCAATGTTGGTCACTCAAACCTCTACAGCAGAAAATTCTAACAAGCTGTAAACCAATGTTCATCACCCAAACTTTGAGATGTGAATCAAGAAGCTGCCTATCATAACACAATATCTTGTTTTTTTGCCACAAGTCTGATATGGAGTTCTAAATCAAATACTGCCTGTACCAGTTGTAGTGTCCTCTTCTGTTTATGTACCAGACCCCCTGTGGTCAGCTTTCAAGTCAGTCATGTAAAGACACACACCAGGGTACATATAGGACCATAGAGTATAGTACAACAGTACTTTTCCATTTCATCTTTTTTTTTCCATGAGCACTTTGTATAGAAGAAAGCCAGTATAAAACACATCAAGGTTGTCATGTAAAGACACACACCAGGGTACATATAGGACCATAGAGTATAGTACAACAGTACTTTTCCATTTCATCTTTTTTTTCCAAGAGCACTTTGTATAGAAGAAAGCCAGTATAAAACACATAAAGGTTATGAGAAGTATTCAAGCAAATTGTGGAAGTAAAAAGACTTTACTGGTACCTTACACTTAGTCCACTGGAGATAAATAATTCAAAATATAATAAAAACATTTAAAAAATAATAAATGTTTGTAGCATGCTTCTTACCAGAGAAGCAAAAAGCAACTTTATCAGCTCTAGCTGATAATGTCAGTAATGCAGAGTCATGTATATATCTATCTATCTATCTATACATATATATGTCGAAGGAAGGATGAGAATCTGGGATGAGCCGGAATCCTCCCGGGAAAAATTAGAATTCTGATTTTTCCCAGGAAAAATGAGAATCCAGAGATGGTATGAAGGGATTCCCATTCTTCCCAGGAAAATTCTCATTCTTCCTGGGACAAATAGGAATTCCAGTCTCTCCCAGGAAAATTGAGAATTTTCATTTTTCCCGGGAGAGATTGGATTTCAGTTTTGAAATTCAAACCTGGGAAAAGTGAGAATTCTCATTCTTCCCAGGAAGAATGGGAATTATTGTTGCCAACTTAACTCTTTTAATTTTTTTTCATACTTATTTCTCTTTTTCAGAAAGAAACTTGGATCATCTTTCTTTCACATTAATTCTGAACTGTTCAAGTGTTAAAAAAGAAATAAATAGTACACTCACACAAAATAGATATATGTGAATAAAATATGAAGCTGACAAAAAGTGTTTTATATATATGTTGAGGGAAGAATGAGAATCTGGGAAGATCCGGAATCCTCGCATCTAGAACATTCACATCTAGAAATCTTTATAATTGAATGATGTGTGCTAAGAACTAATATGTAAATATCAGGTGTGCTTGTTTTCAACTTACATGTATGTGAGGGGTTTAGTACTATCATGTGTGAATAAAACTGATTTTAACAGAAATGTGTTTTCTACTTTTTTTCATAACAAAAAAATGTTACTGTTCTTTTAGCAATGGTCAGTTTATAATATTAAGTTTGGTTATAATACCATAGTAAAATATGCAAACTTAACCCACCTTTACTATTAAAAGGATATCAGAATTCTCATTCTTCCCGGGAAAAATGAGAATCAAATCATAGTATGAAATGATTCTCATTTTTTCCTGGAAGAATAGGAATTCCCATTATTCCCGGGAAAAATCAGAATTCTCATTTTTCTTGGAAAAAATCAGAATTCTCCTTTCTGCCGTGAGGATTCCGGATCTTCCCAGATTCTCATTCTTCCCGCGACACACACATATATATATATATATATATATATATATATAAATAACCACAGTAAAACCTATACAATAGGACCACCCTAGGACTGGCCAAAAGTGGTCTTAATTCACAGGCGGTTTTATAAGACAGGTCAGTTATAACCAATGTGAATGCTTTCAATTTACTCAAGGGAAGTCTTAATGGACAGGTGGTCATATTAGACAGGTGGTCTTACAGACAAGTTCTACTTTATAAATGTACAAATTCTCACTGCATGAGGCTGTCCAACAGGACTGGGAAGGTGTCATTCATGGTCCAGAAGCATAATTTAGCAACAGAGTTGACAAGTCAATACTTTTTATTTGATGTTACATTTATTTATACACAATCTGTGCAGCATCTTCATATATGCTCAAAGATAAAAAGTTAAATCTTAGAATTTGTCAAAATATTCTAAAAAAATTTTTGAAAAAAAAAATCGAACTACACATGCTGAACAAAAAGTAAACTTACTATTCTAAGAAAATAATCCACTATTCAACAATCCATAAACTGGAATTTGAATCTGAACATCCTACATAAATCAAGTAGATTACAAGCTAAGGCACAAGTGTCTTTTTATTAGTATCACAAAACTATAACGGCAACACCTGTTTCATAACCACACCACTTCAATCGCAGGACAGAAAATCAAATTTCAGATTTTTCACCGCAAAACACACCAGATGCCTGCAGTGGTGACATCTGTCTTGTGAGATACGAACCATGCAATGTCTGCGTGCACTTGAGACCACATTCTTCCACAGCTGCCATTTTGAATGTTGTCACTAATTTTTACATCTGTTTTATTACCCAGACATGGCCTTGCTGGCAGATTATGTTAATTATTCCCTTTTTACAGCAGAAATTAGTCCGTTAATTGCACTTAGAGAGGATTGCTACTGGACAATAAACTGGTTTTATGGGATTCTTAAGGGTGTAATAAAGTACTGACTGCCCTAAAATTATTGATTACAAGTGACTTTCATTGTGACATGCCCATACCTTAAGATAACACAGCTCACTTTCGTGCATATACACTATATGCAATTAAAGTAATCAGCACTTTTAAAGCATTTAACAACTTTAAGTGAAACACTGAGCATACACCAAAAATTTTCACATAATTTTAGCTTTCCAGAGGACAAGTAAAACTGAACAAACAGTCCTGAAACTGCTGTTCGAATTACTGCAGCTAGGCTGTCACAGTACTCTTTATTACTTATTTTGACTATTGTCAAACTAAAATGTAACTTGAGCTTCTCAAAGTTTTGCCACTTTTTATCAAGAGATACTAAATAAATTGTAAGACTGTCTAAGACAGGATAATATTGCAGACAACAACACTGAAGGTAGGTGATCATGATGAATAAAACTTCCTCTTAACTTTTCTGCAAATGCAAGATACTAGTCTTAAATGAAATGTTTATTCCTTAGTATTGCAATAAACTGATAACATTACATATTCTGTCTCAAAATGGCAAATTCATCATAAACAACAAGGTTTATAAACACCAGTACTGAAACTGCTAGTCATTTGTCATTTAAAACCACAACAGTAGCTGTTGGCATAACCCACCAGTACTACATCAGTTATGACAAAGGAACATTTCAATTAGCATCCAATTTGACAAAAGTCTTGACAAAATTTGTAAATTTTATTTATATAATCTACAGGAAATGTAAGTAAAAAAATAAACCTTGCACAATTGAAAACACCTCAAAACGGTTTTGGCACACAATGTACATGTAGCTCAGCATGAAATGTACCACATGTAACTCCACATAAGAAAAGTACATGTTACTCAACATATGGAATGTACATGTTACTTCATATATCAAATGTATGTGGTTCCACATCTGAAATGTACATATGGCTCTACATATGAAATGTACATGCAGCTTGACATATAAAATGTACACGTAGCTCCACTTATGAAATGTACATGTGGCAAATGTACATGTGGCTCCACATCTGAAATGTACATGTATCTCAACATATGAAATGTGCATATGGCTCCACATCTGAAATGTGCATATGGCTCCACATCTGAAATGTACATATGGCTCCACATCTGAAATGTACATGTGGCTCTACACATGAAATGTACATGAAGCTTGACATAAAAAATGTACATGTGCCTCTATATGAAATATACATGAGGTTCCAATTATAAAATGTACATGTAGCTTGACATATGAAATGTACACATAGCTCCACAAATGAAATGTACATGTGGCTCCACATAAGAAACATACATGTGGCTTCACATATGAAATGTACATTGGGCTCTACATATGAAATGTAAAATTTGTTTTGGCCTTTGCTCTGGCATATAAACTGATGGAAGCCTTACAGCTGTGTGAACAACAAAAATAATTCTGAATCAATTTTATTCATCCACACTGCCATATATGTTTCAAAAATGATATCCATATAAAAAGGGTCATACAACGGTGTTCATGAGGGGAGTTCAGAAAGGCTGAGTAGGTAACCATATAACCAGACAAGGTACACTGTACAGGCTTATCTCTGAGCAGGGGCAACTTGTCTTAAGGTCAAGTATCCTCTTGTCTGTAATAACATAAGATCTTAAGGCAGGGCTGAAGAGTAACTTGTTTAAAAAAACAAATGACATGTAATTAGATTAATAAGTCAAAGAGCTCCAATGATAAGGTGGGTGAATTGGTACAGCCAAGGTGGGGCCAGAGCAAGGATGTTTCATTAACTTCTAAATGAAAGATATTCCACCACTTTTTAACAAAGGCTTCTGTAATACTTTTATCACATTAGCTGACAATGGGGTCACTTATGGGTGATGTTTATTTCTATACATTTTAGGATGTAAACCATTTTGGATTTAACCAATCGTAATATTGTTATGTACTCATCAACATTCCTGTGTTCTCTTTGGATTTGACTGTAATTGAACTAATTAAAATTGATGAAAAACTGTCAAAATTGTTATTTAACAAAATAATATTTCTTCAAGTTCAACTTTAAGTAAATTTTATAGTATTTTACATTTCATAACATTTTAAGTATTTGAAATTTTACCATGCAAATTTCATAATTTCAAACATTTTTTATCACAGGTTTTTGCATATATGTAATCACAATGTGGTAAATTTAATAAAAATTCCTTTTGAAATAGGCATCATAAGGCATAGATTAAAACATAGCTGTTGGTCGGGGTGTGAATTAAAGGGTACCAGAGTACAAATATATCTTCTTAGTTCAAACCTTCAGTCCCAAACTAACCAGAGAAGGAAACTGCCAAACGACCTGATATATGATACCAGTTATTAAGGCATAAGGCATATATAAAGCTGTCGAATGACATGAAGCTGATTTCTAATGCCAAATGGCAACTTCAGCATTTCACTTTCATAAACTCAGCTGGGCACTAATTTGATGTTTTCTTCCTTTCTTTGACTGGACAAGTCACCTATCTAACAACAGCAGAGGCACCATCAACAATACCATCAACCTGGTGAATTACTGTATATATAATGTGAATAACTGGACCAATATTTGTCCTGATGTGTATGTGTATGTATTTATATAAATCAGCGCATGTGAGGCCCGATGAACTGTATATTTGGAAACAGAGCTGAAGTTAGTTAAACAATTCTTACCTGAAACTGGTGCTACTTATGGACCAACCATGTCTTTATAAAGCAAAGGAGTAACAAAAGGCCTTTTATAGGCTGAGTACGGAAGCTGGCCGTGCCAAACGGCTGCTCAGAGTATCCTCAAGACTTGAAGCATAATCATAACAAACTGGGAGGCAAATAGCACTAAATGTACCAGAAGTGGAGATTTTGTTGGTGGGTGTTTACTGAGCCCTACACAAGAGGCTCATTGCCCCTGTCAGCTCCTCAAGACACTGTCTCCCCACCACCATGTCTTTTGTGGCCATCGATCAATGAAATCAACAAACTCCTCGTGCTGGACATCAGTGGCAGGGATGACACGTTTAGCTCCCTGACGCATCTTTGTACCTGCCGATGCACTACGATGGTAATGACACCCTCCCATTTCCGAACTTAATGGCGAGCTTCCCTGCTGCCTCTGCTACTAGTAAGTTATCTAAATATGAGGGCCACTTTTAATAGGATAGCTCTTCAGGCCGTCTAGCTCTCTCATCCAGATACTAGTGGAACAGTCATCTGAAAGAAACGAGTATTTCAAAAGGCTCTAAGCTGAATCTGAAGGGCCCAAGAAGAAAAGCACTAAATACAAGACTACACATTGATGCTTAATGCCTTTATTTGATATAAATATATTAAAGCCACACCTCTCAAGTGTACTTTATTATGGACCATTGAATTAGGACATATCCTACATTATTTACAATGATGTCACCTAACAACTTTGTATGTGAAAAATACATCTCATCAACTGTTAATCAAGAACATGGATGTGCTGACAGCCCATAGAAGTTGCTCCCATGGTGCCCAGCAATAGACTGATGAATTAAGAATATGAATGAAGTTGATGTAAATTAATTTTTTTTTATATATCTATGAGAAATATGTGAGGGACAAGTGTTTTAGATTGTTTTAGGCCAAATGCAGTATTAAGCAAGGCCTGACACTAACATAAAAGCTGCAATTACAGACCAATAAGTCTCAGATATCTGATAAATCTAATATTTATTACATAATCAGGTAAGAATCTTAAATTTACACATTTTCTTCTTTCTGCAAAGGGTGTAAAAAAGGAAGATACAGTCAAAAAAATATATGTGAACATGGGTAGTGAGAAGAATTTTAGTTGTCAAGTATCAAAATGAACTATTTAATATCTGTCTGATGGTTGGCTATTTAACTTAGCTCAAAATACAGCAAGCTAATCTGTATTGATCTCAGGCAGCTCAAAATACAACCAGCTTATCTGTATCTATCACAGGCAGATGAAAACAATTTATATTTTACAGGAAGCATCCCATAGGAAGCTGGGGGCGTATCACTCATACCACAAAACCACCAGGGTTTGAAGTTGATCCTTGCAAACTTGCCAAGTCCGATCAGAAAAAAATTCACTTATTTCAATCCACACGTCAAAAACTACTAAACATAAGCTTCACAGGGGCCTGGATGGTCCAGTGGAAAAATGCTATGCTCTCTACATTGGCAACCTGGGTTTGATACCCTGAGTTGTTGAGGCCCCTCCAAGGTTGGTGGTTTTCTCCGGATCCTCCGGTTTCCTCCACCACTACAGATTAGTCACTACCAATGCAACTATACGGGCCATGAGAGTACACTGTATTAGTTATTATAGCTTGATGTTAAATCTATGAAAAAAAAAACAATTTTTTTAGTTTCAATAGGGCAAGTTGGAGGTTGACAGGCAGATATATGAACGATAACCTTACACCAACCAAAGTATGACACATGCTGAAACACACAGATGATGCAGATATCCCAAAATTTTGTTGTTGTTGATATATAGTAGTATATAAAATCAACAAGCAAAATAATTAATTTAAAAGCCCATTCCTCTGCCATTTAGAGATTGGATGTAACCACAGACAGTCACTTTTATAAAGCAGAACTCAACTCAAATATGGTGATCCAGGGTTAAAGGAATGTAGTCCGTGGATGTCAATAGAGTAGCAAAGAGGCCTCTGGTGGAAAATGGGACCAAAAGAGAGACCATAACAGCTAGATAGTCATGTTACCCGAGTGGCTTGAAAGCAGTGTTTTACTACATACACAGTAAATCCAGATGTTCCTTTTTACTGAATGTCCTGGTTTGCTTTGAACGTGAAACCTCTCGGTAAAGTCCAGTATCTTCAAGACAAAACAACATCCTTCTCTTAACTGCGTTTTTATCAAACCACCGCATGAGTCCATTAATTAAATATCAGATCAAAGAAAAAGTTAAAATGTGAGGGTAGTTTGATCAGTCTCCTGTAGAGATCTTACCCGCTTTGGTGACAGGTGAATTCCTTCCTTATCAAGTTGCGGCAGTAATTTTCCAGACAAACAAATATAAACAGGACTCCTATTGAGCACAAGTGAAATGTTCAGGTTCAACTTAAAGAAAAAATGTCTCTCTTGGAGCTACAAGAGGTATAAAGAAGTGGTCTTCCCTCTGTGCTACCAGAGCTTGAGACACTAAAATACAATCACCACCTGTAGGGTTAAGATCTGTTGAGTATTTAAACTTGTTCAATGTTGTTATTAAAGCAGTGACGAAACCACAGTCAACTGCATTGATAAATCATGATCAATGTCAAATATCATTATAACACAAACTATTTTACATAATTATAACAAAAACTATTTTACATCATTATAACACCTAATATTTTTTGTATTGATAAAAGATAAAATACATTACATGATATATATGTCAGAGACGAGATTGAAATCCAGGCGGATTTTAAATTCGCCTAGGCGAGATTGCAATTGTGATCTCGGCTAGACAGATTTTAAACTCGCCTAGACGAGATCACAATCGCAATCTTGCCTAGGCGAGTTTAAAATCCGTCTGGTATCATCTAGGTGAGTTTAAAATCTGCCTGATATTACTTAGGCGAGTTTAAAATCTGCCTAGGCGAGATTAAAATAGTGATCTTATCTAATTTCCTAATATATTAAGCATTGTAATTGACATATGAAAGATGTTTTCAGTCAGATTTTCAATATTTTAACACTGAATGATTATATATAGTTAAAAGGTAATATATTTATTAATATTTACAGAATATTATAGTATTAATGTAATAATTAACTTTTTTACAGTAATGTAATAATTATTCATGTGATAATTAACATTAATTTTGGAAACAGAATTATGAAATAGATATTTGATTATTATTTCAACCTTTGATGTGTTTCATGTGGTCTACAGCATCCTTATCATACCAATTATTTGCCAAACATTAATTAATCTTTATTTTTTTTCTCCAGTTAACAACCTTGGGATTGTAAATATCACTAATAATTTTTACAAAAAAATAATTTGTAATTGTATTTAAATATATGGCAATTAGAGAGTAACAAGAGGTATATTGAAGCACACTTATGAGATATTATGAAGAGCAAATCGGGGGGAAAAAGTCATCCACTTGCATATTGAATCAATCATAGATAGATAGATAGACAGATAGATAGATTAGTTTAGATAGCTATTACTTCACTGTTTAATGAGTATATTATACATTAACATAAACAATCATCTTATTTGATAATTCTTACAGGACAAACAGAACAAATTAGTTGGTTGATCTAGTTCAAATGTTTCTTTTCACCCAGGTATTCAACACTCAACAGTCAAAACATGTACACTTATGGTACAAAATATGCAGGGTATCAGTATTTATGATGGACTTTGATACACCATCCTTTTTTAGGTAATTAAACATCATATGAGAAAAGGTAAAAGTTGATACACAGATGTATGCAAGTGAATATTTCTTTGTCTTATTTAGTCTTTTCTTATAATGTATATAATATTCTTCTGATCTTTTTTTTTTAATGTTTTGTGAGGCATTTTGTGAAGCTTCAATATTTATGTAGACTGTGTTACAAGATAACTGCCTTTTTTTTGGACAGTATTATATCATATCAGAAAAAATATGATTTCTAGATTCATAGAGTAATAGATCATTTATGCATGTGAACATGCATTGAATTATATTGATAAAAAATAAATGAGCTATGTTCCTTTTGTCTTTTTAAAATACTACATTACTAATATTTCTAATACCAGTTTCCCTTCAAATTAATATTGACAACAAAATTATTATGTAAATAATCAGCAGCAGTCCACATCATATATCATTTGAATATGCCATATACAATACCAATGTAAGTTTCTTATTACATAGTTTATAAATAAAAATATAAAATAAAAAAATTAATGTTAATTATTACATAAATATTATAATATTCTGTAAATAATATTAAATATATATTACTTATGAACTATACATAACCATATTAATAAAAAATATATAATATAAAATATTCCTTTTCCAAAATTAATGTGAAATATTTAATTAATAATATAATATTCTGTAAATATTAATAAATATATTACTTGTGAACTATACGTAACCATTCAGTGTTAAAATATTGAAAATCTGACTGAAAACATCTTTCATAAGTCAATTACAATGCATAATTTATTGGGAAATTAGATCAGATCACTATTTTAATCTCGCCTAGGCAGATTTTAAACTCGCCCAAGTGATATCAGGCAGATTTTAAACTCGCCTGGATGACACCAGACAGATTTTAAACTCGCCTAGGCGGGATTAAAATCCTGGCCTGCTCCATGATGGATTTTAATCTCGCCTAGGCGAGATTGCGATTGTGATCTTGTCTAGGCGAGTTTAAAATCCGTCTAGCCGAGATCACAATTGCAATCTCGCCTAGGCGAGATCACAATCGCAATCTCGTCTAGGCGAATTTAAAATCCGCCTGGATTTCAATCTCGTCTCTGACATATATATATGTCAGGGGGAAGAATGAGAATCTGGGAAGATCCAGAATCTTCCTGGAACTTAAGGGGAAGAACGAGTATTCAAAATATGAAACAATCTCAGCTTCAATTAATTTATAAATCATTATAATTCAAGTACAGGTAAGGGCATGATACTGTATCAAACACTATCAGGTTTAAGCAGTGCAAAAGATCAAAAGAGTTCAAAATTTGATTTTTGTGCATTCATGGTGTTTCGTGTTTCATCTGAAATGCAAGCCACACTTAATTCGTTTCAAATGGTAAAAGTGTGTCCTGAGAATTATGCAACAATGCAGATGCATTTGTGCATCTGCAGTGCTTTTGGGCATATATGCCAAAACATTATATGACAAAATGTTTTGACTGGTTCATAAAAAGGACTTCCAGAAACCACTGCCTGGAAAGACTTCAATACAGTTAAGTTTATTCCAGTTGGAAACACTAAGGATTGTCATGTAATTTACCACTGAATATGGTCTAAACATCTTGGGTTTGCCATCATATGAAACAGTATAATGTACACATTTGGATGGACCTTGGTGGCCCAGGTTAATTACATGCCACCCTAACAGTGAGTTTAGAGTTTCCTAGCAACAAATTTGTGGAATTTATGTCCCTCTCTTCCACATGTTGTTGTCCCCTGGTTGCTTTCTCAGTATGTTTTAGTTTTTTTTTTCCCCTGAAGATGTGTGTGTGAAGTGGCTGTGTTTTAGTTTTCATTGTCTCCTAAAGATATCTCCACATTTCATAAGTTTTGGTGTGAATTGGGAACAAAGGGGGACATTTTTTTGGAGCTGTTGATAATAACCAAGGTATGCAAGAGAACAATCAGGGATCCAAATTTGAATGAAATCGAATTATATTGAGGAAAGTTATCACACAGAGACAAAAACCTGGGGGACGGACAGACAGATGGATAGACAAACCAAATCAATGTCTCCCTCGATAACCCTGTGTTTAAATCAACAGAATTTGCATACATTCCTCCTTTCCTAATTTTTTGACATTTTATATGTTTTTTTTTCACAGGTCAAAAGATTATTGTCAGCATTGATTTATGTAACAGAATTCCAATGGATAAAATTCAGGCATCTATTATATAGATGAAATTTAACTACTCTTTTATTCTCAATATATTCCAAAATCAAGGCTGGGGGATGGTGTAAGGCACAGCATTTGATAAATTAACTAAAAGGTCAGGATCTGTTGGATGCAGGGTTTAAAATGGGAGAGCTAGCATTTCACAGAGACAGGCTAGTGAGAATATTAATATACAATGAAAACAGTATATTTTTATTTCATTTACGACTGAAACGTGATGCCCTCATTATCTTTATACTCGTCTTCTGCCTGGCAGATCCTGCTAGAGCTACATTCTGAAACTCGAGCTCCGTGTCATCGATGACGTCAAAATGTGTCTTGTATTTCCTGTCTAATCAATTGAACCATCTTCTTTCCAGCCTGGTGCTGAAGTTCACCACAGGAAACCCTGAACAGTAATAGCAGGAAAAATCCAGCACTTCTTATTACTTGGGATTCACCTTGCTGACATAGCAAGAACATCCAAATCTGATGTTTAATTGGTCAGGAGGTAAAATTAACAAACAAAACTGAATAAGGCAACAGGGACAAAGCAAGATGAATTAGGCAAGAAGGAATAGGCAAGGGAAACAAAACAAAAGAGTAATTAGGCAATAGGGACAAAACAAATGGTGATTTAGGCAAGAGAGACAAAGCAAAGGATTAATTAATGAGTATGAGGGCCAAAACTGAGTATTTATTAACACTATCACAAGGCTTAGGTGGAAAACAAGAACAAAACAAAAGCTGGAGACAATGAAACTGTAGCAAGGTCCCTTGTTTAACAGACATGCTGAGATGTCAGAAATAGGTTTTGTATGAGAAAATATACTGACACACTTAACACAGTGCCCACGCTGTCTTTATTTTATTCATATATAAACCAACACAGCTAGATATAGCTATCATAATATTCTATATATACTACAGCTAAAAATATCACACTTGTTCTGCCTACATAGCACTGACAACACACTTTTGTAGGACTATGACCTATGTCTGCTGGTTTACACGGTGCAACATTCAACAGAAAAGCAGAAACCTGGGGAAAGACTGGTGACAGGACCATAAGACTGAATTCTCATCCCTTTCTCTTCAAATTTTTATGGTACAAAGCTCCTTGAATTTTGTTGAAGATTGATATATGGCCTTGCAACAAACATGCACATGCAAAATTTTTAAATCAATTAATTTTTTTTAAATTATAACTCTCAAATGTTGTTAACAGGAGTGATGGGGTGTTGAATCATACAAAAATAGTGAAATTGTAGGGATAACCCCTACTGTCTCTGTAGGATATACCTGCTGTCCTAGTCATCTCAAATTTCAGGGCAATCCATTCCTTCACTTTTGAGATGTTGATATCTAATGTGTTAATGATTTTCACTACATATGCACAAAGTCAAAGTCATGGAGATTCTCATAGTAATGGTGATGACCAGATTTTAAATACGCTGGGCCCTCTGGCCTGTATCTGTACACCTGCACAGTCTGCAAAATATACGTTAATAATTTTTTAAAAATATGTTACTGGCCAGTATTGCCTTTGGCAGCATGCATCGGTGCTGAAACCGTAGCATCCCTGGCCTGTAGTCTGACAACTCAATCATACCAATATTTTAAATTTATATTTTTGGTCATTATTTTGATGAAATACCATATTAATGAGCAGTATTGAGCATGTCTGTATATGTGTGTCAGGACATTTGCAATGGTTAATAAGTAATGAAAGCTCCAGAGAACACCTACCTTAAGTAAGAACCTGTTCATTCATAAATAAACAACTAGAAAAGAATCATAAGCACATTTTAAAATGACATAAAACTTCTATTTTATATCATACCTCAATGCTAATTTGTATAAGTATAACTGTATTCAATTAACTGTAGTTTTGCTGCAGGAAATAGTAAAGTGGAAGTTGTTATTCAGAAATTTACAAAAAGTGTTACCTCCAAAATTTCCTTGACACCTGTATGAACCTTAAGCAGGAAAACCTGAGCCTTCTATTGTCCCCATAAATGTCTAACCTGAGAAAAAAAAATCAAGTGTGCATGACAATGTACTGTTTCTGGATGTCATGGAACTTTCCTCTTTCACTATCATACAAGGTTCCCCAAAAATTTTGGTATCAAAGTCTTTTCAAGATTTTTCAAAGACATACATTTAAATTTGGAGAGTCATTTTTTTTTTGTTTTTGTTTTTCCTGGTTAATCATATATTATTTATTGATTTTTTTTTTGCATGGCCTCGTTTTTCATACATTTATCTGTCTGACCTTCCACATTTTCTGAGTTAAAGATACCGCATTTATCTCAGTCTGTCGAAGCCAGCCATGCAAGTAAAATCTAAGGTCTTTTGAAAGAAATTATCAAATCACCTAAATTCAAGCAGTTTGAAGGTAAAAATACAGATAAACATTTCAAAGGAATTCAGCGGATTTTTAAATATGTGGGAACCCTGATTAAAATTCGGGTGAGCTGTGACCACTTACCTATCACTGGTGATCACTCCATATACACATAATTACTGGGCCTCGATACTCTTGATAAAGAGTTTCCTTAAAATAATATGGTGAGAACTTACACACACTGACACAGCTGTCTCCCTGAGAGCTTTACCATTTGTTTAAATATTCTACAGTATGTGTGAACCTATGGACGCAGAAGCCAATTTATTTATGCTAGTATTATATAGGGGTGTAACAATGCACTGAAATATCGATGCATGGAATTACAAGCCCTCTTTTAAATTGTAATAGCTTATTAACCTCTGAATCAATTGATTTAGATTATTATTTTTTTTCAGGTACCGTTCCTGAGTCCTCTGTGGACACTCAAATTTGACGGAGCAGTCTGACATGTCATAGCTCTTTATCGCACGTGCCCTGTTTGCTGGTGAACCACTCCTTTCCCATAGATGGTGGTAACAATCAGAGGGAGATTTTCTTTCTATTTTATACTGTTCAATTCTCTAACACACATTTGGTGAAAGGGCTTTTATTTTTTCAAAGTATTACATTTTCTGCTAATAGTAATGCTATAGTAATGATTACATCATACTGAAATCACTAAAATTTCTATGACAGGGCTCAACATTAACTTTTGAAAGTACTTGCCAAACAAGGCAAGTGACAAATAGCTTTTACTTACCCCACATGGATTTTTACTCGTCCCACAAAAATCAGTGATTGCCCCCACAACCACAAAACAAGGGACCTATGGGTCACGACGCTCAGCTGTTATATATGATAAAAAAATATTATTTAGAAATGAGGCACATGCTGGTTTTGTGTGGTAATAAATATAAGCTGTATTATGACTTGTTGTTGTTTAGCTTATGTATGATTTTGATAGTACCTTTGGAGACAGGGAAGAGGATTGATTTCATTTATTTTATTAACAAATGGAGTACTATTGTCACACAGATTTTGAATTGGCCATATAACTTATAAGCAGAACATATATTATAAGAGTTTAACTATTTATTAAAAAAAAATTACAAATATTGTCCCAAATATAATTTTTATAAAAAATAATAAGAGAATCATATGATTTTTTAAATGAAATATAACTGATATGATTATTAAAATAATATTAAAGAATATATTCATGAATGCATTCATGAATACATTTTGAAAGTATTTGCATGAGTATTCATATACTTTCATTTATACCTGAATTCCTATCTTTATGCAAGAAATTTTATAATAGAGTACATAATCATATTCATATTTAAATACAATTACAAAGTATTCGCACCATGTCTGGTATTTATTCAGTTTCACCAACCAATGATGTTGAGAATCCAGAATATACAAAATTCACACATTTAAATAATGATCATAAGTACCTGGTTTTATGGCTTTTATTTATATTAAAAAATAACTGTAAAAAATTCATTTTGGACTAATTTCACATCAATGTACACACTAGACACAGTAGGAATCTAGATTAATATTATCAACTGCATCTTTGTCTATCATTAATTTCCTTCATATGATCCCTAATGATTAGTAATGAATAATATGGTTCACTTCTTTATCATTAAAATTGAACTGAAAAATGCCATAGGTGACTGCATGGTGTTATTTGGAATATGTGACATTCTAACATCGATTCTTATATCAGCAGTAACTGCAAGTTAATTTCCTGTTATTATAAACTAACAAATTCCTTTTCTATTTTTCTTTATTTGTTATTAAAAACCAATAAAAATTTATTAATTTATTGTTTATTGTTATGTTGTTGGTTAAAACTACTAGATGAGTTGGGTTGGACACCTGGATCAACTGTGGCTGGCCATAAGCTGCCTGGATTCCTGTATGCCTCGCCTCAAGCGTGCATAATTTGATGAAAGGTCAACAAGGTCAACATACATGTGACTCAAGAGGGGCTGGAGAGAGCCAAAGTCTGACAGGGTCTCATAAAAAACATTAATAAAAGCTACAATTTTCGGCCAATTTCTTTCAGCTTTCTAAACTAAAAAGCTGAAATCCTAATGTGTGCATGATATGAAAATTATATCAACAGTGCTCACAGGACACAAACGTGCCATGGTCACAGTTGGGCAAAATTTAAGGTACTAATTTTATATTTATACTAATAACTTATAAAATTTGAAAAATTCAGAACTAATTTTGGGTATTCAATTGAATCTTGATTAAATAATGTTACATCCCTGACAAAAAAATCTCTAGCTTCAGCAATGCCCTTGTTAAGGGAGTAAATATATTTCTTGATTTTTTACAAAGTGTATTATGTTTGGGCCCATAACTTAAAACAATTATGCAATACTGACATCATTCTGGCATGTGCATAGAGAATGAAAAATATGTATATTATTTATGATTAAAGTCAGATCAGTGGTTTTGATATTAGGCAGTCTTGAAGTGTACTAATGGGTTTTTAATGGAAAAATGAAGTTTTTCATTAATATCTCGAAGGTATTAAGTCCTAGTGACCAAATTCTTGGCATGGTAGGGGATTTTGGAGACATCTAACTGTATGCCGAATTTAAGGAACTAAGAGCTGAAGCTGGGGACCTGAGCTCTTGCAAACTGCATAACACTAGCTTGATGTAAACAATATGTTACATGGTGCTTGAAAACTTATTACAATCTACAGTTTTTGATCAACTGGTTTCAAATTTTTGGTGTTAACAGTTGAAATGCTAACAAAAACATGCTGTGAAAATTAAATCCACAGTACTCACAGGAAAAAAACGTGCCATGGTCAAAGTTGGGCAAAATTTAAGGTACCAATTTTTTATTTTTATTAATATTTTAGAAAATTTAAAAGATTTTCATCTAATTTTGGGTATACAATTTAATTTTGATTAATTAAAGTTATATTACTGGAAAAAAGGTCGATAGCTTTAACATTTTTTGTGTTAAGTGATCAAATATCTTTCCTGATTTTTTTAACAAAATGCATTATTTTTGGGCCCATAACTTTTTTAAATTAAATAATACAGACATAATTTCTGGCATGTACATAGGAACTATATAGAGGAATATTTATGGTAAATATGAGGAAAAACAGATGAGTGGTTTTGATATTAGGCAGTCCTGAAGTGTGAAAATAGGTTTTTAATAAAAAATTGAGGTTTTTCCTTAATTTCTCAAAGGAACGAAGTTGCAAAGACCCAGTTTTCGGCTTGGTAGGAGATCTTGGGGACATCTAACATTATGCCGAATTTTGGATTCCTAGGTCTTATGGTTTCAAAACGTGCCACATCTACGGACGGACGGACGGACGGACGGACGGACGGACGGACGACGGACAATGGACCACGACTATAGCTCAGATGACTTATAGTCAGCTGAGCTAAAAATGTGTTCCACATGATTAATTTGCAACAATATACATATTCAAATGTTTGTTTGTTAATAATATTTCTCTTTAGGATTTTCACAGATTAAAACATACAGGTAATTTAAGCTAGAGGTATTACAATATCATTTCACTTCTCCTGAAAAAGAAAACTGCTAACTGAAAGAGTAGTCAAGATTCAGACCCTTGTATAAAGGTTAACGTTGCACCGTCTTGCCAAGTGGGCCAAGTAAGAATCCTCTTTTGGCTGCCCTACAACCATTTTCTAGAACCTTTACTGACCCCGGGTAAGCAGTTAAGCATTAATGCCGAGCCCTGTATGATACTAATGTATTGATAAAATGATTCTCTAGATGTAAAATTAAAAGGTTCCATGATTTTTAATGATATTTAGACAGTGATGGGCCGATGATCAATAATTATAATAAATGTCTGATGAGAATGATCCAGTGATTAATTTTGCAGCAATAATCAATAACAAAGTTTTCCACGTGACTTAAGCTTTGTTTGTGATGAGGAACTTACCCTTTCACAAAATTTATACCGGCAAACTTTAGCAAAATCTGTGTTTACAAATAAATACTGTGCTTGGCTTCATATATTCGGGAGGCTGAAATTTCACGATTTCTTCATTTTGTAAGTTTTGCGAGGGTTTCATTTTCGTGTTGCACCAGAATCTATGAAATCGATGTACATTACCATTATAATCATTGTATTATGACCTGTATCATATTGTTGATGTTTTGCCATTAATCATCAAGTGTTTGCAAGCGAAAGTTGCTATACCATCCACAGGTTATGTCGTTGATTAACAAACCATGTTTTCAGAGGTGTGATAACTTATCCATATGTGCAGATGCATCATACCCTATTGTTCATCCTTGATATATATAAGGGCAGCTTATTCCCGAGGGTTTTATATTTGTGATTATATCCCATTCATGAATATCATGAAAATAAAACCCCCACGCGAACAAAAAGGCAACCACAGTACTTACCGTATTTGTTCGTGTACAGGTCAACAAATTTTATCCTAAAAATATTTGGCAAAGAAGGGGGGCCGTCTTATACAAGGGTACAAGTTTTTCAGCGTCCTCAGGGCCGCCAAGGATAATTTATGGCAATCAGTATTATTACGTCGGTCGAACTGGATGGCGTGATCATGTCCGTATGGTGGTAATGTACACTCAAAAAAGAACTACAAGCCCTCTTTTAAATTGTAATAGATTATTAACCTCTGAATCAATTGATTTAGATTATTATTTTTTTTCAGGTACCGTTCCTGAGTCCTCTGTGGACACTCAAATTTGATGGAGCAGTCTGACATGTCAAAGCTCTTTATCGCACATTTGCCCTGTTTGCTGGTGAACCACTCCTTTCCCATAGATGGTGGTAACAATCAGAGGGAGATTTTCTTTCTATTTTATACTGTTCAATTCTCTAACACACATTTGGTGAAAGGGCTTTTATTTTTTCAATGTATTAAATTTTCTGCTTAAGTAAGTAATGAATCAAGAAATGAATTAAAAGTACAGAATAAACTTTTTGAATCAATTCTAAGGGTCCTCAAAATCCACAGGCCTAGTATCAGATAAAACCTAGATTTAGCTTGAATACCTGTGAAAATTGCAACTTGACATGCAAGCAGGGTGCGAAATAGAGGGTGCACAAATGCACGTTTGCATGCATGTTTGCATGCACATTTTCTTTTGTGCAGGTAGAAATCATACCAAGGGTGCACTCTGTGCACGTATTATAAACCAATGAAAAAATGTTGGTGCAGTATCTTATTTTCTACTATTCAAAAACATCACATTAAGAAATTAGAATTTCCTTTCTTTAAGCAATAGAAACTCCTTAACAAGTGAAATTTCTCTCTAGTATTACAAGGTGCATGTTGAAATCTGTAGGTGCCTGTAGGTTTTGTTTCAAGGGTGCACCTGGAGCCTGTAAATATTTAGCCTTATTCGTACCCTGTGCAAGTGTTCATACACTTCTGCAATTATCACAAGTTAATTACCCTTTACACAGTGAGGGAGCTTACTTAATAATTATATCTGATGATACAGTCCTTACACACAATCAAATTAAGGTGAAGATATATTGGCATTAATACACTTATATATGTATATCCTTCCCAGAAGATGACAGACTGAGGATATGATATAGTAATGATTACATCATACTGAAATCACTAAAATTTCTATGACAGGGCTCAACATTAACTTTTGAAAGTACTT
Source organism: Sipunculus nudus (assembly GCA_026874595.1). NCBI lineage: Eukaryota > Metazoa > Annelida > Sipuncula > Golfingiida > Sipunculidae > Sipunculus > Sipunculus nudus. The sequence goes on along the minus strand of CM049313.1, from coordinate 4,457,301 downwards.
GCCAAACAAGGCAAGTGACAACTAGCTTTTACTTGCCCCACATGGATTTTTACTCGTCCCACAAAAATCAGTGATTGCCCCCACAACCACAAAAAAATGTGTTCCACATGATTATTTTGCAACAATATACATATTCAAATGTTTGTTTGTTAATAATATTTCTCTTTAGGATTTTCACAGATTAAAACATGCAGGTAATTTAAGCTAGATGTATTACAATATCATTTCACTTCTCCTGAAAAAGAAAACTGCTAACTGAAAGAGTAGTCAAGATTCAGACCCTTGTATAAAGGTTAACGTTGCACCGTCTTGCCCAGTGGGCCAAGTAAGAATCCTCTTTTGGCTGCCCTACCACCATTTTCTAGAACCTTTACTGACCCCGGGTAAGCAGTTAAGCATTAATGCGGAGCCCTGTATGATACCAATGTATTGATAAAATGATTCTCCAGATGTAAAATTAAAAGGTTCCATGATTTTTAATGATATTTAGACAGTGATGGGCCGATGATCAATAATTATAATAAATGTCTGTTGAGAATGATCCAGTGATTAATTTTGCAGCAATAATCAATAACAAAGTTTTCCACGTGACTTAAGCTTTGTTTGTGATGAGAAAATTTCCCTTTCACAAAATTTATACCGGCAAATTTCAGCAAAATCTGTGTTTACAAATAAATACTGTGGTTGGCTTCATATATTCGGGAGGCTGAAATTTCACGATTTCTTCATTTTGTAAGTTTTGCGAGGGTTTCATTTTCGTGTTTGCACCAGAATCTATGAAATCGATGTACATTACCATTATAATCATTGTATTATGACCTGTATCATATTGTTGATGTTTTGCCATTAATCATTAAGTGTTTGCATGAGAAAGTTGCTATACCATCCACAGGTTATGTCGTTGATTAATAAACCATGTTTTCAGAGGTGGGATAACTTATCCATATGTGCAGATGCATCATACCCTATTGTTTATCCTTGATATATAAAAGGGCAGCTTATTCCCAAGGGTTTTATATTTGTGATTATATCCCATTCGTGAATATCGTGAAAATAAAACCCCCTCGCGAACAAAAAGGCAACCACAGTACTTACCGTATTTGTTCGTGTACAGGACGACAAATTTTATCCTAAAAATATTTGGCAAAAAAGGGGGGCCGTCTTATACAAGGGTACAAGTTTTTCAGCGTCCTCAGGGCCGCCAAGGATAATTTATGGCAATCAGTATTATTACGTCGGTCGAACTGGATGGCGTGATCATGTCCGTATGGTGGTAATGTACACTCAAAAAAGAACATAACAGTGCTTTGTTTTCGTTTATATTTATCGTTTATACATCAGATTTACATGCGCACATAGTTAAATAATTGATAAGAAAAGGTTTGCCCTTGCCGCATTGACACAGGAATTTCAACGGAATCAATATATGAGAGCCCTTCTGACAGTAGAGCCAGTGATTTCCCGCGATCGCGGACGGAATCGTGGAACTGACAGACCGAAACAGAATTCCCAATCCTGAAAAGATATAAGTTTTAAAAGTATATTTTGCCAAAAATATCTTGTCAATTCACTTTAAACAGGTACGCAGTGATATAATTGTCGATGCCGCTATCAGCGTGCAGGGCTTACCCATGTACTCAAGATCCGAGAGTACAGCGCTCGCGCAAGGGATGCTGGGAACCTGCTAATACCATCCAGTAGCAATTAATATGCATATTAGTACAAGGATGATTTTTTTATATGGTGCCATATTTACCGCGTAAAATGTTCACGAGTCCAGTGAATGGGGACGCTGTCAGTTAGCTTGCACATTGACATACACGGAGGCTCGCACATGGCACTTCAATTACAAGACACCTAGTAGCGCTTTATAATTATAAATATGAAGCGCCCTTACCTCAGGTGAAGCGAAATTCAATGTTTGTCAAGCTTGTTTTATTGGACTACGTCAAGAAATGAATGTATTATAAAGGGTCAACAAAGTTCAAGAAAAGGAACCAAGTTTCTGCGGGATATAAATATGACGGGATATAATTCCTCACAATTTTATAACGAAACCCCGGATCTGGTGCGTATATCCTCTTGGGAAATGATCTATTAAATAGTAACCGAATGGAAACCCTGGTTTCTACAAGGTAGCATTGAACTTGCACAGTTTAATGTTGTAAAATAACGTAGTTCACGAAAGTCCTACTGGGTCATTACCTAATCACGTTTTTCCTTCCTGACTGGTACAATGGAAAAAATTCGAACCTGACAGACGTCATTACGCAAAAGTGATATATTTTGTGGGAAACTTATGGTAACTGTGACATGGTTGTGGACAGGCCAGGAAAATGTAATTTTCGATAGTTTAAGGTTAACACGGAATAATAAATGAGGAAGTTTAGTTAAGTAGAGCATCATGGAAGCCTTGGTTTCGTGCGCTGTCTCTTGTCTACCTTAAGCCACTTGTGGATGTGGACGCTGATGTGCAGTGGATGTTTGGGGTGATCTCCCTCAAATTATGTAGAAGACTGACATTTCTTTGAAATAAAATTATCTTTTTCAAAGAGGAAGGTGTCAATGCCCTGTAATGCACATTCTCTTGACATGTTAATTCTTAGTGGGTGCCGTCTCCTTGATAATAATTTATTACCAAAATTTGGGCCCTAAAATTAACCCTTTGATGTGTCTTATGATATTAATTTGAATTGTTGCATAATACTCATTCTTTCATATGTCTAATTAATTCCGTTCTGGTCTGCTCCATACCTTTCTATATTACTTTCCTGTATTTACTTGTAGGATCATAAAAAAATATACCACTGACCATTTTAAGAATAAACAAGGGACCTATGGGTCACGGCGCTCAGCTGTTATATTTGATAAAAAAATATGATTTAGAAATGAGGCACATGCTGGTTTTATGTGGTAATAAAAATAAGCTGTATTATGAGTTGTTGTTGTTTAGCTTATGTATTATTTCGATAGTACCTTTGGAGACAGGAAAGAGGATTAATTTCATTTATTTTATTAACAAATGGAGTGCAATTGTCACACAGATTTTGACTTGGCCATATAACTTATAAGCAGAACATATAATATAAGAGTTAAACTATTTATTAAAAAAATTACAAATATTGTCCCAAATATTATTTTTATTAAAAATAATAAGAGCATAGTATGATTTTTTCAAATAAAATATAACTGAAATGATTATTAAAATACTATTAAAGAATATTTTCATGAATGCATTCATTAATACATTTTGAAAGTATTTGCACTGGTATTCATATACTTTCATTTTTACCTGAATCTTTGTCTATCATTAATTTCTTTCATATGATCCCTAATGATTAGTAATGAATAATATGATTTACTTTTTTATCATTAAAATTGAACTGAAAAATACCATAGGTGACTGCATGGTGTTATTTGGAATACGTGACATTCTATCCATCGATACAAGATTCTTATATCATCGGTAACTGCAAGTTAATTTCCTGTTATTATCAACTAACAAATTCCTTTTCTATTTTTCTTTAATTTGTTACTAAAAACCAATAAAAATTTATTAATTTATTGTTTATTGTTATGTTGTTGTTTAAAACTACTAGATGAGTTGGGTTGGACACCTGGATCAACTGTGGCTGGCCATTATATAATAAGCTGCCTGGAGCCCCAGTTTATGCCTCTCCCCAAGCATGCATAATTTGCTGAAAGTTCAACAAGGTCAACATACAGGTGACTCAAGAGGTGCTACAGAGAGCCAAGGTCTGACATGGTCTCATAAAAACATTAATAAAAGCTACAATTTTTGGCCAATTTCTTTCAGCTTTTTAAACTAAAAAGCTGAAATCTTTATGTGTGCATGGTATGAAAATGATATCAACAGTGCTCACAGGAAACAAACATGCCATGGTCAAAGATGGGCAAAATTTAAGGTACTAATTTTATATTTATACTAATAACTTATAAAATTTGAAAAATTCAGAACTAATTTTGGGTATTCAATTAAATCTTGATTAAATAATGTTACATCCCTGACAAAAAATCTCTAGCTTCAGCAATCCTCTTGTTAAGGGAGTAAATATATTTTACAAAGTGCATTAAGTTTGGGCCCATAACTTGAAACAATAACACAATACTGACATCATTTCTGGCATGTGCATAGAGAATGTATAGAAAAATATGTATATTATATATGATTAAAGTCAGATCAGTGGTTTTGATATTAGGCAGTCTTGAAGTGTAACAATGGGTTTTTAATGGAAAAATGAAGTTTTTCATTAATATCTCGAAGGTATTAAGTCCTAGTGACCAAATTCTTGGCATGGTAGGGGATTTTTGAGACATCTAATTGAATGCCAAATTTTAGGAACTGAGAGCTGAAGCTGGGGAGCTGAGCACTTGCAAACTGCATGACACTAGCTTGATGTAAACAATATGTTACATGGTGCTTGAAAACTTTAATAAAATCTACAGTTTTTGATCAACTGGTTTCACATTTTTGGTGTTTACAGACAATATGCTAAAAAAAACATGCTGTGAAAATTAAATCCACAGTACATACAGGAAAAAAACGTGCCATGGTCAAAGTTGGGCAAAATTTAAGGTACCAATTTTTTATTTTTCTTAATATTTTAAAAAATTTGAAAGATTTTGATCTAATTTTTGGTATACAATTCAATTTTGATTAATTAAAGTTATATTACTGGAAAAAAAGTTTATAGCTTTAACATATTTTGTGTTATGTGATCAAATATCTTTCCTGATTTTTTACACAATGCATTATGTTTGGGCCCATAACTTTTTAAATTAACATAATACAGACATAATTTCTGGCATGTACATAGGAACTATATAGAGGTATAATTATGGTAAACATGAGGAAAAACAGATGAGTGGTTTTGATATTAGGCAGTCCTGAAGTGTAAAAAATAGGTTTTTAATAAAAAATTGAGGTTTTTCCTTAATTTCTAAAAGGAACGAAGTCGCAAGGACCCAGTTTTCGGCTTGGTAGGAGATCTTGGGGACATCTAACATTATGCCGAATTTTGGATTCCTAGGTCTTACGGTTTCAAAACGTGCCACATCTACAGACGGACGGACAGACGGACGGACGACGGACAATGGACCACGACTATAGCTCAGATGACTTATAGTCAGCTGAGCTAAAAATTATAAAATCCCATTTCAATCGTCAGTGTTAAAGTGATCATTATGCTAACAAAGTTATACTCAGTAGCTGGCAGCTCCAACTTAAGATGCTGAAAAATAATTTGAACCAAAATTTGAGGTTCAAAATTGGGGGGTCGTCTTATACACGGGGTCGTCTTATACACACATAAATACGGTACCTAAGTTTACCATATATTCACATGCAGGCTATAGAGTTATATACATATTAGTGACTATAAAGTCCTCTACATCATATCAAACTATATTTGGTCATAAATTTCATAATCGGTAACAACCAAAGAATTCCAATAATCAACCAATTTTTACTGATGATCAATCTTGAATTTTCAACCAATTCCCAACACTGTTTCATATGACATTGACTCATTTGATCATGCATCATTTCTATAATGATTTTTTTTTGCATCACATTCTTGTAATGTATGGCTGCTACTCAAAATAATCTGAATACACCCTGTGAGCCCATATGAAAAATTGGACCTTCACTCATTCCCTGACGTCCAAAAGTGACTGATAATCAATCATCAGCTACTGACCTGAAGGTGATGATTGATCATGATCATGGAGGAAATTCCTAAAACTACATTTTGGATATTATCTGAAATTTCATGACTTTAAAATACTGATATTTCATGTTTCAACTTTTAAGAATTTCTATGAGCATACTCAACTTCAAGAAGAATATGGATTTCTGACCAATTATTGGAACTTAAATTGCCTACAGAATAAGGCACATTAACAGTAAAGACAGCAATTAGTCTAATCTGAACAAAAAGTGGACTTCTGACCTAAATATTTCATGCATCTATTTCAAATAAGATATGAATGTCATATATTATTCAACCAATAATCCTATGCCTTTCTATCATGATTTAGTTCCAAATGCCTCCAAGAGATGTCAGGACCAGTGGTGTTTTATTTCAATGTGGATGGGCACAGACACACAACAACAAAAAAAGAAAATAATTCATCCACCCTTCCTTTCATTAAAACAAAGCTCTCCATGAAATATAACTGAAAACGGCCTTCAGTTTCTCAGATATCTTGTATACAGACAGGAAAACAAAAACAGGTGTCAACAAGTAAACATCATGCAAACTTTGAAGCCACAAAAAGTTCATTAAATGGCCATCCAAAGCTGATTTTATGTCTATATAAACACTAAAACCTATTACTTGGAAATATTCCCCCAATGAACCACTGTAGCATTACATTTAAGTTTAATCCAACTTGTGAGAAGTTCTGATAATTTGCAAATGATGGACAAATGCAGACAAAACTGCAAAGAAAATAACAGGTCTCCAACCCTTAGTATACTAGCTAAGTACAAATAAACAACAACTAAACAAATCTTTCAATAACTCTACATTTTGTCTTACCTCTGTGATGTTCATTTTCCTAAGTTATAATGACAGAAAAAGGACAATTTAGTGCACAGCCATGTCATGACAATACATGCACAACATCCCGGTACCAGCAGTAAAACTGTATTATAATCACATATTTTTTTCAAGATTTCTGGCATATTGCCCATGTCAGTGCATGGAGACTTCTCAGAATTCATCCTTTGAAGTTAGATGTCAATTAGTATTCTCAGTATAATAATCAAAGTAAACTGTATCAAATGAATGAATTATGATTTCATATAATTAGCATCACACTGCTTAATTCTGACTGTCACTGAATACTAATTAATATTTTTATCAATAAATATGACACTGAGATTAATTAAATGCAAGATCAACATTTTCCAACTGCTATACATCAAATGTTTATTTCCTGGTTATTTCTGAGGCACTGACAATACAATACTATCACAGTGACTCACCAAGTGCTTCCCTATGTTTTCATTAACAGTTTTCCGCAAATCTTGGCAATTAGGTCAGGCCACACCCAAAATTTACTTAGGTTTATTAAATATGTATCATTCCTGAGTACGTCATAGTATGCTCATTGTTTTAAAGGATAATGTCTTTAATATTAGACACCTTGATAGAGAAAATACTACTCACACAAAATTTTCAAAGTTACTTTAACAGTAATAGACAAAATTGCATCTGTTATTTAATTTTGAGCTTGCCTAAATGTCCATGCTCAAACACTGACTAGATTGCTTATTCCTATAATCGCTCTGTTGCTGGCATATATGGGAATTAAGAGTAGGGGGATGAGAGGTTATTGAGTGATAGCTTTGTGACTGCAAAAATTCAAAATTTGCCTAAAATATGAATATATCAATCTAGTTCAGGCTACGTCATGATATATGTGTACATGGATAAGGAACCAGATATGGCATGAGCTATAGCATGCAGCAGAAAATAGAACAAAGTATAGTGACAGTGTTAAGGACAGTGACAACATGACAAAGTATGACAAGTCCTGTGAATTTCAATTCTGTGCTTGGGACTAAGAGTAAACTTGAGTTAATGAAAAGCATCTATGCATTCTACCAAGCACAAACTGACATGTTAAAATTTTCCATAAAATTCAGCAATGAAAGGTTTAAAGTTTGAAAACACCTTTTCCAAAGCAAAATGATTCATGTTTAAAAATTTTAAGTACAATAATTAAAGAACTCATGTGAAGCCCGAGATTAAATTTCACATTAATTACACATTGGATAAATCACAGGTTTAAACATGGGAACCTCCCCCACCAAACACCAGGATCCGTAAGCTTATACTACATCCCTGTCCATGCTTAAATGCATGGGATGCATAAAGGTTCGTGACCAATCAGGTTTACCTATCATATGGTACAACTTATCCACATTGATCAGACTCCGATATGGACATCTGTCATTGCTCAGATGAAACCGGCAAAGGGGCTGACAACTGACCCTTTTGAGGGTGTTCAACCATGACTGTTAACACCACGTGGTGAAGTATGAACTGTGAACTTGTATGAGCCAAATTGGTCTTTGTATATGGATTTAAAAGCTGTCCACTGGAACAGAAAACTGAAAACAATTTATGAAAAATAAATGGAAATTCATTTGGCGTTCCTATAGTCCCCATACAGTTATTAAAATTTTGCACCGTTATTATTTCATTTAGTTGATTAATATAATGATGGTCTATTTTGTGTAGGATTTTAATATGTTGAGATTGTAAAAATTGAAACCTCCTAAAATTGTGAAGAAGTGGAAATTGTGAAATGTAAACCCTGCGTATATGAAGCAAACCGCACTATCCATGTCCAAGCATTATCTGAAGAGTCCTCTGTAATATATTAAAACTTGTTTGAAGAACAAACATAGCATTTCTTAAATATTATGTTTATTTTTGAATGATGAACACAGCTTTTGTGTGGTATAATCCACAACACCATCTCTAATCTCATGCCATTACTGATCAGCAACACCCGCTTTAATCATAAATAAAATCAAAATGTAACATCATTAAGCAAGTAAATCAGTGATACTTTAAAACAACTTTTGTATTGATTTAAGATGTATGTCTCGGACAATAATGAAACCTGAACCAGTCAAGTCCACGCTGAGGCCTGAGTTATCACTGACCCATTTTTGGGCCTTTAATAATCAGCTGCCGGCAGAATCTGATGGCAAATGAGCATGAATCCGATTGGTCATGACATGTGTCAATCAAAAGTGAATGTGCTACTGATTAATATCCCTATATTAATCCTGCCTTCATTAATCCTGGGCCCTCTAGTACTCTGACATGATCACTCACACATTCTAGTACAACAGCAGAGCCTTACAAAGCATACTGTCATATAAAGTTTGCAAGCTCCTAGAGGACTTCTGTGTCATTGACATTGAGAAATTTCAATTTTGTGGTGCCTACTTGAATACTTGATTGTGAAACCGAGATTTAACATCAAATTTAAGTCTTTTGGAAAGCATCACATGCTCTCATCCCCCCCCCCACCCCACTATATTTTGTGACGTGCAGCGCATATTGTATCTTTTGAATATTCTTAAAGCATTCATAACAAAGTATTAACCTTTAACTAAAAGTACAATATAATATGAAATGCCCTTGCTCATCATTCATGGACACTGCCATAAGTAGTTATATCTAACAAAGGAAATAAAAAAATATTTCAAGTTAATTTCTGGGAAATGATATATTTCTTTCAAACTGGGCAGTGTTTTCAGTCACGTCTTTCTTTGTCTGACTGTCTCTCTTTTTTCTCTCTCACAAGTGCACAACCTCATTCACACGTGTACACACATGCTGTGTATAATAACTGAGCTAATCACGCGATAAATCTGAAGACTGTTTCTGAAAACAGACACCTGTAGACCAGGCTTACAAGTATAACTGAATGCAAACACATTTCACCAAAAAACAACTAGAATATCAGCAGAAGCTGACAAAAGCCCTCAGCCAAAAGAACAGTGTTTAGAGGTGGTAACAGTAACAAGTACTAAATATCTGTTCTCACATGGATGTATCTGTACATGTCTCACTTATAAATTTAAAATGGAGAGGTATGTACCATGATTCATAACAATTCTCCAAATGCTTCCTGAAAAATAAGCTTCTAAGTTTTATTCTATTATAAGCTCTGTGATCTTGAAAAGAAGGTCAAGGTCACCCATCTTCGAACTTGACTGAGATTTTGTCGATATACATCTTCACCAAAGAAATAAAATTCCTATTGTGAATCCTTTTAGAGATATCCTGCTCACAAGGCCAAAGCTGAAAAATTTTAAGAAAAATTCATTAAAAATCCGAAATTGTAGGTGGCACCCCCAAACTTGTGCAACAGTTACAGACCATCAGTCCCTATGATCATAGTAAGTATTGTGAAAATCCACCTAATGGTTCCTGAGAAATAAGCTTCTAAATGTTTTTTCTATAATCAGCTCTAAAACGTAGAAAAATAGGTCAAGGTCACCCATCTTCAAACTTGACCGAGATTTTGTCATTATACATCTTTACCGAAAAAATAAAGTTCCTACCTAGAATCCTTTTATAGATATCCTGCTCACAAGCCCAAAGTTGAAAAATCCGATAAAAATTCATTAAAACTCAGAAATTGTAGGTGGCGCCACCAAACTTGTGTAGCAGGTACAGACTATCAGTCCCAATAATCATAGTAAGTTTTGTGAAAATCCACCAAATGGTTCCTGAGTAATAAGCATTTAAGTGTTTTTCTATAATCAGCTCTAAAATGTAGAAAAATAGGTCAAGGTCACCCATCTTCGAACTTGACCGAGATTTTGTCGATATACATCTTTACCGAGGAAATAAAATTCTGATGGTGAATCCTTTTCAAGATATCCCGCTCACAAGGTAAAAGTTAACAGATGCCAGACGGACAGACGGACGGACAGACAGCTTGGGTGACGACAATAGTCCAGGGCTTGAAATTAGCGCCGGACCACTGGAAATTTCCGGTAAAAATCACGGAGGTCCGCCAGAATGTCTACCGCCGCCGGACCTCCAGTCCGGCGAACTTCTGGGTCACCAGGGCTCGTCAAGCTATTGGTTCCCCTACCAATTTGTCGTCATGCAACGCGAGGAAAAAAGTGCCTGTGAAACGGTAAATCGCACGATCGACTGACGCTTTTGTTTATCCATCATTTAGCCTTGACCTTGATACAGACTGGTACCGCGCTCTATTAATTCCCATAGTCACTGCGGTCACAGTGGGCGATAATATAGTGCACACAGTAGGCAAAAAGAGCTGAGTGCCAGACGAAGGACGAACATACTCGGTCCAGATTGGACTCTGGAAGCCAAGATTCCATCGCTTCATTAGATAAATAAGAGGTCCGGCAATTATTTTTGAGGTCTGGTAAAAACAAAAATCTGCTAGACCTCCAGTCTGGTGGCTGAATTTCTTAATTTCCTGCCCTGATAGCCCATCAGCCTAAGGGCTGAGGGCTAATGACTCACCACTATTCCTGTTACTGGCCTGGCAATACACGATTTACACCAGTACCAAGAGCACCAAAATGAAATATTGTACTCAATGACTTCTGGTATTGACAGTCCAACTCAGTAACAATTATATTCATATTGGAGAAATTGACCAGGTTTCAAGCAGACTGACCAATGGTCATCCAGAATCACCAATAAATACTCAAACAGATTGACCAGTAATCAGCACTTAGACCCATACCTGTGAACAGTTGGTCTAATATTATTAACTGGTTTTGATCCAATCAAACCTAAAACAGTTCTATTGTATCTGCCCTGACTAACAGGGTTCACATTTGTCCTGGCTAAAACCTATTTTACCTAGTCCAGTGGGTAAAACCTGGTTTAAAAGTAATTTACCTAGGTCTTACCTGTTCGACCCAGGATTTTGCCCAGTTTTTTAATACCTAAGCTTTTTGACATGTTTAATTGCTTTTATCAAGCAAGACTACAGCTAAGCTTCCTTCTGACTGGTCAGCAGAAGTTATACACATATTTTGTAAATACTGGTAATCTGACCACATCACCCCTGTCTAAAAGAAGCCCTTTACCATTCATATTTCAACCCATGTTTGGCTGTGCAGAGCACAACACTCTAATCAAAAGAACTTAAGAGGTAAAACCAAGGAATACATGGGTAAAAAATATTTTACCCAGCAGGGTAAAACCTGCCATCCCTGCTGGTTAATGAGCAGAATAAAGGAACTTTTAATATTGTACTATTCCCTCCACAGCCTGGAAGAATCTGTTTCCCTTTCATTTTTTTATTATTCTGTGTTTTCTAGTTTAATTGGCACAGTTCTGGCTAAGTACCCTGTCATGAAGTGCTGATACTTGGGACAATAACACCTTGCAATCTGCTGCTAATCAACAATGTTATTTAGGTTGTCAATTTCCTTAAATGGTCAACATGGAGTCTGAATGCTGTAGGAAATCCTCATCATGTGATTCAACAGTTAACAGGTGGAAAAATCATATCTACTAAAGGTGTGTTTCCATGTGCTCGTACATGAGTATGTAATTGTGCATGAAAAATTAGGTGTGTTTCTGTGTGTGCCTATATGCATGAACAGGCAATTACCATGATGTGCAGGAGTGTTCAATTAAAAAGTTTTCAGGAACAACACAGGGAACAGACATTGAACACAATTTTTGGTGCAGGGTATGCGTCCCAATATCAGATGCTTTTTCTTTAATTTTTAGAAAAAGACATGTTTGGGTCTCTCTTTCATTGTGTGTGCCATGATGTCAAATTTCCTTAATGTCCTTTGAGAACATAAGTGAACTGACTTCATATGTGCAGATCCAGTATGTGGAATGCGTATCCAGCAAAACAAATTGCTGCATGCAGCAAATTTTGCCAGTTCCTAATGGTATCCCAGAAGGACACAAAGAATATGTGCAGGTTGCCTGACGGATCTGAAATCCCTCAACACATTCTGCATATTGCATTCTGTGCATAGGAAACTTGGCTTTATTCAAATTTCTGTGCCCATACACAGAGCACCACCTACTGCCAGCTGATGAAACCTGAGGAGAGTCTAAGTAAACAAGTAGATTACCGCAGGTTTAGCCTTCAAGTTGATGTAACCGCAGCAACATGAGCCATCCTTGAAGAAATCCCAAAATACTGATAATTCACAACATCCTTGGGAGTATTACTGTGAAAATGTCAAGAATTTAATCATTTCAACAGAAAGGTGGTCACAGCTGTCAGTCAAGGTACATTCTGATTAAAATAAGAGGACTAAATCATAGTAGTTACATGCTATAGAACATATTCAAAGCTGCTTAAAAACAACTTTTTTCAATATTTTTTAGTGTGTATGGAGGTCACTGCCTCTTGTTTTTTTAATGATACATATACACAGTGCAGTTTGCCATTTGCATTAAAGGCTTCTTGACAGTGCAGTACAGTACGTTTCTCTCTTTTATGATCTTGTGTCAACTAAGCCTGGTAACTACCGCACCTATGGGTCCTGGGTGTGATATCATGCCCTCTGTTCTGAATTAACCCCGAGGAATACTTCAACGGCACACTTGTTTATATGTGAAGTAATGCTGCTTCCCATTATGTCAGCAGAATGGTAACCTGAGTGGTGGCAACTATGAAAAAATTTCAAGACTATTCAACTCAGATTTGAACTCATTATCTCTTGGCTTCAGTCTTGTCCCCCTTCCCTATAACACAAATCAGTGCCAAAATGGAATTTCAATTAAACCAGCATTGATAGTTTAAGTGAAATACAGGCCAGCAAACAGATCACCCATGACCAATATAATCCACAGCTGTGGTTAACTTTTTATTGTTTTTTTTATCATTACTTTTATTATAATTATTATAGTGGAACCTTTCAGAAAGACAACCTGTTTTATAAGACCACCTGTCAATAAAGATCACCCTTCAGCGAACCAAAAACAGTCACATTGGTTAAAACTGATTTTTATTGAGTCAAAATTTAAACTTTTAAGATAGATATAGAATTATAGATAAATAAAATATTATAAAATCAAATATATTGAAAGTGAAGCTGTTTTTATAGCAAGAAACATATAGAAATGGTTAGACTAAGACATGTTTAATGAATGTAGCGGAGCGCCATCTGGTAAAGGGCAAACTGATCAAGTCTGTCAGATTCAACACACCTTTGATCTTGATCAAATACATGCTCCGCACCAAGAGATCTGATAAGAAGGTAAATGATGTGCCAAGTAAATTAAACGGCAACACCAGGTGATTCAAGTACATCTCTAGCATATACTTGAATGTGTAATGAGCATAACCTTGCCTCATTGTTTATTTAACTCTTTGATAAGATTCATTCATGATTTAATTCACTTTGACTGTACTGATATACTATTTCATAATATATTACCTATCATGATACTTTCTCACAATACAACACACGATACCAATGTTTAGATATTTTATACTTGTTGTCACAGTGTACATGGGAATCTAGTTGAGTTCAAAACTCAACCAGTTTTGATTGGAATTCCCATGTACACTGGTTAACATCGAGTTTACATGAGAATACCCATCTGGATGGTTGAGATGAACAGATACATTACCTCACAACATGATTCATTTCTGAATACCAGGCTCAAGATATACTACAAGATACAATATATATTAATTTAAACTCCATGAAGAATTTGGGCTTCTAAATAAAAAGTAAATAAGCAGACTCTTATATAAATATATATTACAAACTATAAATTAACAAATGATTAGGCATTAAGCAAATGTGAACGTGAATATGAGTTGCAAACTGTACGGTGTACATGTTTCCATATTTGGGCGGAAAATGTGATTTCAAGTCTTTCTGCACACTCCATTACAGAAATTCAGATTTCATTTGTTGAGTTTTGTAGAACTTAGCTAGGTGATAATTTTAAATTAAAAGACAAGTTCGGATCTGTTTTATTCTGAAAGAAAAGAATATACCCATATTTTAAGTGACTTTCCCTCTACCTCCCACATTTCTATTCTTACTAATCATTTAAAAGTCACTGTAATAAAGAGAGGTGGCATGGTAGCCTATAAACGGTAACGTGCCTTTCATTTATTAATTCTTCCAATCTGTCCATAAAACTACCAATGAACATCGTTCTCCATTTTCACTCATGCTTATTTTGCTTCAAGCACATGTTGTAACCACAGAGTGCCCTCCCTTAATGATGTCACTTTAAGGAATTTCAACTTGAATGCAGCGTGACAAGTTTCTGAATCGCTATCTAGCGTGATTCAGCAAATCTTACTTGCGTTGGCTCTTGCGGTCCCTGCTTATGGAAACGCAGCTTTAGGATGCCTTCAACTCGTTACTTACCAGTAACAATACACCTATGATGTGTTATGACACATGGTGCTGAGAGACGATTTTAAATGACAGATATCACTTCTCATGGAATGAACAAATACTGTAAAAGTATCAATACAGGGACAATTGATGATATAGATATACGATATATAACTTTGTATCCATGTATCGGTGCAATATATGTTCCACATTCAGGAACATCTGACAAATTCTGCAGTTAATGATGGCACACACAGAGATCATGAGATGATAAGTAACGTTTCAATTCAAGATCTTGATTCCTCTTTTGTTGCTACAAACAAAACTGAAGTTTTGGAAAAAACAAACACATGACGCTCATATGCTCTCATTTCAGCAGATGGCTTCCGTTTTTATTCAAAACACTACATGAGGCCCTTGGCTCAGCTTTGTGGATACCACCTCCTTTTTCTCTCAAAGTTTTTCCAAATGGCATTTGCCTTGAAGTCTGTTCAACAACCCTGTCCATATAACTTCTCTTGATGTTTTTTCAAATTTATTTTGTTTGCCAATCCAAATCAGCTGCTCTCAAAGTAGATAGATTTGTGATTTTATGTATTAATTTTAAATAGGTATACATAAGATAATATATTTAGTTACTTTGTGATGCCAAGTTTACCTATCTAGAAACAGATGCAAAAAAGATGGGGTCATTTCAAGTGGCCATATCTTTTTATACACGTAATGTATGGACGTATACATGTGAATGTGTGATATAACAAATGTCTAACTTAATAATACCAGTGCGATGCCATCCCTTTGAATCACCAAATGGATGTAGTTTAAGACAATCAGCTTGGGTCAAAAGTGATTTGTCCTAAGACCATACATGTTTATGTTCCATCACATTTCTTTCCGCATTAATGAAAAGGAATTCAGACATTGGAGAGTATTACTTAGCTATTCGATTACTGCCACATTTTTTCTGATTTGCCTCTAATGTAAATAAAGGTAGGCTTTAGTGCATTTTATCATAAAATATCAAGAAAAAAACAGGGGTACTTGAATGAAGTCTAGTAATTTTTTATTGACCTATTGTGAGCATGGAGTTGTACAAACAGAGCAACAATTTCTCAGGTATATAACCTTTACTAAGAGAGGGACAGGCCTCCACACTACAGACACCAGCTACTGATATGAAGAGATAAGATAAGCAAGAATAAGACAATAGGGTTTCGTTTCAAAGGTATTCATCGACTCGCTGCATATCTAAACCCAAACTGATTGGGAAACACTTCAGCTGAACCCCTCCCCCCCCCCAACACGCACACAGACAAGAACATGCTTGTCATGCATCTATTAACAGCATTATACAATTATTCTCATCATTGCCATCCCTGACACGCATGATCCAGCATTATTTAATTCTGTGGATGTTTATAGCCAGTATGGATCACAAGTTTTCTCACGCATGAACAGAACATTAGTTCTCTGGTCAGGGATATGAACAACAGTGGTAATATCTAAATTTAATATATTCATAACCTTAAGTCCATTCCACTGTCCCTGCCCAACTGTTTTTTTTCTGTGACTTTTCTTTAATAAGTCACACAAAAAAAAAAACATTCTGCACCAAGGACAGAAAGAGAGAATGCTTTTTAAAAAGCAGTAACACCTGCTGAGGAGCATAAAAACTCACCTTAAATGATTTTCTATACACAATTTAAAACTAGATGTGTCGGAACGACACAAATGCCCCCGCCTGGGGCAAATTAGAAACATTTGTTAAATTTTGAAACATTTTTTAAGTTCAGGAGGTGTCGTATGGTCAAAAGTAGGTCAAGAAGGGCAAAATGCAAACTCGATCTGTAATGGGTCATTATCAAGCAACACACCAAAAATCATGCAGTATATGCAGGCATTATGAAAAAAAGTCCATACATGTGCATTTTCCATAAAAATTTCTGTCTTTCATGAAATTTTCTATGTTTAGGAGCCGTAAAACAATCAAAAGTAGGTCAACCGGGACAAAACGCGAACTCAATCTGTAACTGTCATTATCTGCCCCCACATAAAAAATCAGGGTGGTATCTGCAGGCAATGGGGAAAAAAAGTCAGTACATATGCATTTGTTATGAAAATTTCTATTTTTCATGAAACTTTCTATGTTCAGGAGCAGTCAAATGGTCAAAAGTAGGTCACCTGGGACAAAACAAGAACTTTATCTGTAACTGGTCATTATCTGCCTACACACAAAAAATCAGGCCCGTATCTGCAGGCACTATGAAAAAAAGTCCATACATGTGCACTTTTTTATGAAATTTTCTATGTTAGAGCACCGTCAAACAGTCAAAAATAGGTCAACTGGGACAAAACGTGAACTCGATCTGTAACTGGTCATAATCTGCCCACACACCAACAATCAGGCCAATATCTGCAGGTATTGCGAAGAAAAGTCTGTACAAGTGTATTTGTCATTAAAATTTATATTTTACATGAAATTTTCTATGTTCAGGAGCCGTAAAACAGTCAAAAGTAGGTCAACTGGGACAAAACGCAAACTTGATCTGTAACTGGTCAATATCTGCCCACACACCAAAAATCAAGCCAATATCTGCAGGCATTGCGAAAAAAAGCCCGTACATGTGTATTTGTCATGAAAATTTCTATTTTTCATGAAATTTTCTAAGTTAAAGAGGCGTAAAACCTTCAAAAGTATGTCAACCGGGACAAAACTCGAACTCGATCTGTAACTTTGTGGCAGGGGCATAAAAAAACTATATTGTTGATGAACTAGCCCATGGTAAATGGGTCATTCCGCAGTAAAATGAGCAATTACCTATTTATCTGGTCTCTCCTCATTTAGTTATCAGCAAGTAGTTAAAGGTTTTACACAAATACATATAGTGAAATACCTTGACATGGGTTCTCCATCCATCAAAAATGAGACAATAAAGGATGGATTATTACTTGTGCAGGCCTGTCCCAATATATGCACTGTCAGACAAATATCATGTCCCCAGAGCCAGGAGCTTATATATCAGGTCATTTGGAAGAGTAGATAAAGAATTCATTCATTACCTTAATTAGCTAAATTCAAGTACACGATAAGGTGTTCAGATTCCATGGTTGCTTAAAGCAATTGTTGCCACTGACTTTTTTTTGTGAGCATTTCTGATCTGTCCCCAAGTTTTATGTCAACTCCGTCACAAAAAGAATTATATCCAAGCAAATTGACAATTACATATGTATATCTATACAAAGCCAAATATAAAATGTTGCATGGACATACTTTATCCATGAAACACTTTTTTATACATTACATGTATCAAGTATAAGAAGTGGTGCCCTTTATGTCTTCATCCTGGAGGGTGGAAAATTAACATGTCAACTCCATCACAGCTTTTTCACCCTCATAAATAGATAAATGGGTAATGTCTTGTAATGTTCAAGGAAAACATGTGTTTTTTGTTTAAAATCTTCCATAACT
Source organism: Sipunculus nudus (assembly GCA_026874595.1). Lineage (NCBI taxonomy): Eukaryota > Metazoa > Annelida > Sipuncula > Golfingiida > Sipunculidae > Sipunculus > Sipunculus nudus. Next base: position 4,438,951 of record CM049313.1, on the reverse strand, counting down.
GGCTTACAACGTGGTTATAAAAAAAAATATAAATTAAAAATCAACCAATTGTCAACTCCATCACAGTCAACTCCGTCACGTGACGGAGTTGACATGTCTGTATTTTGAGCACTGATTACTTAACAAAGCTTTCACCATTATTAGATACATTAATATATTGAATATTCCATTAGATTTCAACTATATTTCATGTGTAAGCTTAATTTATATTCAATTTATTTAGTTCCAGGCAATATTTATGATTTATGAACTGGCTAAATGAAATGAAATACAGTTACCCAGCAGAAAAATCACTGCATTTTGGTATTCTCAACTGATACATCCACTGCTATTTATGAAAGTTCTGAATACTTTCATTTTTAACAGCAAAGGCAATTGGCAATAAAATTAATTAAAAATAAAATGAAGCTAGATATGGTACAGGACATTCACTCTTGAAGCCCATGTTCCTTATAATCAATAAAGATATTCTTTTGAATCCTGGGTCTCAAGTCATTTCATTCCGCTGAAGAGTGTCAGGCCTGTACCTTGAACTACTATATCCAAAGTCATTTAGAATACATTTGCTAGATTTTGACAGCATTTAAAACATCCTGTCCCAGCAGGAAAAGCTTAGCTTGTTGCAGCAGACTTGGTCCATTATTGTGCTATAATATATTTTTCTCCTGGGACATTAATATGATTTAATTATACATATATCCATAGTGTAACACTTGATGGTAGACATGCTGCATAAAATAATAAAAAAAAAAAATGGTGTGATTTCCTCTTCTCTTGCTAACATGATGCTTCTGGTTCCCACAAAAGACTGTGGCAACATAATCATAAACAGAATATTTTTTGCAAATGCAGGAACTGATGAAGATGACTGCATGGCACCTGGAATTGTTCTTCAGTTTCTGAATAATCTGTCTCATTGTTTATTGTACCTTTTAATTTGGTTTTAGCAAAATAGTTTTCCACTTTGGAACTGGTAAATGTGTACAAACAGAAACTTTTGCTCTACCTGTAACTCTGTTTTTGAAACATCCAGACTTACTAGTGCCAAACTTGTTGGATATATTATCTAGTTAGGATTATAAATAATTGCAACTTCTTGCATCACTGAATTTATTTGGCAGCTGATGGACAGTTCCAGTCCTCTAGTGGTCAACAAAAAGAAGGCAAAACTGAAACTGCAACACTCCAAAGAGCAGCCCTGATATCATCTTAAGGTCTTTTACCCCGTCTCGCCTCACAGAGATTTCAATGGCCTTTTAAAATGTTTCAATTAAGACATTTACAGACCCCAAAACTGACAATGGAAAGGAAATTTTAATCAACTGTAGGATGTTTAATCATTTTGAATTACCTGTACTGTAAACTTTAAATATTATAAACATACAATCAAGTTGTTTTCATAAGTTTGCAGAGAAATATTTACTTATGTGACAACAGATTTTCTTCTGTCAGCCAGAACTTAAATATGAGCCAATGTATGTGACACAATCAAGTTCTGGTCAATAAAATAAATATATACCATATAAGGCAATGTTTGATTATGGAAGACATGTGCATGATAATAATTAAGAGATTTATAAAGTCACATGTTAGAGTATACTTGTCAAAAGCCTGTTCTGTCAACTCCGTCACAAATACTTGTGGTCTTTGTCAGCCAAATATTATCAAGGGAATCATTTATCTGCAAGGATTTTTCTGTTATAAATGTAAATAAAGGAAATCTTGATTTAGCTAATGATGATTTAATCTGTTTGTATTAGAATAATTGTCATTACCTGAGAAATAGAATTAAAGAAAAAAATAGTTTTTGATAAAGTTTGCAATTTTCTTAATCTTTTTTGTAAATACATTGGTCTAATTCATAAGGCTAAGTTACATTTAATTTTCTAAGAGAGGATTGATATTTTGCCATTGTCTTGTATTATTTAACTGGTGTCATCTCCTTAAAATTTGTATTTCAGATCAATTAACATGACTGTGACGGAGTTGAAAAAGTGTTTTACTGAGCTTTGGATAATTGTTATTTTCAAAAAAGACTTTGCTGTTTAAGCTTGTCTTTTATGTGTTAGTGAAACTAGACATCACTGCCTACATGTGCTACAAATTTAAGCCAGATATGACAAAAAAAATTTTTGACCAAGCAGTATCACCAATTTGCCCAATTTACTGTGGAACGACCCAAATGTGTTTTGCTAGTGTAAGACATATGATGAGCACACATTGAAAGTAAAACTAGTTCTGATGAAGACCAAAGCGATAAGACTGGAAACTATGTCATGAATGTCTAGGCGTGCGCAAGTTAAGCTGGGTTAGGAATATAGATTTACTAGTCATATCAATAACTGAATTTAATATCACAAAAATATGACTTGATATGTAAGTCTACCCAAATACACAAGATTTAATATCAGACTTGAGTATTGGGTTAGAATAAGTCAGACTGGAATACAGAAGTAGTTCTTTCACCACTAGTGAGTGCAGACAACCACTTCATCAAAGCTAGCAGGCTGGTTGGAGTACCTAAACCAACCAAAACTAGAGCACCGGCAGTGTAAGACTATAACAATAACACTGTGTTAACATGCTGAATAAGCATGACAAATACTACCCCTCATACATCTGGCACTGGTGGCATTTAAAGAAACACAGAAAATACAGGCAGCCAGCTCCTGCCACCTGCAGTCTTCGTACAGTGCTGGAAAGCTGCTTTCTCCTTACCATGGTGCCTTCACCTAAGCTGGCTAATCCACACACAAGGAGCTAGGATTATACATGTACATTTACTGAGCAGTTCTTCTTGAAATGTCCAGCAGGTGGCACTGTCATCTGAATTAGGATGAGGGTGATTACAGAATACAAAACTGAAGTGCATGTGTTATTTGATAAAACAATAACACCTTTTAAACTAGAGGTCACCCAGTAGAGCACATAACTTTGCCACAGAAAACCCCCGTACTGGATCTTCCAGTTTATCTGGACCTGTTTAAAAATTGAATGGGTTCATTCCTGGCCCATGCCTCATCCCTAAAGTTTAAGTAGAAATAAATTAAGCTGTATTTGCATCATCGTCCTGCTGACAAACAGCACCATACAAACAGGGGTAACAACTTAACCTCCTTAACAAGGTATTAAAACAGTATGAATCATACATCGAACAACAAGGGACCCATGGGACACGGCGCTCGGCTGATCGTGATTAGACTATAAATGTTTCTCCGCTGTGATACTATATCGAGTCGATAAAGCTTATGAATATCATGGACATGTTGGGCTATTAAAAGGTATGTAATGTAATATGTGAGTAAATGATAAATGAAATTACCTGACTGATGGATTAATATAGTAAAATATAGTGGTTTATTTTTTATTTATTTAGGAGGGGTTGAAAATTGTGATATATTTGAGCAAATATGAATGCAATGACAGCAGTAATAAGCAGTAGTAGAATGATGATAAGGATATTTGTTGAAGGATCTAAAGTGTATGGGTGTCTGCAAGCTTTCAATTTGACAGATATGATGTTATGATTAACTATGCTGATGAAGTGATTTATGAATTTGTGACTGTATGACACAATATCTCTTTAGTCTTGACAAGGTACATTATTGTGATGCCCACGTCTACATATTACACAATATTGACATAATTTCTAGCATGTACATAGGAACCTATGGACGAATAGTTATACAAAATATTAAAGTATCAATATATGATTCATCTTGTTCTTGCTTACTGAGGCTGACTTTGGGATGGGGTTCGGAGAAGGGAAAAGTGAGGGCAGCACGAAGGTGGATGTAGAAATATTCTATTGTAATGTTTTTCATTTATATATGAATATGAAAAGCTAAGAGGAAAGGGGCCCTCCTACTTGGTTATAGTAAAGTTCTAAATATATGATTGCTAACTAATACTCTGACAAGACTGTCATGAAGAAAAAAACGTATAAGTTTTGAGATACTGTGATGCATATGAAAATTTACAGATGGAAAGGCAAGTGGACAGAATGGACTAATACTTTTATTTCACTTTCAAGGGAATAATGCATTTAAGTTTATATATAAGCCTATTTTTTTTAGCATATCCACTTTTTCATTTAGAAGTTTTTATCTGAATCAATTTTTTTATTTACAGGTTTTATAAATTTTAAATAAAAAAACTGAAAATATAAGTTAAAATATTAGAATTGTTGCAAAAGTTGCAATCATTATATATACAGAGTAAAAAACTGAAACTATAAGTTAAAATATTAGAATTGTTGCAAAAGTTGCAATCATTATATATCCAGAGTGTAGCTCATATTGGGTCATATTATGCATACACATATATTTTACTATTTTCAAATCATAAATGTTTAAACTGAATTTAAAAGAAAATAATGCCACAACATGGCATCTACAAGAATATTCCTTTAATTACTATTAAAAAGTTTTGCATATTGGTGTTTTCAGTACATGCTTTTTTTTATTCACCAAAATAAAGTAAAAGATTCAGTAAATTTGATAAAATAAAACATCTTTTCAAATAAAGTATACACACTGTTGGTTGAATGAGGGACAAACAATATCATTGTGCTAATTACTATCCCAGTTTTAATTTATTACTGGAATTAATAGTCAATTTCACACCTTCTGAATTAAGGAATTATTTATCTGATGAACATCCACACTTTCATAGCAATACACCACTTTGTGGACACAATTAAATGTACACTTTAATCATTGTAACCCTGGTGGTACAATACAAAATCTAAAATGTAGCATAGCCTAGAATAAAAATGAATCAAATACAGAAAATAATAACATTCATCTAGTTTATGCACCATCGGGGGGGGGGGGGGGGGGGGGGGGGGGGGGGGGGGGGAGTGCAGGGCAGAGGGGAAGCCTGCTGGTAGTGGCCAAGCTGAGCCAAGGCAAGCTGCCTGGCCTGGGGTAGGTTACATAATGCAAGTGAAGGCTGTACTACTGGGTGGGCTAGACTTAAACAACACTTGACATGGTGTATGAAAACTTGAATAAAAGCTATTCTTTCTGATCAATTTCTTTGAAATTTCAGATTTTGAAAGATTAAATCCTTATGTATATATACTGTGAAAATTAAATCAACAGTGCTTACAGGGAAAAAACGTGCCATTGCCAAAGTTGGACAAAATTTAAGGTATTGATTTTTTATTTATGCTAATAACTTGAAAAATTTGCAAAATTCAGATCTAATTTTGGGTAAACAATTGAATCTTGATTAAATAAAGTTATATTCCTGAAAAAAAGTCTCTAGGTTCAGCAATTCTCATGTTAGGTGAGTAAATATATTTCCTGATTTTTTAAAAATTGCATTATATTTTGGCCCATTACTTCAAAATAATACCCAATACTGACCTAATTTTTGGTATGTTCATAGAAAATGTATAAAACAAGGGACCTATGGGTCACTGTGCTCAGCTGACATTTACCTTGAAGGTAAAAATCTAAAATAATATCAAATTGAGATAAAGTGTAAGAGGAAGAGGTAATAAAGGCCATGGTTGGTTTATATGATTGGTTTGTATTGATGAGCAAGAAACTGTTGCAAATAATATTTTGTGACCTGACCATGTGTTTCCTAATGTTGAAACTGAAGTATGTGAGCAGTTTGTGAACAAATGCTCTGTACAATTACCATGATCATTAGTTGGCTTTTCGATTAACTGTTGACATTTCAGTAGTTTACACATTTGTTCAATCGAATCTTTTTTTTGTATATATATATATTATTAAATATATGTTTTTTTTATGAAATGTATACAGCTGAAATATAACTAATTAACAACATAAAACATGGCAAACAAAGCCTGATCTCAAATTCTGCTGATGCAGGAAAATAATGAACAAATGTTTGTAATAAATCCTCATTTTTTTATCACATCAATTTTTTTTTAATTTAAGTTTATACTTCTATACATTTTCAATATAACATATATATCTGAATATGAAAGTTGATTCATAATTCTCAATTGCATCATCATAAATCTCAATCTTGTCAGATAACACCACATCATATGCATACAAATGTTTATTTATTTTTTACCACAAAAATATATCTTTTAAATCTGAAAAACAATAAATATCTAAAAAAAATACTTGATTTAGTTTTCACAATTTTTAATTGTGTCTTTATTTATCCATAATGTGCTTCATATTTTATCATAATTTAAGCATACTGATGGGTCCAATTATGATTGGTAAAATCATTTAAAAGAAAAATGATTTCTTTAAAAATGCTACATTACACAACATTGCACCTTCTGGATTACACCTTGAATTACTTTTTCATTGAAAGTTTTTGCATATCAGAGTGGAAACAGCATTACAATTAAGGAGATACAGTGAAAACAATAACAATACTGCATAACACTTGCTGGGTTGGGTTTGTGGGGGGGGGGGGGGCTGATTGGGGTGGTGATATGAGAATAACTGTACACCTGTCACAGCAGGGGATCTCCCCCAGTGACTGTAACAAATCAGAAACCCTGGCATAGCTGACTTCCAGTGACCTGGAGTGGGACCCTGCATCTGTAATCTGTAATCAAAGCAAATGAGTACAATAGAGCCTCAAGAAAAAAAATCAATAACTAGCTTAATTTTCAAGCTTTTACTTCCAAATTTCAGATTTAAACAAATTAAATATTTATGTTTACATGCTGTGAAAATTAAATCAATGGTACTTACAGGAAAAAAACGTGCCATGGTCAAAGTTGGGCAAAATTTAAGGTACTGATTTTATTTTTATGCTAATTACTTAAAAAATTTACAAAATTCAGATCTAATTTTGGGTAAACAATTGAATCTTAATTAAACATAGTTATATACTTGGGAAAATAGACTCTAGTTTCAAAATTTTTCATGTTAAGTGAGTAAATATTTTTCCTGATTTTTTACAAAGTCCATTATGTTTGGGCCCATAACTTAGAGAATTTATACTTAACAGACTTAATATCTGGCATGTACATAGGAACTATATAGAAGAATATTTATGGTAAATATGAGGAAAAACAGATGAGTGGTTTTGATATTAGGCAGTCCTGAAGTGTGAAAATAGGATTTTAATAAAAAATTGAGGTTTTTCCTTAATTTCTCAAAGGAACGAAGTCGCAAAGACCCAGTTTTCGGCTTGGTAGGAGATCTTAGGGACATCTAACACTATGCTGAATTTTGGATTCCTAGGTCTTACGGTTTCAAAATGTGCCACATCTACGGACGGACGGACGGACGGACGGACGGACGGACAGACGGACGGACGACGGACAATGGACCACGACTATAGCTCAGATGACTTATAGTCAGCTGAGCTAAAAATGTGAATACTATATATGATCAAAAACAGATCAGTGGTTTTGATATTAGGCAGCCTTGAAGTGTAACAATGGCTTTTTTATGGATAACGGAGGTTTTTCCTTAATATCTCAAAGGAACGAAGTCCTAATGACCCAATTTTCGGTATGGTAGGAGATTTTGGGGACATCTAACATTATGCCAACAGCCTGGGGAGCATAGAGATGTGCACTGAATGACCCACAGTCATCAAAGTGGACTGCTTAACAATGTAAGGGAATACAACAAGAGCCTCCAAAAAAATTCAATAACTAGCCTAATTTTGCAGTTTTTATTTTCAAATTTCATATTTTAACAGATTAAATCCTTATGTGTACATGCTATGAAAATTAAATCCACAATACTTACAGGAAAAAAAGGTGCCGTGGCCAAAGTTGGGCAAAATTTAAGGTACCAATTTTATATTTTTGCCAATATTTTAAAAAAATTAACTGATTTTGATCTAATTTTTGGTATACTATTAAATTCAGATTAATTAAAGTTGTATTACTGAAAAAAGTCCCTACCTTTAACACTTTTGGTCTTAAGTGACCAAATATCTTTCCATATTTTAACAGATTAAATCCTTATGTGTACATGCTATGAAAATTAAATCCACAATACTTACAGGAAAAAAAGGTGCCGTGGCCAAAGTTGGGCAAAATTTAAGGTACCAATTTTATATTTTTGCCAATATTTTAAAAAAATTAACTGATTTTGATCTAATTTTTGGTATACTATTAAATTCAGATTAATTAAAGTTGTATTACTGAAAAAAGTCCCTACCTTTAACACTTTTGGTCTTAAGTGACCAAATATCTTTCCTGATTTTTTTACAAAGTCCATTATGTTTGGGCCCATAACTTTTTTAAATTAAATAATACTGACTTAATTTCTGGCATGTAAATAGGAACTATATAGAGGAATATTTATGGTAAATATGAAGAAAACCAGATGATTGGTTTTGATATTAGGCAGTCCTGAAGAGTAAAAATAGATTTCTAATAAAAAATTGAGGTTTTTCCTAAATATCTCAAAGTCCTGAACGAAGTCAGATTGACCGAATTTTTGGCATGGTAGGAGATTTAACTGTATGCCGAATTTCAGATTCGTAGGTCCAATGGTGTTGAAATGTGCCAGTCTTACGGACGGACATCCGGACCGACCGACGGACAGACAGACAGACGGACGACGGACAATGGACCATTATAGTCAGCTGAGCTAATAAAAATTTAATTTTCACACTTTTAGCAGGAGCTGGATTTGGGCTAAATTAAAATACGCATTAATTCAGACAACCTAGACATTTCTCAGCTGAAATCCCCTCTGATTTATAGAGATTTATAGAAACAACTGTGAAATAAGTAGCCTTTAAAAATCTTCAGAATCCCCTCCTAATGGTTTTTAATTATTCAACCAGCCACAATTGTTGTCAGCTCTATTTGTAGTTCACACTTAGGCTGCTTAAAAGTTATAGTTAGTAATCATAGTTGTTGATGTTAAGTAATTCTAGCGACGTGGTTGGTGCAGTACCAATGCATCATCTAACTTGATTAATCCTGGTTAATTACTTCGTTATTGTTTAAACTTTGTAGTCACAGTACTTAGTCACCCATCGCATGTACACTGTCACCCAGAGATTGTCAGGTGAGAGGTAGGTTGCGCTATAAACCTGTCTTTTATATAACTGTTCAAATATTTTAATAATCTGATACAAAATGAATTACGTATGAATACTTCTTTGCGCAAAAATTCAAACTATGATTATGCTAATTTGATACAAAATGAATAACGTATGAATACTTCTTTGCGCAAAAATTCAAACTATGCTTATGCTAATTTGATACAAAATGAATTACATGTGAATACTTCTTTGCGCAAAAATTCAAACTATGCTTATGCTGTATAATGAAATAAGCATGAAAATTAAGACACACAAATTAACCATTTCCATAGTAAATCAGCAGTCCTTACCAAGAGACAGCATACATACTGCTGTTTATGCTCTGGTGGTACCAATGACTAGATTCAGCACCATGGAAAAACTAGATTTGTGCACAAAACGTTTTGACTTAATTTGAACTGAAACTGTTTTGAAACATCTCCTGATAATAATTTGAAATGGTTTGGCTGATTCAGTGAAAACATTCTTGACTGCCATGAGACCACTAAATGAAACGAAAAACCATAGAGCAATCTATAAACTTGTTTGTTCTGACTTTTCAGAGAATGAAGATTGTATTTATTTTTCAAACTGATTCAGCTCTGAGCAATCAATAATCATAATAATTTTGGCAATCACACTCTTTCTAAATTTATTATTGTAAGAGCCATCAATACTCATATCAGTAATCAAATGTTAAACAGCAGTTTATAGCCTCATAGATATATTTCTTGAAAACTGCGAAATAGCAAGGAAATCAAATTAGTATATAATACATTATAATTTCAGGTGCTGACAGGGAGCCTGACATACAAGTTCGAAGATGCAGCCTCTGTAACTTACAGGATAAACCTTGGTCTGTTATTTGTATGTGGAGGTAACAAGTACACTGTAACAGTGCTGGGACTGTCGATGACACTGAATATCTATGATGTGTGACAGTGGGTTGATTTCAGTTACTGATACTGTATGCTGTGATAAATGTGATATAAATGATAGCCTGAACATACTTCCGCCTATTGAAAACAGCAGCACATCCAGCTGGTCACATGACAGGCCTGTGTGTGCCAAAGCCTGAGGTGAGTCAGTATATGGGGCAAGGGCACCGCCAGGAGCTGCCAAAAAGCAAAACAAGCAACAAAGTAGCTGGCAAGACAAGCTGGCTCTCCAGAGTTTGAAGTAAACAGTTTTCTTCGTAAATCAGAAGAACCAATCCAAGCAATAAGAACAAGTATCTGACAGCTGAGTCTCACACACTGGTGGGGTAAAAAAGTACTGATATCAACTGCGCATCAGTACCTCGTAGGTGTAACTGATGATAACATCAGTATGGAAAAATTGTTAATGTTCCTTAACAAGCATGTTACTGATATATAAATGCCTGAGGTTAGTAAACATAATTAAAAGGGCACTCGGCAAACATGGCTGTATTAGAGAATGTTTATACATCATTATGGTAGTTATGTGCAAATGTAATGCCCCTCCCTTTTAGAGTGCTCACATGTGCCTTCAATGTTAAGAGAGATTAAACCTGTAAGAATTAATAAATTGAGAAACATATACTGAGAGCTTTAAATCAGAGGTATATAATGGACCTGCAACAAGAGTCACAATCATTAGTGGTAAGAATTGGTTGTAAAATTGTGTTTGATGAATGAAAGATATAAAATTATTAATTATTAATCTATTATTTTATGTACCTTCAACATTACTGTGAAATCTGTTGTAAAAAATTAAACGTAATATACTGAACGTATTATGTCTTACTTGTAAATTACGCTGAAAGGTCAAGGCCGTGGCCCAGTTGCCGAAACTTGTTCACTACACAATGGCAAGATTCAGTTTTAATGCTGTTCACTGCTTATATGTCTCTGGATAATAATTAATATGACTTTTTTGCAGAAGCATACATAATCCTTCGTGATCTTTTATGCAAAGATGCACAGTGATTATAAATTTTAATGATCGACACCTATCAACAGCTAGCCACTGGGAAAAATATTAATATCAATATAATTATTATTGGCAAGGGATTATCAATAAAATATTAGAAGAATATCCAGAGGGGGAGGGGGGGGGGGGGTTCATAGGGGTCAAGGGGCCTGAAAGGTGGACCCCCTCCTTTTTCAGCTGCTGCATCCTTTTAAAGGGTCTCCCCCCCCTTTCCCCAAACTTGGAACTTTTTTTTAGGTTTAGTCATTTGTCCCGGTCTATTTGACCCTCCTTTCCATAAAACCTGCATCAGTCCCCAAATATAAATACATTTATCACATAAGAACCAGAGAAAGTTCTTTAAATAACTGTGTCAAGCCTTGAGTTTTGTTGTGTTTTCCTGTGCAATTCAGATAAAGAGTATATATGTAGTCAGCTGTACCAGATTATAATCACAGTATTTATTTTTTATATTTTTTTATTAAATTCCTGTCAGACCCATCAATAATCATAATTCTTGTGCTCAAGAAGAATTACTGTATAACAACTTATGCACTGAGCAATATTTTGTTATCATACTCCTCGTTTATGAACCATGTTGACAAGTTAAATTTAGTGTTAAGATGTCCTAAAAATTCCGAGTCAGGCAAGGCTAATTTTTTTCTTTATATCTCACATTTTAGAAGACATGAGAAGTGACCTCATAATGACCTCAGGTCAAATCATGCCTGAGCAATGTCATGTTTTAATATGATAAGTCAGCATTTTAATGTTGGCTGGTCACTCCATTTCTATGAATAACAATTTGATAATTTGAACTGGAAGACATGAGGGCATTCATAAGGAAACTAACAAGAGAACAAAGGACCAGTAGCATATCATAGGACCTTGGTATGTCCTGGTTGTTTTCACTCATGGGATAAATCAATATTTCTTTGTGTCTGACTGTATCAATGGAATTGATCAAGACTAGTGTACTTCATATTCATTTCGTTCTCCAGAGCACTGGTAAATGGCGAGGCAGCAACTTGTGTTACACAGCAATTACATAATCAATGGTGGACAGACAGACGCTTGTTACATCTCGCTGCTGAGGACCATCTAGATTTAATCTCTGATTTACCACACTACTTAACTCATGATAAAGAACTAAACCCTGAACAAGACAGCACAGAGAGAAAAAAAACATCTCTGAATGCCTGAGCACATCTCCAAATATTTCATTAATCTTCCATCAATCCTGAATTCTGTCATTATAGCTCCAAAATCCTCCATTTCTCCTGATTTCTGTCATTATAGTTCCAAATTCCAACACCAGATGTCACCACCTGTAGCTATTTTTTAAAAACAAATACAAGAGATGCATAAACAAACAATGGTTTTGTTTCCTCATCTGGGTAAAACTCTTGGGACAAATTAATTCTGCCACTGTTTTTTATTTTTTATACAAACAGAAGGGAAAAAGGGAGGCTGAAACTATAACCTTCATGAAACTCAGTGGACAGATTTAACTGGAGACTATATAAGGTTAGGACAGGAGATCTAAATCTCAGCATGCATGACTGATGTAACTTCAATACATTTTTTAAACATTTGTGCTGAGATGATAATCTCTTTAAAAAGACAGAAACATTTCTTAATACAGTCATCACATCTCTGACTGTGACATCCTTTACTCTATTATAATATAGATTTACAGAACTTGCTTCTGCAATACTAATAGCCAGGGAACTGGTCTTATGACCAAAAGGTTGTCCTCTCGACTATGACCCGCTGGCCAAGATCTGTACCACACAGGTATGCCCTCTCCATCCAGAAGTCAACAGGTACAGGTCATGGGATCCAAGCAGCAGAAGTAGCCTTCTAGCACCTATTATGGCTGCTTGGGTGTAAACTACATATTGGGCTGAGAAAATCTACCAGAATGAACAAGGATTAGCAACCAGGAAGAAAACGTATAAAGTACTGTAAGAAACTGACATCACTGGTGATACCAGACTATAAAACCTACCTTGTCCTTAAAATGCTTTTTAAATCAGTTTGTGACCATTTTGATTCTGTGAATTTCAGATAAATTAATAAATGACAAGGATCACACAGAAACCCTAGTCACTGCTCCACTAAAACAACTATTTTATATCTGAATCAAGATGATAACCAGACTCCTGAATACAAAGATGAGGGGAGAGGATGCGGGGGCAGCGACTCGATCACATCATCAATACCAATGGACTCTGATGACACGTTTTATAGGAAGGTGTGTATTTCACATGGCCCCTAAGTCAAACAACTCCTGGCCTGTGATTTAGTTTATAATGCATGTATAACAATAAGTGTGACTAATGGATGTTTTTATGACATAATAAGGCAGTCTGCAGTCAAAACATGAACTTGTGCTGTGTGTAACTCGTTAAGGAGGTGTAAGTCTCGGGGCAGTGTTGATACACAGATGATCTCATCAATTCAATTTCCAGACGGTCCATCAATCAATGGTAAAAGAAATATCACAGAGCTGAAAAATCATGACCCAGACATGTATACTCATTACTTTGCTAACAGTGTAAATATTGTAAATGATAAACCAACCTTTGGTATTATCATAGAACAAACCTAATATACAGTGCTGTGCAAATTGGCCTCTGAATTGGAACAATTACACTTGGACTTTGTTGGATTTTAAGTAAATTTGCTAAGTCCAAATATACATGTTAAAATAATACTCCTTTCAAACAAGAAGTGCAAAACAGTTTCAAACTGTTCTGAGTGTGAATTGAGCAATCACATAGCAATCTAAAACATTTTCACACCCATTTTGAACAAAATGGTTTGAAACCAGCCAAGTTTTTTTTTTCAAACAGTTTCCAATGTACATTTAATCAACTGCTCCACTGAAGTGGACACAAGTTACGTTTAGAGCTGTTTAAACCTAATTTTGAAGCAGCAACTTAGTAAACGTGCAAAATTGAATGTTTGAAGGCAGCATGTTATACTCCTCCTACGCTGGTGCTAGATGCCTGTGTGAATGCACGAACGAGTTTGAAACAGATTTGATCAAAATGTTTACAACAAGTCTTACACACATTTAAGTGGGATAATATATGCCGACAGAAACTTTGGGTAAAAGAACTATGGCAGACATTTTGCGACACCATGGACTATATATCTCTTGAAATAGACATTTCAACTATCTTGGGTCTATGACTTCCCTGATGGGCATGTGAAATATATTACTTATTTGAAAATATTTTCTAACCCTGCCCCTACTGACTCTAGCAGGTCCTTTAGTAACAACGTTTGTTATCAGTATAACAGTACACCGGTAGCGTACCATAAAATCAGGAAAAACATAGAGGAACAATCACAAACGGGAGAGATGTAAGTCGGGGCAGGAAGTACACATCACTAGGTCTAAAGGTCACTGGCAGGAGGAAGTAAGTCCGTCATCAATCTTCCGACCTGAATTCCCCTTACCTCATCACTTTTTTGGAAAAGCCCCAACCTTCTATATATAGACAATTTGTAACTGAGTGAGTTCACCAAAAATAGTATACTATTATAATTTATAACCAGCTATCAAAAGTCTGAATTTCAAACAATTTCTACAGGCAGCACTTCTTGTTGATCAATATATTGCAAATTTTAACTCCTGCCTACAAAGAATCTCTATTGAAATCAGAGATCCATACAGTGTGAATTCAAACTGAAAACAGTGAAATCTTCATATAAGGAGCAGTTGTTGTCTTATTTCTTTAGTTCATATCATAACATACAGATAATTCTCCAAATAGCCCAGTTCACTAAACCTGGCATCATATATTAGTTTTTTAACATGATACAGACTTTTGTAAATTTATGTAAACCAAAATCTGCAGAAATGCCTTTATCAAAAGTCCAAAGGCACTAAATTTCAAACAAACCAGACAAGTTAAAATTTCACTCAAAAATACATAAAAAACCTAAATTTACAGGCACTTCCGTATTAAAGACATCTCTTTTTTACAGACACCAGGTGGACCATGGTCTCAAAATAGGCAACTCCATGAACTCCCTATTACTATTTCTGGCATAAAGGGTGGTTTGAATTGTGTTAACAGTTTTTGTAAGGTGCCCCTATGTACTTATATATACATTTTAATACACAAAATTAATGTCATACAGTAGCTGAAGTTATTTCCAGGATGAGGTATGTACATCATCACTAAACTACGAAAGACCACTGTCTAAAGTTAATGCAATCAACCATGGTGAAATATAGCGCATTATCTGTAATTTTAAGGTTTAGTGCGTAGTGAGTGACAAAATCAGAACATGGGCCAAGCGAGACAAAAATATATACTGAATTATGCAATGACACACGGGACCACCAGTAATAACAGGATGTAACAGATTAAAGCCAGATAATCAGATAATCCAGACCAGTGGCTGGTATCAACTGATACTTGATTTATCAATGATCCATCCGCCCTTCACAATCAAAGACCGATTAAATATTGATGATCTTACAAATTCTGAGAATACATCCGAGGACCGGCATGAATAAACGTGAAAGTTCACTGTGTCTTGCACTTGATACACAAGGAACGTACCAGACAAGAAATTCTTATGACTGAACAAAACTGATCTAAATGAAACAATCTCACTGTACCAACTCACTGTATGCTCCTCAGGAGATGACCTGTTCTGTCATTGGGACAATCTGCCATGACTTCAGCAGGGCTCATTGTAACAGGTTTTCTATGGGACGAGTTCACCGACTGGATACATTTAGTTTCTGACAAATGATGCTGTGACAGACACTTGTGAAAGTTCCCATGTAAAGTCAAATTTTCAGGATTCAATGGGAAATATTGAAAGTGACCTTGGCCGTCAGACAATCACTCAGACAATTTTGCAATATTTGCTAATGTGAAATAATCGCATACCAGTTTATGAAACCCTTGGGAATAGGATGCCCCATTGATTAAGATGACCTCTGGAAACAACATAATTAGCCCCTAATCTGAGCATGATATGGAAACTGGTCCATGCATCCAAACATTAATTATTGTAAAACATGCAGTACACATAGGGGCTATAATTGACTGTGATACAAGTCATGTATAAGTTGATGACTGAATCAGAAATTAGTGAGGTGTTGTAGGATTCATTACTAAATTTAAAATCAATACAAATACTGCTGTACTGTTCAGTTGCAATCATAAAAATGAATCCCTCGTGAAACTTTCAAACTGAAGAAATTGCAAATCAGCCTCACAAATATAAAGCCAACCAGAGTAATCTATAATTACAGGACCTGACAATATCAGAAAATAGCATTTGCCCAGAGGACAAGTAAAACAAAGAAATCACTTGTTCCCACAGAAAATCAAGTAGTCCTCATATTTTATTTACTCTATAAATCTAATGCATAATTCAAACAATGAGTTGGCATGTTTTCATGAATCAAGTGACATCCTTTAATAATACAGGTTAATTTTATTCAATAGAAAATTTCCTGAATTCTGATCAGTTAATAGGCTGATGGCTTAATAGCTGGGTTCAACTCAGATAAACCTTAGGTTAGTAGATAATTAAAACATTGCTTCCTACTCCACATCACAGCTTGTCAGACCACACTAGAATCCACAAGTGTCATACTTGGGCACTTGGCAAACCATGTGAGCCTTACTAAAGAAATTATCATTATCTCAATTCATCTCAGTAACTAGCTTATTATGCTTACATAACATTATAATTAAATAGCCTTTTTCCTTAATACACTGTTACATATTCCAACCATTAATATATCTCTTTTTGTTTTCATCGCTTTTCCTGTCATAATTATTTTCCTTTAAACTTTGCTTTCCAACCTCTCAATTTAAAGCCATCAGGGAAACAATGATTAGATCAATTATTTTCATTACAGGAAATGACCCATTTTGTTTCGGGCAACAACTGATGCCCATAAATACCTGGTGTTCACCAATTACAGAGCCACTGTTACAGTTACATCAGCTTAAAGATATCTATTGGGGGTTTAAATTAGCAGGAGTCTGTTACTCCTAAGGTACTTACTTCAATAACTATATATAGCACCTGTATTTCAGAGATAATATAAAACAAATTTTGCATTCTAAACCTGGACAAATAAATGAATAAAGTAACATGTCACAATTAAATTTAGTTTATAATTATAAATAAATAAATACCTTACACCATTCAGAAAAAAAATCCAGTTAGGTGATAGAATTATTTGACTTTGTCTATCTTAGACAGCATTTCAGTTTTCAAGAGTAGAGTATAGAAAACCATCATTACGTGTTTTTTTTTGGTTTACAAATGCAGTACCTTTCCTAGCCCTTTGAAAGTGAAACCTACACTGATTCAACTGAAGTGTTTGAGTTGCATTCACTCTGTAACCCCAAAATTCAATCCACCTAAAATGACCAATCATGTGACCATTCTAACAAGGTTAATGACATCAGAAATCCCCCTATTTGATCTTGAACTGTCAGGAACCATGCCAATTTAGTGTGTTCCAAGGGGAGGGGGTCATTTCCCATATTTTGTGTGTCATAACATCAAAAGTCATAATAGTTAATACATATAATCAATATTTAAATCTTTAGAATTTGAATGGTGAGACCAGTGGGACCAGGAAATTAGTACAGTAGATATGTAAGCTGGGTGGGAGTAACCTAATCTATGAGCTGATAAACAGTGCTGTAGTGAGAGAGATAAGCTGATGATGCAGTCTGTACACACTGACACCAGCAGACAGCAGTTGCCCTGACCTTCCTAGCAGCCAAATAAGGCAGGCAGGTAACCCTATCTGTGTTCAGCCTTGTAGCACAGACTGGGCTGGCAGGCAGACTCTTACACATGTCAGCACCTCACAACCAGTCAACAAGGGTGAAAACATAATCCATGGAAAGATAGATCCAGCTACTTAGCCCCAAGAGGTCCTACATACAGGTCACTTATCAGAAGTCACCCTCTGTACCCCAATGCCCTACCTTAGGGGTTTCAGTGTAGTAGTTTAGCGCTATCCCCTGTGACCCAAACTGGCCCCAAGGGGAATACCCAAGCAGGCAGCCACCTCCATCTTCCATGTGGTAGATCACTACTACAAGGAGCGATTAATCGTATTTATTCTTTTTACAGCCCAAGCCTGATCTGAGGGAATTCCAAACACCTGATCCATGCACCTGAAAACAAGGTTAATCAACCTAAAACAAGTCAATACATGACATGTACACATGTATACACTTACCCCCCCCCCCCCACTCCTCAGTAAACGTTGCCATTCTTTATGACAAAAGGGTATACTCAATGCTGCTCAAGATGACTGTAATAAAGTGTTCTGTGGTTTAAAATATGTTAATTAGAAAAGAATTAACCTGGTGAAAAGAGCCTGGCCACATAGCTGTGTAAATGGGAATTTATCCAGGTCCCACCAGGCTCAAGAAATACCATAATTTAATAGATCACTCGAGACAAAAATAAAAAAGATTATAGGAACTTCAAGGAGATATATATAGTACTTTTCATTACAAAATTTTTGTTGAAATCTGAACACAATTTTTATTAACATGACCATTTTTTCTCCAAGTAGTGTCTGAAGGCTTGTTTTATTGTCGTAACGTTGGATCAGGTGATTGTACTTGTATGATTGTAGCGCTATATCGGCCCCTTGACATTATGACCAGATTACTGGCTGTCACAGTGCCTTTTCATCTAGGTCTAAGAATGCATTATAAGGCCCGATTAGGATGCAAATATTTTCCTTATTTTTTACAACACCTCAATCCTACAGGTACACTGTCAATTGACATATATACACCAGACTAATCATTAACATTTTTAGTGTACTTTCAAACAACACCAAACATGAGTGAGAAAAGTTCTGTTTTAATTCAGCATAATTGTATATCCCTCCCCATGTTCGTTGAATTTGTGACCACATGAAAACAGGCATGGCTTGCATAGGTTACTAGAAGCAGCCAACTTGTACTCAATATAGGAAATGACCTGTTACCATTGAGATGAGGTTTCAGTTTGGGTTGTGAGTTCACATACATGTATTCTGTTGTGTTGATTCATCTGTCGTAACCTAATCTTAAGATTATGGGCTGTTTACCACAATATGAATGCAACATGATGGAAGACCACTGTGATGCATTCCTCAACATTGCTTGTATCATAACTCAAGCAGGCTTACCAGCCCAATTATCACTGCCTACGGAGTTGGGTTGTCACGGCTGGTATGATTGCAACACTTACTTTTAAAACAGTTCTACAATGTTTTCGATAGTAATTAGTCTAAATCACAGTAAAATTAATTAATGACAGTAATATCAGAAATACAATTCATCAGTGAAAAATTTTGGAGATTATGGTCTAAAAGCTGTAACTACAAGAAAATATGGGAGATATTTTCTCACAAGAAAATATAGGAAAATAAAGGAGTCAGAGGGAGCCATTATTATGAATAAATATATATATGTGTACAATTTAAAAATCGATCATTGCTTTGAGCAAACTGATTCATGATCAATTCATACTCATTCCAGACAAATGTTCCATTATCTGTTAATCTGCACTGAGAACATGCACAATAATACTATGGTTGACTTCACATTCAAGAGGTTAAATGTTCGCGATTTTCATATCTTCAGTGTTTCTCCAGGGTTCCATTTTTAGGATCTAACCATGCAGTTTAACCAACACTCAAGTGTATCTTTTATCACATAGATTATTTAAAATGTGCGCTCAATCTTAACACCTAGACCAGGACCCACGACAATTGTCACATGGATAACGTACATAAAGCGCTGATGAGGCTTTATTACAAATCATTGCGCTGCTGCAGGTATCTTATTCATAAAGGTTGAAATCATTTTTTGGACACTTCCTCTTAGCAAATATTGCGCATTTGATACACCTGCAAACAATTATCCCACCACACAAGATCTTACCACTTAACCCCAGAGGTAGAGTAATTTGATGATACAATAAGATGTCATGTTAGCAGGGTGGTCTTGTTAGCCATTCTTGAAAAGCTTGAAATGATCTTCCAGGCCAAAAAAAAGCAGTGGTTACAACAGTGGGGCAGTCAGGTTACTTAGCTGTTATATAAGAGTTTAACTGTTGTCACCTCCTGAGAATGAATAGGCCAAATAAGGAAAGTCCTGTGGCCATTAATTAGATTACAAGTGGAATCAAAGTGTGTGAAAACAAGCTGCAAACACACAAGATGACAAATTACAAGTAGTAGAAATTGGCTGAAAAATCATATTTGATGACTGACAGAATAAAAATCCTGACGACTGAATAATTATTAATTGATTATTTGAAGAACCTTACCTTCTAAAATACTGTGTGAACTGACTTCTGAACTGATGTGAAGTGTTATATACTTAAAATATTGACAGAGTAACTTCAGTCGGACTTGTACAGCATGCTAACAGGTCAAGGTAACTGATTGGTTGTTGACACTTGTTAACTACACAAGGTTCAGTTTTGCTGCTAGCTGCTACTTTGAGCCCTTCCTTTCTTATACCTGTGACATGATTAGATATTAACTGGATATGAAAATGACGTGATTATGAGTTCTTTTAATGTCCACACATAATCCTGCAAAAATACAACCAATTTAACTGATTACTAAAGGTAATGACTATTCATTAATATCATTGATACACCAATACATAGTAATATACAGAAGTCATTTTCCTTTTTCCCCTCCTGTCAGCTGTGTGATATGTAATTCATGTTCATGTTATGTTCACTAAACTTCAGAGTACCTAATTACCAATTAATCCTTGTTGACTCCTTTGTGTAAAATCTGGCTACTTTCATGTAAATACATGTGCATACATCTTTAAAGTTTTTCTTCTCCCCTGTTGAGCAACCACGCAAGTCTGCCCAGTAAGGGATTCTGGAGGGGGGGAAGACTAGGAAGTTTTTTTTTTAATAAAATTTGTTAATGCTGTAAAGCATTGGGGTGGCTAATTATCAAAATGATACGGACGTCAGACAACTCCATCTAATTTTAATTTTAAAATCAAACCTCACTAGTAAACACAATCAGGTGTGGTTGCCAATAAGAAACAGCAGTCCTGTAAATTAAATGTAGGTCCAAGCAAAGTTTTTTTTCTGAAATACCGCACCAGACATGCAGTGGTAAAGTCAAAATTGCAAAATTCATGAAAAATAATGTGAAAATTACCCAAGAGTGACAAAAATAATAATTATCACATTAACCTGTCACATTAATTATAATAATGTGATGGATCTGAGAAACCTTTTTTGAGATATCAGGTCACACCTGAGGTGTTAATAGACAGAAGGACTAACAGGTAGAGAGAACTGATCATTATATTCCCTAGACCCCACTCATTTGGGGGGGGGGGGGGGGGGAGGGGGTTGGAAGAGCATCATACCTAGTGGCTGGACAGGCAATCAAAGCCAGCACCGTACCTGTCTGTTATGAACCAGACTTACAGGTGTCATGTGACCATGCATCCTGCATCCAGTTCATGACAGGTGCAGTACCCATGGATTTTCTTTCCTGCCTACACTAGGACCAGGAGACTGGTTCTTGAACATTCGTGATGCAGCATGTATATTTCATGTGTTGCAGAATAACAAACCCTAATATTCCCCGAACTCATTACCAAATTATAATTCCAGTCGACAATTGTTGAAATGTTCATGCCAATCATCAAACAATCAACTGTTGACAAAGAACAAATGAAAAATTTGTACAGAGTGGTTATTTAAAGTCTTTCAATAAATAAACTAAAACATCATTTGGCAATAATGCAATAACTGATAACAACAAACATTATTAACAAAAGACAGCAAGGTTTGTCAAGGTGTAACTCATGTTTTGCATGAGATAGACATGTTATGAAGGTTAATGAGATTTTTATAAATCCTTATTGACTGGTTTGTCTAATAAATCATAATCAAAAGTCTTCTAATTCTGAACCAGTATGCAGATCTAAACATGAAATACACTTCCTACAAAACAGAATAAGAATTTATTATATGATAGGGTAAAACTTTACAATATATTAAGTTATGGTTTCCTGATATAAATAAAATTGGTAATCTTAACAGACCACTTACATTTAGTGATATCAATAACTGTACAAGATCTGAATACGATTACACAAACCTCAAAATTATGAATGCCAATGGGACTTTGATAAAGATGTCACATTTTTAAGGAAGTTGTAATTGGGACCGTGTTCATAATTTTGAGGTAGTCTCTTTATACCAATGTGGTTGTAAGCTAAGGTTTAATTGTACTACCAGAACAGAAAACAAGGGACCTATGGGTCACTGTGCTCAGCTGAAGTTAACCTTGAAGGTAAAAATCTAAAATAATATCAAATGGAGATAAAGTGTAAGTGGAAGAGGTAATAAAGGCCATGGTTGGTTTATATGATTGGTTTGTATTGATGAGCAAGAAATTGTTGCAAATAATATTTTGTGACCATGTGTTTCCTAATGATGAAACTGAAGCATGTGAGCAGTTTGTGAACAAATGATCTGTACAATTACCATGATCATTAGTTGGCTTTTCGATTAACTGTTGACATTTCAGTAGTTTACACATTTGTTCAATCGAATCTTTTTTTTTTAATATATATTATTAAATATATGTTTTTTTTTTTTATGAAATGTATACAGTTGAAATATAACTAATTAACAACATAAAACATGGCAAACAAAGCCTGATCTCAAATTCTGCTGATGCAGGAAAATAATGAACAAATGTTTGTAATAAATCCTCATTTTTTTATCACATCAATTTTTTTTTAAATTTAAGTTTATATTTCTATACATTTTCAATATAACATATATATCTGAATATAAAAGTTGATTCATAATTCTCAATTGCATCATCATAAATCTCAATCTTGTCAGATAACACCACATCATGCATACAAATGTTTCTTTATTTTTTACCAAAAAAATATATCTTTTAAATCTGCAAAACAATAAATATCTAAAAAAATACTTGATTTAGATTTTACAATTTTTAATTGTGTCTTTATTTATCCATAATGTGCTTCATATTTTATCATAATTTAAGCATACTGATGGGTTCCATTATGATTGGTAAAATCATTTAAAAGAAAAATTATTTCTTTAAAAATGCTACATTACACAACATTGCATCTTCTGGATTACACCTTGAATTACTTTTTCAAGGAAAGTTTTTGCATATCAGAGTGGAAGCAGCATTACAATTAAGGAGATACAGTGAAAACAATAACAATACTGCATAACACTTGGTGGGTTGTGTTTGTGGGGGGGGGGGGGGGGTGATTGGGGTGGTGATATGAGAATAACTGTACACCTGTCACAGCAGGGGATCTCCCCCAGTGACTGTAACAAATCAGAAACCCTGGCATAGCTGACTTCCAGTGAGTGGGACCCTGCATCTGTAATCTGTAAACAAAGCAAATGACTACAATAGAGCCTCAAGAAAAAAATCAATAACTAGCTTAATTTTCAAGCTTTTACTTCCAAATTTCAGATTTAAACAAATTAAATATTTATGTTTACATGCTGTGAAAATTAAATCAATGGTACTTACAGGAAAAAAACGTGCCATGGTCAAAGTTGGGCAAAATTTAAGGTACTGATTTTATTTTTATGCTAATTACTTTAAAAATTTACAAAATTCAGATCTAATTTTGGGTAAACAATTGAATCTTAATTAAACATAGTTATATACTTGGGAAAACAGACTCTAGTTTCAAAATTTTTCATGTTAAGTGAGTAAATATTTTTCCTGATTTTTTACAAAGTCCATTAAGTTTGGGCCCATAACTTAAAGAATTTATTCTTAACAGACTTAAATTCTAGCATGTACATAGGAACTATATAGAAGAATATTTATGGTAAATATGAGGAAAAACAGATGAGTGGTTTTGATATTAGGCAGTCCTGAAGTGTGAAAATAGGATTTTAATAAAAAATTGAGGTTTTTCCTTAATTTCTCAAAGGAACGAAGTCGCAAAGATCCAGTTTTTGGCTTGGTAGGAGATCTTGGGGACATCTAACATTATGCTGAATTTTGGATTCCTAGGTCTTATGGTTTCAAAACGTGCCACATCTACGGACGGACGGACGGACGGACAGACGGACGGACGACGGACAATGGACCACGACTATAGCTCAGATGACTTATAGTCAGCTGAGCTAAAAAGGCTTTACTGCTAAATGTTACAAACCTATATTTTACAATTCCTGGTTCAGTTTTGATGTGTTCTAAATCATTTACAATCTTTTTTCCCCATGAAATATAAACTCCTTATACCTAAGTTTACATTATCATTAATTTTGCAATATATGATTCCAATTCTTCAATTCTTTTATGCAATTCATTTAATTTTACTGTTCCATCATATAAAAGTTCACAAACTCATCTTTTACTCCTGAAATAACATAAATATAAATAATGAACATACCTGCAAATTTACTTCCATAACTGTTACTGTTGATAAATAAGTAACAAGTGCTACTCTTTGGGGTACCATGGGACTTCTCAAGTTGTCAGACATCAATATCATAAACCTGACACAGACCTGCTTCAATTAACACTCTAACGGAACCATTAGAACCTGGCTATTATCACATCCTGGGTATCTTATCACATCCAGACCTCTATGTTCTATCTCCAACCATCTCCTTACTAAATTAAAAGAAACTCACTGATTACACAAACATTCATATGCAAATAAACCTTTAAACAGCTCCTAAAATTTGAAACTTTGTCTTCTTATGCTTAATTGACACAAGGAACCAAAACTTTTCATTCCTTCTAACATTTTCCCACATGTAAATTCTATGTATGTCCTATGGTCATCCTAATATTGAAAATGAAGTTAAGAAATGGAATTGTTAACATGGTTTCTACAGCTCAAAAACTGGTGACTAAACACACACAAGCAATGATACCAGTGTGACAGCAAAGAAATGAAGCTGGTTAGGAGCATGGAGCCAGTCTATAGATCATTTGCTCAAGCCCCTTAAAAAATGCATGGCTTTGGCCTGTAGGGTAAGTTGTCAGGAACATGGCTGGCAAAGCTCAGAAATTCCTTTGACAAACAGGAGATCTGAGCAAAGGTTTGGTGGACCTGAGGAAATGCACCTGTTGACCTCTTGGCCAAGCCTTTTCAGGTGGTTCAGGAAATAACTGAAGGAACAGTGGGTTACAGCTACACAGAGGCCGTGTACTAAAGGCAGTGGTCTACAGCCCACACACTACTCCTCTCATTCCTGAGAATCCATCACCACCGGCTAGACATAATACTCTACACAAATGACAAGCCATGATCTGTTCAAGTATAACACACTGCACAGTAAGGCCATATCTAGACGTTATCTCACATGACAAAACCTTAACGTTTTCATTTTTGTATATTAGTGGCAGGAATTGATTGTAAAATTATACTGAATGAATGAAAGATAAAAGACCAAAAAAAACAAAAAACAAAGAACCCCGCAAACATGCATAAAATGCTCATTGTGTATCTTGTGACCTCTGACCTCATTAAATATGCGTAAATTTTGATGAGAAGGTAATTCAGGTGTGAAACTCTATTGGTAAAGATGCATAATTAGGATTTTTAGTAAGTCACCAAGGTGTTTCCAAAGTGTGGTAACTGCATTAAATATGCATGTATTTAGCTGGAAACAAACTTAGACCAGATATTTTATTGATTAACATTTCTGATGAGTTTTTATCAAAAGCCTTCATATTCTTCATAAGTTATCGAGGCAACACCAAAAAGTAGCCTACTGACCCTTGACCTTATTAAATATGTGTGGATGTTGCCAATAATCTAACTCAGGCAAGATAATCTGTTGGTAAATAGTTATGAATATTGAATAGTAAATAGTTGTGTGAAAATCCCCATCAAAGCTCCAGTAAGTTATTGGGGTGATACATACACATTTTTTTTTGCCCAGAATTGAATTAAAGTGAGAAACACTACTGGCAAATATTTATGGTGAGTTTTATGAAAATAAATAAATTTTTTTGTAAGCCATCATGGTTCAACCATAGTCTTGTGACCTCTGACCTCATTAAAAGTGTGGATTTCCAGAATTAAACTCAGGTCAGCGTGTACTGATTAATTTTTCTTTCCATTCCATGTTCCATTAAAATCAAACATAGTCATGGTTAATTTTCAAGATCACATCACAAAGAAGCCTGATGACCTCTGACCTTATTAAATATGCATAGATTTTGCCTAGAATTGTGAACTTGGATGAAAAAAATCTATTGGTCAATAATTATTGTGAGTTTGTGAAAATCCATCAAATCCCTGGTTAGGTACCATGGTGACACATTCACACTAAAATTTAACTGACAGGCAGATAGACGCTGCCTATACTATAAGTACAGTGTATACTATAAGTACAGTATTGTGGAACTGTATCATTAGTGTATGGCTCAGTTTGATGTCATACAGACAGCTGACGTCCCATGCAAACTCATGAATGGTGAAACTATGGGTCAGTGTAACATATAGCACACTGATTTTATAAAGACTCTTATTATGGCTGCAGTATGTTGCCCAGATGTATTCATTCATGTCATGGAGAAAACTGATGTCATAAAAATAATTGCTATGCAATGTGATGTCATAATTAATTCTATTCCCAGGTGCATTCATTCAACATTTTTTTTTTGTGGGGGGGGGGGGGGGGGGGAGGAAGAGGGATCAATTACCATTATATTTAATGTATGAAATTTAATGAAAACTTCAGATATGTGATATAATTAATTAATTTTATTTAGCCTACACAGCTTCCAAATTTAACAAAATTTTGGACAACATATTAATGGATATTCAAGTTGGCCTTTCATTTCATGACCCCCACACTATTTAGGGCATGTATAACAAGTGCCCCATGGGTCATGACACTTAGCTGACAAACATGAGATAATGGCCTAATTTTTACAATTAACAATTTTTTTAGGCTGTTGTCTTATTTAGAAGAAAATAATTGCAAATGTTGTTAAAATTTTGGGGAGTGACAGGAAGATTTGTGAGCTTAAAGCACATTAATTGGCTCAGGGCAAAAAGGTGATATTACTAGGCATGACTGAACATTTGGTACTGGTTCAAACAGAGAAACTGATGTTTCTAAAATACAGCTTGCAGAATATAGATCGCTATATCCTTATTTGAGATGTGCAAGATTATTTTTTTAGCTGAGCCAAAAAGTACAATCCAGGTCCAATGGTTACTATTTGTGCCCTGCTTTGATATAAAATTGTAAATTATTCTTGGGAGGGGGGTGGTATAATAAGCCCAATTGTCTGGAGAATATGGGTAACAGAGACCTTATTTAAGGTTTCCAAGGAGACTTTTCACTGACCTCCTAGGATGTCAAGTTAAAAAGATTCTAGGTCCAGTGGTAAAGAATTGTGTCCTGTTAACGCACAACTGCATCTTTAAAAAAAAGAAAAAAAAGCCTAAAATTTCGAAAAAAATCCAGACTATGCCACCCGTCTGCAGGAACTGATGAAACACTCATGCATTACATTTTTAGATACTGGAGCTTTCGTATCAATTTTTAAATTATTCTGATAGTACTTCTGAACTCCTTAGCTAAGAGAGGATATGGGTAATGGGACCTTATTTAAGGTTTCCAAGGAGACTTTTCACTGACCTCCTAGGATGTCAAGTTAAAAAGATTCTAGGTCCAGTGGTAGAGAATTGTGTCCTGTTAACGCACAACTGCATCTTTAAAAAAAAAAGAAAAAAAGCCTAAAATTTCGAAAAAAATCCAGACTGTGCCACCCGTCTGCAGGAACTGATGAAACACTCCATGACCAACATGCATGGAAAGAATCATGGTGATCAATGCATTACATTTTTAGATACTGGAGCTTTTGTATCAATTTTTAAATTATTCTGATAGTACTTCTGAACTCCTAAGCTAAGAGAGGATATGGGTAACGGGACCTTATTTCAGGTTTCAAAAGATACTTTTTATGGGCCTTCCTGGATGACAAGTTGGAAGAATCCAGGTCTAGTGGTTACGATTTGTGCCCTTTTGACAGATGACCGCATCTTAAAAGGTCCCGAAAATAGAGATAAAAAATCCAGGTGGCACCACTACTCTTCAGGAAATGATGTAACACCCCATGGTCAATATCCATGAAAAAAATCATGGTCAGCAATGCATTAGCTGTTCAAATGCATGAGCTTTTGTATCAAATTGTAATTATTCGGGGGGTGACCGGGGGGGGGGGGGGGGGGGGGGGGGATATTTCTGAGCACCTTTGCTCGTAGGATATGGGTAACCAAGACCTAATTTCAGGTTTCCATGGAGATTTTTCATGGACCTCTAAGACTGCACAGGGTTCACGATCCCAGCCCTTACAGTTACAATTTGTGCCCTGCTAACAGAAGGCCGGGCAGCCAGATGGAAGGACAATGACCCATTGCTAAAGCTCAGCAAGAAAGTCAGCCGAGCTAAAAAACACAGCATTACTACAGTCACCCATGATATACCCGTATACAGGTATATAATCAACGTCCAAAGGCTCAATTGGTATTTTGCTTGCTTGATAAACTAAACTGACCTTATTGCCAATTGTGATGTCACAACCCCATATAATCCAGTTCATAAAAAACCAGCATATTTGTTGGGAAAACTAATAAATAATCATTCACAAGAACTGATGTTATTGTAAGAAACTTGCAAAAATGTTCCAACAGTGTTATTTTAAGAAACTTGCAAAAATGTTCCAACAGAGATCTGCCTTTTTTTATTGTCTGACACAGTCAAATAGACCCAGGGATATTTTTCATCATAATTTATTCATACCAGGTACATGATCATATTCATTTGAAAAATATTTCAAACAACCATGAAACAAGGGTGTGAAATAGAGGGTGCACATTTGCATGTACAATTTCTTTTGTTCAGGTAGAAATCATACCAAGGGTGCACTCTGTGCACGTATTATAAACCAATGAAAAAATGTTGGTGCAGTATCTTATTTTCTACTATTCAAAAACATCACATTAAGAAATTAGAATTTTCTATTTTTGAGCAACAGTAACTCCTTAACAAGCAAATTTTCTGACTAGTATTACAAGGTGCATGTTGAAATCTTTAGGTTCATGCAGGTTTTGTTTCAAGGGTGCACCTGGAGCAAGTAATTTTTTTAGCCTAATTTGTACCCTGATGAAATGATTTTTCATGAAAGATACGTATGAACTCTTAATGAACTTCGACAATGAACAAGAATAACACTTTTCACACTTTTTTAACAGTTTCACATTAGATCACAACAAAACAACTAAGTAAAACAAAATGATGCCATTCAAACTTAGAATTGGCCTAAAAAAGACTCAAATGTCTAGAGATCTAAACGATGTCAACACATACACTGAAATAAAATGGCGATAGAAAGTTTCTACAACAGTAAAATGGAATCATCACCCCCAAAACAAAAAATTATTGGTTTTTAATAAATCACCTATAAAAGACTATAAGCATAATACACAAGGGGAAGATTGTTATTTGACCAGCATGCATAAAAGCATCAGCAAACATGACATTACAATAAACCAACTGTCAATGTTGACAACAACAAACATGTGAGCATGTTTGGGGTACCTCTTATTGACATGGTTCATGACATTTGGTTTGTGAAATATATAACCATAACACTTACTTTGTAGTAGTACCACAGTTTAAACTTGATAATTTAATTTTAGCATAAAATAGCATTTCTCTGCAGTTAACATATAATGCTTGAGTTTTGTTTACAAAAGTAGTTGATCGAAGGGCAAATGTTGTTGGGGGGGGGGGGGGCGTAGGTCTAACTGCACTTACCTGTAGACAGGGAAAAATTTCCGTCATAGAAGGGTGAAGCTCAAATCTGAACACAGGCCGGGCTGTCACTTTAAACCTGCGCAGGGGCTGTTCAGTTGCTGGGTAGACGCACAGACGGACGAGATGTTGATTATTTGCCCTTGAACGGAGTCCCCCTCTAACTGAAAACACAACATTAAACCCATTTACCAAGTGATATACACAAACAGACTTACCTTTGCCGGTTATCAGGACATGCCGTTATCTGTTAATGATGCAATTATGTCCCAAAACGGGCTTGTCTTGACGCAAACCAGGCTTAAATCTGAGTTTCCTACCCAACAAGTGTGAAACAACATCTCGCCATGTGTAATCATACAAATCATCTTGCAGCATTCCCCTACACACCACCATAATATACAGGCAAATTTCTCAACACTAGCCGTGAACCTCTGTTGTTTCTAAATCAAACTCACGAATTGAATAAAAATAACTCTATAGTTACTATTTTTACTGACCAGTAGAAGTCCGTCCCGTTAAAAATCAGTCTCGGCTATTTTTAGTCAGGAAAACACTACGTCGACTGAAATATCTCTCGCTCATCAATAGGGAAGAGAATTTATATTCATCCGCGCTCTGCGGAATTTTTCAAACCACCACAAAACTGTAGAGTTTAACATAAGAAGATTAAACCTAAATAATGGCAAATGCATGCGATAAATTTGAAAGGGTCACGAAGTAAAAACTTATACCGGAAGACTATTAGCGGTTGGACTATTTTGTTATGCGGCCCAAGACAGGTGCCCGTACGAGTGGCACGCCCTTGATGGACATCCGATTGACGTCATCGTGCTGGGATACCTTGGCGACACGCGGCTGTACAGTTTGTGCGGGCAGTTTAGTGGTGATAATGTCGTATTCACATAACTTTCTCTGCAATAAGCCGTAATGTGTACTTTTATTTGCAATGAAAAACTTCATTTCGATGTGATGAACGGGATTCCCAAATACCACCCGTGGTGACGTCATAGTGCATCGCACTGCCCCCTACCTGAAGTCCTCAGTACGTTTTGGCGGGAACAGTTCTTGGTTCACGTAAAATTTACCAATCACTCAAGACCTAATCGCGGTATATATTAAACCATTCACGTACCACTGTAGCCCCGTACATACCTTTATGTGCTAAATTATTTTTCACCTCATCAGTGGAGATAGACTGCTCACTGAAAAGGGGAACTAGCTGCAAGCATTATGACGCTTGGAGATAGGCCTATTGGGGAAAACCTAGATTTCGCAATGTGCTGACGTAGACCCATATAAATAGTCCCAAACTTCTACAGTGACCAGTTAAAATAGAAGAGTTAGGCCTATAAATTCAAAGCATTTCCATCTTTTGTATTAAATATAAATGAATTTAATAATTTTTATTTAAATTTTTACACCAGTTTAGGCCTATTATCGACTAAGTTTCGTTTCTAAAGGCCCAAATTATTTGGTAGACCTACCGGCCGGTAGACCATGCAAGGCCAAAATTTCCCAATTTTAATAGGGCTAAAACTGCCTGTTAAGGTATTTCTGAATTATCATTTTATTGACATGCACTGATATTTTTAATGCAAATTTATGTTAATTTCGCTGCACAAATTCATTTTTTTTTTCTTTTTATTCACGGGTACAGTCATAATCTTCCATCATATAGGCCTATATAGCCTAGGATAGGCCTAAATGTTGCAGCTTGCATCCTGCTATACACACTGGAAATGAGTTTATGCATGTACTTAATTTTGTTTCGTAGGCCTTAGATATCTTCGGTTACTTTATATAACAATAATACTTTATATATAATAACCACTGGCGGCGAAACGAAAATTCCATTGGTGGGGCCCAATAGTAGACATATATATATATATATATATATATATATATATATATATATATATATATATATATATATATATATATATATATATATATATATATATATACAGGCTGAAGCCTGACCCATGCAGTAATTAAGCGGTTGCGAGTTGCGAGTGGACAAAGCCCCCGAAGGAGGAGGGTGTGTCCCCCTCCCACGGAGGCTATATGGCCTTGATATATATATATATATATATATATATATATATATATATATATATATATATATATATATATATATATGCACTTATGGGGATGATAAGGGGAGGGGGTAGTCTGTTACAATCCTGTAAAGGAGAATATAGGCCTACTTACTGTACTGAAAAATACTTGTACTCCTTATGTTTTTCGATCATAGGGAGGGGGGCGCCTATGATATAACAGCTAGGAATAATAATGACCAGAACTTTCTGGAGATGCCGTGGGATTGTCTTCTGAAGCATATATAGGCATATATATATATATATACACACACATATATATATATATATATATACACACACACATATATATATATATATATATATATATATATATAGACGCTGTACAAAGCAACCAGGGTCAAAGTCACAGATTTTCAAATTTAAAGAAAAATATTCAATACTAAAACAGATCATGGGGTTCACAAAAACCATAATTGTCCTTAAATTTGAACTTGAAAACCGAGGTCATGAGTTTTCAGACATGCCCGAGGTCGTTCTCGAGACAATCTAGCTGTTGTGTCACATTTGATGAAAAAATATGCAATACTAAATTTGTATTCATAAACGCCTTTATATATTCGCAGATTTGACCTTGAAAACCACGGGATTAGTTTTCAAATATGTCCGAGATCTTACTAGAACGACTTTTCATTGTCAAATTCGAAGGGAAAATATGCAGTACTCCAAAGTCAGCTGGTCACCAAAACTAATTTTTTGGCAGATTAAAAATACTTTGAAAACAAGGTAAAGGTCATCATTTTTCAAATATACTCGAGATCAACATTTTTTTCCGTGTCAATTTGAGGGGGGGGGGGCATATGCAATTTTTTCAAAAGTTACTAGGTTCAAAACAATTCTCTCTCTCTCTCTCTCTCTCTCTCTCTCTCTCTCTATATATATATATATATATATTATATATATATATATATATATATATATATATATATATATAATATATATATATATGTATATGCACAGATCTAACTTAGAAGAAGACCAGAGTCAAGGTCGCCAGTTATCAAACATTTCCGATGATTTGATAGAAAAATTTGTATGTTTATGACCCCATTTAAAATAGCGCTTCTTGCTCTCGCCCATATCTGCATGTGCACGTCTCAAGTTCCATAAAGATAGGTTATTTTTTTTTCTTCAGTTATCTCGAGCAGTGTTTCAGGATGGGTGAGATTTCTTATTGATGCATGCCCTTCAAGGCTCCGTTGCCTAGATGTATGATTTAAACGTACATCTGATTCTGTACCTCTCCCTCCTTCTCTCTCTCACTCTCATATATTATGTATATATGTATATATATATATATATATATATATATATATATACGTATATGTTTATATATATGTGTCTTTGTGTTGTGTATAGTCCATATAGTTTTTATTTCTTTCTCAAAAAGGCAGTCTTAGGCAGACAGACAGGCCACGTAAGAATTACAACTTATTATTCTATATATATGTGTGTGTCCATGTGTGTGTGTGTGTGTGTGTTGGGAGAGAGAGGGGGCGTGTGTGCGCAATTCGGTTTCATTTTTCCTAACGAAGTATTTGACTGTAAATTAAAATGGAAATGTTTAAATCTGGAGTACAGATGCATGCAAATTTTTTATTTATAATTCCTATAGTGTATACGGGTCTTGAAACAACAAACAATATCCCACTAATGAAGATATTGACAGCTGCCACACATATGTTTTATCGAATACGACAGCGACGTCCTTCGATGGAATCACTCCAGTAATTATTTTCCTTTTTATAGAGCGTATACCACTTAATTGGCTGAGATGTGAATTAAACTAAGTAAGCCGTTTGACTAGCCGAGCACGCTTTCGATTAATAGGTATTGGTTATTCCTGCCAGTTGAGACTTGCTCTGCATGTACCACCTCTTAATCTCATAGTGATTTCTAAATTCCTGAAAGATATGGTTCAAGAAATATTTTATTTCAGTTATATAATCATCAGAAATTTACACCATCATGCACCTTCAAATTCAGTTAACGACAGCTATTCAAAACCTTTTCCGTAGA